>WOXC01001846.1:0-515456 GCA_011680675.1 Gymnobelideus leadbeateri
TACACTTAAGCTGCCATTTGAAAGAAGCAAGGGATTCTAAGAAGTCAGGGTGAGGAGGGAGTACCTTCTAGGTTTGGGAAATGGACTACGCACTCACAGAAGAAAGAGTGGAATGTTTTGTAGAGAGAAAGCAGAGAAACCAGTTTACTATAACTGTGGAATTCAGGAAGGTAATATATAATAGGTCTGGGAAAGTAGAGTCGGACCAGGTCCAGACGATTTTGAATTGTCAGAAAGAAGAGTCTGTATTGAATCCTAATGGTAATAGGGAACCACGAGAGTTTATTGGGCAGAGGAATGTTATGTTACAACTATACTTTTAGATTTTATTTTTAATTCATGGAATAAAACAAGCATTTCTGTAAATAATAAGTATAATAATTAAGTACAATGAAAAAGGTGATCACACATGAAAATGAAAATCTACTGGGCACAATTTGCTATTTCTTTCAAATATACAATTACATTTTTAGGTAAATGTTTTTTGTCCTCCCCCTACCCCCATTCTAGGGATGGATACCATTAGACACAAATAACACACACACACACACACACACACACACACACACTGTGTGTGTGAAAGTATCCTATAAATTTATTTGTGATTTTTTTTTTCTTGAATGCAGATAACGTCTTTCTTCATATGTCCTTTATACTTAACTTGGATGTTTATAATAGTCAAAATAACTTATTTGCTCAAATTTGTTCTTAAAACAATGTTGCTATTACTATATACGTTATGGTCTTGATTCTGCTAATTTCATTCTTTATTTGTGCAAGTCTTTCCATGTTTTCTAAGATCTTGGCCTCATCATTCTTTATAGCACAGCAGTATTCCATCACAACCATATACCACAATTGTTCGACTATGATTCTTTAGAAATATTACTTTTCTAGCTCAATGGTGGGTGGATTGAAGTAGAGAAAGTCTGAGATGAGAGACTGATTAAAGAATTCACTGTAATAATCCAAAAATAAAAGAGCTCTCCCATAAAGGAGTTGATATTCTAATGAAGAATATAACCTATAGAAAAAGAAGCTTAGTGCAATGGTAAAAATGTTGGTTTGAAGTCAGAGTGCTATGATATAAACTCCATCTCATTCACTTCATGTCTCTGCGATGTTTGGACAAATCACTTCATCTCTCTGGTTCTCAGTAGTCTAAGCCATAAAGGCATTGAGCTCGACAGCCTCCAATGGTCCTTTTCAGTTCTGAGTCTATGGATATAAATATTGTACAAAGGAAACAGGGAGAAATGACTCTAATAACAGACTTCCTGGAAGAAGTGGTAAATCTGGAAGAAAGAAAAGGCCCCAAAGATGTAGAGAGAAGGAAAACACTGTATTCAAGGTGGGAGAGACAGTGACAGCTAAAGTTATGGACCAACTCCTAAGACATCAGATGTGTGAACAGAAACCAGCCTAATGTGGAAAAGAGTTTAATCTAGTTCTTCTGACTCTTTAAATCAGTTTTCCTCCCCTATTTCATACTATCCAGGTTTCCTAAAATGAGGCCAATATTCATGGTGTCCCACACTGGGAATAAGAGATCTGCCCAGATTCACAGCAGAGAACGGGGCATTGGGAGTGAAACGGACTTGGGATTTTCCAGTAGGGAATGAGGAGTGGGATGGACCTGGCACTTAAAAGCTGGTGCTTAAGAGTAGAAAGTGGGTTTGGGGATTCATATAAGCAGCTGGAATGTAGGTGACAGCCAGGTAGTATGAGGCAGGACAAGGTCAGGGATTGCACCAAGTAAGGAAACTAGAGTCCCTTCAGTTGCAAGTGCCTTCCTTGAGCAAAGGAACCATGTCTTTGCCTCCCTTTGTATCTCAAGCACAGGGCACAGTGCCTGGCACATTCTGTTGTTGTTCAGGTATGTCCAACTCTTCATGACCCCATCTGAGGGATTTTTTGGGGGCAAACATACTAGAGTGGTCTGCCATTTTATAGTTCCAACTCATTTTGGATGATGAGGAAATTGAGGCAAATAGGGTTAAATGACTTGCTTAGGGTCACACAGCTAGTAAGTGTGTGAGGTCAGATTTGAATTCAGTTTTTCTTGACTTCAGGCCTGCCGCTCCATCCACTGCACCATCTACCTGCCCCTAGCCTGGAGCACTGTAAGCGTTTAATAAATGCTCGTTGACTGCCTGATTGACTGACCTGAAGAACATGTCATGTACATGAAGAACAAGGTATTGGTGTTAGGAACACTGGATTTGGAGTCAGATGACATGAATTCAAATCTGTGTTCAAACTCTTACTATGTATGTTACATACCCTTGTATGTATATTACATACTCTTGTATGTAATTTCAAGTCACCTTCCATGATTGGATTACAGTTTGCTTCATCTGTGAAATGAGGGCATGAGAATACAACCTCCTAATTTGGGGCTGGGGATCCTTAGGACAGATTTAAGGGGGAATGCAGGAATTGGATGGAAAAATTGCGTTTTTATTTGTACTCTGTTTGATTTCCTTTTTATCCCATACATCTTATTTTTGCATTTAAAAACCAAATTGTGAGAATCAGTCAGGTCCCTAAGCTTTTCCAGAGGGGTCCATGACACAAATGAGTTTATGGGCCCCTACTTTAGTAGCCACAACTTAGAGCAGGACTTGTTAACTTGGGAGCCCCAGATCCAATGGATGCACTTCAGGGTATTTGTGAGCTTGGGAATGGATGGGAAAAACATTTTGAAAACTGGATTCCACTAAAACTGTTTTAGTTTGTAATTATCTGTATTTTACTTTATGTATTTTCTAGTTTCTGGGAAGCTGTGATAGAAAAGTGTGGGGCTGTAAAGTGCTTTGGATGATATAAAACAACTTAAGCCATTCATGGGGATTGTAGACATTTATCCTATCATCAGCTTGGAAATGTGTGCATCACCTGTGTCTGGGCCCCTCTGGACTTCATGTTGCCAGTTACAGTAGGAGAACTAGGGAGAGATTTCCTCTCACCAGAGCTGCTATCCAGCACCACGTAATCTCTTTCAAAGCTCAGTTCCAGAGTGGCTAGGTGGTGCAGTGAATAGAGCACTGACCCTGGAGTCAGGAGGACCTGAGTTCAAATTGGGCCTCAGACATTTGACACACTTACTAGCCATGTGACCTTGGGCAAGTCACTTAACCCCAGTTGTCCTGTCCTACCCACTCCAAAAAAAGCAAAAGTAAAAAAAGAAAGCTCAGTCTGACTTCACTGTCATATACAAGGACTTTGCTGATGACTCCCCCCCTTCCCCCTGCAAGTTCCTATAAAATTAGGTTCATGTGCTTTGTATATAATTGGAATACATCACACTCAAAGTTTTGAGATTTGTTTCTTTATCCATGGATGCATTTTACTCCCCTTTCCCCCCAATTAGAATGTAAATTTCTTGACCTTGACAAGGAATGTTGTTTATCTTGGCATCTGGGATGAGAAATGATAGGTATATAGACATATACTTGCTGAATCAAATGAATTGTAGGATCATGGCAAAATAATTGATTTTGAGCTGGAAAGAATCTTAGAAATCTAGTCCAATGCCCCCTTTTTACAAGGGAGGAAACTGAGACCCAGAGAATTGAAACCACTTGGTCCAGGTCACCCAGGTAGGTCCTAACTCCAAAAAGACTGTCTTTTTCACTGCAGCAGGTGCTATTGACAGAATCCAAGTGAACTGAATTCAGGCATGACTATGGAGGCAATGTTTTCAAAATAAAATATTTCTTGGAAAATCCAAAAGGTCTGACAGTCTGACTTTCTCAGTATGTGTAGCCAACCAACCAACACTAAAAAGAAAGAATGACTTCAATTCCTGCTCACTCTTTTACCTTTCTTAGAGCAATGGGAACATCACACCCTTCAATGGTACTGCCATTATTCATGCTACTGAGCCCCACATCACTAGCAGGTTTCCCCAGTTTTAAATATAAACTTACTCATTAAAATGTCACTTCCCAACAAACTCAACAAAATGATATCTCTGCTTTATTTACATTAAAATCAACAGATGTTAGTGAGTTAATACCATTTATTATATAAGCTGGGATGAAAATACAATTAGGATTTTTTAAATCTGTAATTGTAAAATTGACCTTATTAAAATTCTAGTTCCTCAACAATTAAAAAAAAACCTAATTACTTGTAGTAATTGGACCAGAAATGACATTTTCAGTTCATTAATATTCAACAAATTGTTTTTGAAGATGTTTGTGCATGGTTAGTAGTCAATCTTCGGAATTTCTGCACATTTCTTATTTAAAAGTCATCTGTAATAATAGTTAGCATTTTAATAAGTCATGTCTCTATGAATTGACTTTATAAATAAAGTTTTTAATTGCTAATTAATTTGTGGGAGGAAAAGAACCCATCTTCAGCCACCACTGTAACACCCATGGGGTACAGGCCGTTGAAATTGGGGGTGGTGCCTTCTCTGTCTCTGGTGCCTCCCTGTCCTCCATGGAGGATGCACCATGTCAGCCTGCCCAGCTACAAGGAGGGTGGAAACCTGGGTATCTGGGTTCTGGTTGAATGCACCTGAATCCCAAAGCCTAATTACATAGCACCATAAAGTTGAGGCAAATCAAAATAATGAAGTGTGAAATATTTTTCTAATTAAATGAGTTCAGTAGAGGCAGTCTTAAAGGAGGGAGAATTAATATCCACTGAAGAAAAAGCTCATTTGTGTAGACCCCAAACTTAATGGACCTTCTCCTGCTGCTGGCTGACCCCTGTACCCCAGCAAGGCACTCTCTGATGTCAGGCATTCTTTTGATAGTTTTCATCTTTTTAGCCCTGTGTGCCCAGCCCAGTGTCATGCACAGAGTAGTTGCTCAATTAATACTTATTGGATTGAATTGGAAAGGGCAGAGGGTGTGGATGCCAATACTCTCAGGACAGGAATGTCTCTTCATTTTAGGGTCTGAGAAAGGGCCTCTTTCACTAGAATACCCTGAGAAGGATGGGGGGTGGGGTAAGTGATGCTTAATATTTCTCCCCCCCGCCATTACTTTTGGGCTAGCGCGCGCACACACACACACACACACACACACACACACACACACACCTTTCTGTGTAATGTAGCAATAGACTCAGGATTAGGGAAGGAGATTGGATGTCTGTCTACAATATTATTCCCTGAAATTTCCTGCTGGTGAGGCCAGGGCAAGAAATCCCCATCTGCAATAGAAACCAGGAGATCAGGAAGATTTTCTGACCAGACTTTGTTTGGAAACCCAAGATAGCCAGACAAACTCATCTTCGAGGAGAGATGCATGGATACTGCAGATGGGGAATGCCTACAAAAGGCAATTGGGGGAAAGCTGAATGCAAAGAGGTGCAGAAGAATGAGCTTCCCTACCCATTTTCCTCTCTTTAATGGAGTGTGGTGAGAATGGGCTCATTAACACAAATTCTGTCTTTTTCTCCTGCTGCTCATCCCCACCTGAAATGATAATCCCTTGTTTCTAAAATCCCAATTAGTGGCTGTGAGATGATTAAAATATTCCAGGGAGAGGATTATGGAGTAAGAGGCAAGTAAACACCAGGAGTACACAAATCCCCATGGGGGAAACCACAGGCTTATTTTTTCCTAATTAACAGAGCAGCATCCTGTAGAGAAAGGAATGTGAAGACAGAACTCTCTGGAGAATTTCAACCCACCTGCTCCCCTACCAACTTTCATGAAAGGAGTCAGGCAGAACATCAGATCCAGGATCAGAGAAACTCGTCAGAACTTTTGGATGGAGGATCTGAGTTTGAATCCTGTCACCTTGGACACGTAACTTTGAGTAGACATGACTTTGTGTGAAAAAAAATAATTGGCAGGTTGTAGTGCATCATCGATACATACAAGCCAAGGTTAAGCCATAATAGCTAAAAAACCAACAAAACCCCCCCAAAGCAAAAAAAAAACCCAAAGCAAAAACCCCCCAAAGCAAAAAAAACCCCAAAGCAAAAAACCCCCCAAAGCAAAATACCCCCAAAAGCAAAAAAACCCCAAAACAAAACCCCCCCAAAGCAAAAACCCCCCAAAGCAAAAAAACCCCCAAAGCAAAAACCCCCCAAAGCAAAAAACCCCCCCAAAGCAAAAAACCAAAAGAAAACCAAATCTAAATGAGAACTTAATATCTTTTTATTTTTTGTAAATTTTATTTCTTTAAATCACGGACTAGACAAATGTCCACAGCCATGAGCATCTCCATATGCAAAAACAGAAAGAGCAGTGTCTATGAAATTGTCAATCTCTACTAGATACTATCTCTTTTAAGCAAAGTGTATAATATGTAAAATTGAACACAATGGTGCTCATGCCATTCTATTTCTCTTTCTTTCTGAATTTTTTTTTCTCTTTGTATGTTTAACGATTCATTCATTGACACTCTTTTCTTCCCTGATCATCACCATTCTCTCTATTCTTCTGTGTAACTCTCTTATCCCCAAATAAAAACCATCTCTTCTAACAAGTACATATAGGCAAGCAGAACAAAATCACACATTGATCTTGCCAGAAACTATATATTCCTTCGGGACCTCTCTGCTAATCTGGATTCACCCTTGCCATTGTGCTGATCACTCTTACATCATTCACAATTGTTTTCCTTTACATAATAGTCACTATATACATTGTTCTTCTGGTTTGGCTCACTTCACCCTGCATCAGTTCATAAAAGTCTTCCCAGGTTTTTCTGAATCCATTCCTTTTTCTGTCATCTATTCTATTACATTAATATGTTATAATTTGTTCAGCTCTTCCTCAGTTGATGGGTACCGACTTTATTTCCAGCCTTTTTTTCCAACAGCAAAAAGTACTGCTGTGAATACTGTTTTGAAGGGAGCATGTATGGACTGCTTATTCTAGTCTGGATGACTATTTGGGATCTTTGACTTTTCAACAGTGTCCAAGAGGCTACCTTCTAATCAACTTTAAGCTAAGTTCTGTTTGAAAGCTATATTCATGGAGCAGCTAGCTAGGGCAATGAATAGAGAATAAGCCCTGGAGTCTGGAGGACAGGAGTTTAAATCCAGCCTCAGATACTTACTAGAAGTGTGACCTTGATTGCCTCCTCTCCACCCCCCAAAGAAAGTTATAGTCATAGTTGTTATTGACATTGTTATTACAGTAGCCACATTGATAGCTTATATTAGTGGTTAACACTTTACAAGGATTACCTAATCTGATATCCATGACAACCTTTTGGACAAAGACAATGCAGGGATTCCAAATTTATTGATGAAAAAATTGAGGTTCAAACAGAGAAGAAAGTGTTTGGTCATTCTCACACACTTAGTAAGTGGAAAAACTAGAACATGGTTCAAGGACTTCTTCCTCCAAATCCAGTCTTTCTTCCATTACACCATACTAGGTATTAAGCTATCTTAACAAAGACATTTGCAATATCATTTCATACTTCTCGCTTCTGTGTCTTCCACCACTGAAAAGAATAAAGAATCAAATCTTTTTCTTTTAGGTTAAGGCTTAGTTATAAATTCACTGTTCATTGCTTGTGGTTAGAGATTCAATACCTTCTATAATAGCCTAATCCCAGTCTGTCTACTGTCTCCATCTGGCTTCAAACTTATATTATAAGCAACTTTAAAAATGTGGAATCTGTGAAATGTGGTATTTGCCAAATAGTCATAAAATGAAGCCCTCCCTGACCTCTTGCACTCTAAGTGCCTTTATCACTTAGAGTATGGTTAGGACATTAATAACTCCCAGAAGGAGTACTGAATGGCGTCTACTGGCTACTGATCCAGGGGCACAATTTTTCTGCCTACCATGCTGAGTTCTTTCAAGCAGGCACAAGATTTGGTTCTCATTTTCCTCTCAGAATTGAATGCAGACAGAGTAGTGACAAGATTCCTGAGTCTGGAATCAAGACCCAAGTTCAAAACCTAACTCTGAGCCTTATAAGTTCTGTGTCCTTGGGCATATTATTGAATGTTTCTGGGCCCAAAAGGATTCATCTTTAAAGTAGGGAGAGCAACCCATGCACTACCTACCTCAGAGGGTGGTTAGGAGGGCAGTGCTTTAGAAACCTTAAAGCCTTTGGGGAAAATGAGTTATAATTGCTAAATGTCAAATACACATTTTTGGATTGCTTGATTAAATAACAAAAATGATTAAAAATAAGGTAATGAGAGTCTTTCAAGTGGAAGCTGAAGTTCTCTATCCCTCTCTGGGACTCAATTTCTTCATCTGAAAAATGACATGTCAGACTTGATGACCTCTAAGATTCCCTTCCCCTTTGGATCTTAGTATTAATTAAGAGGAGGTTCAGAATTCAGGAATTCCCCAATGGGGGGACTGACATAGTTTGATTTCAGGGTTCATAGGGTCCTAGTCTATAGCTTGAGGAAACAGACAGAAGTCAGCTAATCCAATCCCCTTGGTTTTTCCATGTGCAGAAATGGAGGCCCAAGAACATCAAGGGACTTGCCCATGTTTGTTTGTCATTTGTTAGTCCATTGGCTAGTACATTTGAAGAAAACACAGAGACTGGCTTTGAGCCCTGAGCCTCTAAACAAGTACCCTTTCCAATGCCAAGCATCTCTTTTCAAATTGTCTTTCCTTCCTGTTACTGTTCCA
This sequence comes from Gymnobelideus leadbeateri, assembly GCA_011680675.1. NCBI lineage: Eukaryota > Metazoa > Chordata > Mammalia > Diprotodontia > Petauridae > Gymnobelideus > Gymnobelideus leadbeateri. The sequence goes on from WOXC01001846.1 coordinate 8,585, forward strand.
TGGTAGTGACAACAGCAGTAGTGGACAGAGCATTTAAAGGTCAGTAAAGTGATTGACATGTAGTACTTTTTTTTTTGATTCTCAGAACAACTCTGTGAAGCAGATGCTATTTATTAAACCCATTTTACAGGTGTGAAAATGGAGGCAGAGAGAAGTTAAGTGACCTATTTAGGGTCATGCAACTAGTTTCTGAACCTAGATTTGAACTAAAGTCTTTCTGACTCTGGCACTCTATTCACTAGAGTATGTATTGCCCCAGACTCAGATTCAAGAGAAGCCTGGGGTTTGATCCTGCCTCTGACACTTAACTATTTCAAGGGACTAAAGGCAAATCACTTATAGATTCTAAAGAGGGGTCATGGCTGGTAACTCACTGATCCTCAGTTTCCTCATCTTAAAAAAATCTCAGGTAGATTTCTTAGAGAGATTTCTTCTCATTCATTCATTCATTCAACAAACATTGAGTGGCTTCAGTGTACAAGATCTTGTGAATGGTGACAAAGAGTGATACTGCCAAGCAGTAATGCATGAGAATGAGTAAAACGGGCAGGATATTGGAGATCCTGTACATGAAAACCTGCTTAGGCAATGTAAGGAGATGTCTGTCACAGGCAAGAAGGGTGAGATGTGTTTTGTTTGGGCAGGACCAGGAGCAATAAGGGAAATGGGAGGGGGTGGTATTTTGGTTTCCATATTTTTAAAGGTTTCCTAAGTGTGAAAATATGAAATTGTTTGACTTGTGAAATAGTGGAACCTAGGATGGATTCCCAACTATTGGTGGGGATGCCACAGAACTTGGAGGTTGGCTTATATCTCTGAGCTCCCTGTGAATCCCAGATAGTCCATGATTCACAGAGAACTGCACCTTAGGGGGAACCTTTGTATGAGCAAATTGAAGGGATTTGTTCTTGTGGATTAAAGGTAACATCCATATGGCTTCTGTGACCTTGGTAGAGTACAACTCATTTATATGTGTCCCATTCATATGTTTCAGGGGAGGCCAAGGGATATAGAGGAGATTACCAAATAGGTCAAGTTTCTGGGGAGAGCAGGACAGCAGAGTGAAGGCTCTTGAGAATTCTTGCCTCAATTGTTCCTTCTCCATTTTGTGTTTTTGGGTCCCTTTCCACCTAAATTACTATATGAAGGGGTCAGGAAGAGGTAGAGCTCTCCTGGTACTAGGGTAGACCTACCAAATAGACAGCCATCTGTGGGCAGCAATGGAAAGATGAAAGGCCTAAGGAAAATGCTGTGAAAGGAGGCGATATACTAGAAAGAGCTCTGGATTTAGAGTTATAGGACATGGATTCAAATCTGGGACTTTCTCTTGGGCAAATATGATCTTGAAATTCTTACAGCCCTTCATTCTCATCCTCAGGCATTGGGAGCAGGTGGCTTTGGAAATCCCTGCCATTTTGAACTGTCATCTTACGATCAGTTACTTTCTGAGGTCTCCCCATCTTCTCTAAGTATGATGATTTTACAAAGATGAACTTCCTAACAGTTGTAGCTGTCTAATTAAGGACTGAATGTCTTGCAATGTACTAAGAGGCATCCTAGCTGAGGTTAGATAAACACATATGAGGTCATTGTAGAGAAGATGCCAGCCCTGAGTGAGAGTCAGAACTGTATAACCCCTAAGATCTCATCCAGCTCAATGATCCATTGACTCAGAGTCAAAGGTTTATTGTTTTTTTTTCCATTGCTTCACACAATCAGAGGTTTTTATGTCCCAAGCAACTGCCTGTGACTTCTTGCCCATATGGACCCATTTGATTCCAGGCCAAAATGGCCAGGGTGAAGTCTGTCCATGGTGTCACAAAGAGGTCCCCTGGGCTGCTTTTCCAGTCACTGCTGCCTGATGATATCGTCATTACCATCCCTGCCTGGCCTGTTATTGAGGACACTTGGAGGAAATGAGGCAGAACTTCCTGAGAGCTGACAGTGTGACTGTGGAGAGAACCAGACTGAAATCCACAATGGATGTCTCACATAAAGTGACCAGCTGTCCAAATGAGGCCAGAATGGCTATACCAGGCCTGTTCAGAGAGGGTTATTTTATGACCATCATTGGGGATAATGTGCCATGGATGCCTGCTGGTCTACCTTTCACTTTAATTTAAATGACCCAAGAATTCTCTATGTATTTTCAAAGAAAGCTATCTTATACCAAAGATTAATCTCAATGACCACTCCTAATGCTGGCATTCATGGCCCTCTATGATTAAAAGTGACCCTGAATTTTTAGTCTTTGAATACTTCCCACTCTGCCCTTCCAATGAACTCTTTGCTTCAGCCAAACTGAGCTGTTCACTAACTCTAGTTCCCTGCCTATATATTTTTGTGCCTTTGGGTCTTTACTCATCCTGTTGATTGCTAGGTCTTTTTTTTTTGTCCTTTCCCTTTACATCTCCATTTCTTGACATCTTACTCATCTTTCATATTCTTTTCCAAATGCTACATCATTCACAAAGGCAGGCTTCATGTCACATAACATTTTTTGCCTTATTCTTCTGTACTGGTCACAGTCTCCTATATTGTACTGAGTTTACTTGTGTCCATCTTGTCTCTTTTCTGGACTGGCAGTTTCACATGGCCAGAGTGCAGTAAGTGCTCTTTTTCTTACTTTCTTTTTTTAACCATTTCCTAAACAATTTTTTTACTGATGCTAATCATCAGAAAAGGAGACTGAAGTAGCCTAGAAACAATCACATCCAAAGTGAAGAAATATGGTAGACAAGGACAATGCCAGTTTAGAATGGAAAATTTTCTGTGAAATCTATGGAAGATAATGGTGGAAATTTGCACAATCACTCAATAAGTAGTGAAAAGCAGTATATGGAAAAGTTGTATACAGAAAACTTGGCAAGATACTCAATTAATTATCATACCAAGAATATTGAAGACTGAAACTAAAAGGACAGGAAACATGAAAAATGGAAACAATCTGTCAAAATGTGCACAAAAAAACCCTTGTATATTTGAACTCGAATATCACTGTCCTCAGTGTACTATGTGAAGAAGTAGAAATGACATAAAAGAAATCAAAGATAAAAGGAGTGGTTCTCAAACATTTAGTTAAAATCAGAGGTCTTATTATTCCCAAGGGATGGAAGCAATGTGTAACATAACAATAAAATTTAACCATATGCCTGCTTTTCCATTAAAGTGTATTTTAGGTAATAGTTTACATTTGTATTTAGGACATTCTAATGATATCCTATAGTATCCAACATTGCTACTCTTACACAATTGCCTGGAATGTATAGAAAATACAAGATTTCACTTAGAATATTACTTGATTATTTTAAAAAGCACTTTAACTCTCTTCTCAGATTGTGTCTCCCATATATAGAGAATGTTTTCTAAATCGTAGGGCAATTTTAAACTTTTTTTTTTGGTCTTTTTGGAGGGGGAAAGGCAGGGCAATTGGGGTTAAGTGTTCAAGATCAAACAGCTAGTAAGTGTTAAATGTCTGAGGCCAGATTTGAACTCAGGTCCTCCGGACTCCAGGATTGGTGCTCTATTCACTGTGCCACCTAGCTGCCCCTGGCAGTTTTAAATTTTAATAGCTTGTATTAATATAATACAAGACTTTTCTTGAAAGATAAAACAACATAGATAATTTTATTAGCTAGCCCTGTGATAATTAATAATGAGATGTGGAACAGGGATCTATATTCTCACTAAAGTCTTTCACCACTGTCATAAAGGATGTCTAAATCAGAGTACAAATGGAGCAAGGGTTCCCTATAGGTTATGGGATCCTCCAAATTGGTAACCTCTTATTGGTAATTGATATTGTGTTTTCTTTTTAGTGTGGAACACTGCAGAGATGTCTAAATGAGATCTATAATCAGTCAAAAGATTCCAACCTAATTCTCTTTATTCAAGAAAAATGAAGTAGATAAAATGTTCATAATTCACAATGTAATATTCAGCTTGATGGCCAGTCCATAGAGTTGCTCATCACTCCATACATCTTAGATGGATGTGGCATATGATCACCGAAGTGGTACTCTTATGCTTTTCTTGAGTCTTGTATTTAAAAGTCAAATTTTCTATTCACCTCTAGTCTTTTCATTAAGAATGCTTGAAAATTGTCCTCAGCCCGTGGTGCTTGTCGGTAGCGTGCTTCCTCCTCGCTGTGCCCGACCTGAGGCGGGGGCTGTTGGGCCGGAGCCAGGGCCTGGGGCTGAGCCATGCCGGGATGAGCTGCGGCTTTGCCACCTCAGGGCAGCGCTGGCCAAGCTACGGCCAGCACAGTGGTAGCTGTGGGACTGACAATCGCTGTTGCGGGATTCGCAGGCTGATATGTTTTGCGAAGAATAAAGCATATGGAGCCTCAAGAAAAGCAAGCTATTCGAAGTCTACCAAAATGTGCCTACAGTGGTGGCTATTACAGAGGCAGGTTTGAACCCAAAATGACAAAGCTAGAAGCTGCACTAATATTAGGAGTAAGCCCTACAACCAATAAAGGGAAGACAAGGGATGCTCACTGATGAATCATGCTCTTAAACCACACAGACAAGGGAGGATCTCCGTATATAGCAGTCAAAATCAATGAAGCTAAAGATTTATTAGAAAGTCAATCTAAGAAGTAAAATTAATACAGAGATAATTTTAAATTTATATATACATCAAATACTTTATGTATAGGAGTTCTGATGTTTCATAATAACTTCATAAAAGTTGTAATATTTCTTTAAAAAAAGAATGCTTGAAAATTATCTATTTCATTGAATATCAATTTTTTTTTCACCTGAAGGATTATACTCAGTTTTGTTATTTTTTTTGGGGGTGGGGGAGAGAAGGTGATTCTCAGTTGTAATTCCAGGCCCTTGGCCCACTAGAATATCATATCTAAGCCCTCCAATTCTTTTTTAAAAATTTTTTGAAACAAACACTTTATTAACTTCTGGTTTACATCATTCATTACCACCAGATTTTGAGTAACAATTTTTCCCCTACCCAACACCCCAGAATAGCAGTCCCACAAGATGTCCCCTCATCCAATCTGCTCTCTCCCATATCTTCTCCCATACCCCCTTCAACTTTACCATTAGGGCAAGGTGAATCTCTGTGCCCCAATGCCTACACAACTTATTTCCCAATTACATGCAAAATAGTATTAATAATAGTATTTATATATATTTGAAACATTTAATTTTAAACTTCAAATTCAAGATCCATTGCCTTCCTCCCTTGTCACCCACTCCCTCTGGGGAGATAAGAAATTCAGTATGTGTTATACATGTATAGCTATGCAAAACATTACCATAGTAGATATACTGTAAAAGACTGCCTATATTTCCTTCCCACACATCCCACCCCCCACCTGGTCCATTCCCTACTTTGATCCTGTCACTCTTCAAAAGTGGGTACCTCCAACGCCCCCTTCCCCCAGAATGCCCACCCCTCCATCATCCCCCTCTTATTCCCCTTCCCCCTACTCTCCTGCAGGTTGAGATATCCCATTTAGTATGTATGTCATTCTCTCCCTGAGGCAAATTCAATGAGAATAATGTTTTGCCTTTTTGCCTTCCTGTTCTTTCCCTCCCCTGCAACCACTTTCCCTTGCCTCTTCTACATGAGATAATTTACCCTACCCTGTCTCTCCCCATATCCTCTTGCCACTTTCTTCTCTCACCTCTTAACTTCACCCCTTAAGTTTCATCCCTTCCCAACAAATTCAACCTGTGCCCTCTATCCATGTATACCTGTAAACATATATACACACATTCACATATGTATTCATATGTACATATATCCTTCTTCAATTATTTTCATACTGAGAAATGTTTTGTCAGACACAGTTATTTTTTTCCATGTAGGAATGTAAATAGTTCAACTTCGATAAGTTCCTTTTGATTTCTTTTCCCTGATTACCTTCTCAAGCATCTCTTGCTACTTGTGTCTGGATGTCAACTTTTCTATTCAACTCTGGTTTTTCCCTCAAGAATGCTTGAAAGACCACTATTCCACTGAATGACCATATTTTCCCCTGAAAGAAAATACTCAGTTTTGCTGGGTAGGTGACCCTTGGCTTCAGTCCCAGCTCTTTTGCCCTCTGTAATATCATACTCCATGCCCTTCAATCCCTCAGTGTAGAAGCTGCCAGGTCCTGTGCTATCCTGATTGTGTTTCCACAATATTGGAATTGTTTCTTCCTGCCTGCCTGTAGTATTTTCCCTTGATCTGGGAATTCTGGAACCTGGCTATAATATTCCTGGGAGTTTTCTTTTTGGGATCTTTCTCAGGAGGTGATCTGTGGATTCTTTCAAACTCTATTTTGCCCTCTGGCTCTAAAATATCAGGGCAATTTTCCTTGAGAATTTTTTGAAGGATGCTTTCTAGGTTCTTTCTTTGATCATGGATTTCAGGTAGTCCAATAATTTTAAACTGTCTCTCCTGGATCTATTTTCCAGGTCAGTGGTTTTTCCCATGAGATATTTCACATTGTCTTCTATTCTTTCATTTGTCTGGATCTGTTTAATAGTATCTTGATTTCTCATAAAGTAACTAGCTTCCATTTGCTCCAGTCTAACTCTGAAGAAATGAATCTCCTCAGTGAGCTTTTGAGATTCTTTTTCCATCTGGCAAATACGGATTTTTAAGGTATTTTTCTCCTCATTGCACTTTTGAGCCTCCTTTGCCATTTGAGTTAGTCTCCTCAATCAGGCTACTGATTCTCATTTCATACTTTTCCTGCATCTTTCTCATTTCTCTTCCCAATTTTTTCTCCACTTCTCTTATTTGGTTTTTAAAATCCTTCTTAAGGTCCTCTATGGCCTGTAACCTGCTCATATTTTCATTTGGGGCTTTTGGTGCAGGATTTCAGACCTCACAGTCCTCCTCCTGTTCCACGCTTTGATCCTCGTTGCCCCCAAAATAGGAGTCTAATGTTGCATTTTACTATTTATTTTGTTTCCTTTGCCTAGGCATGTTGCCACTTAATTACTTGATTTTTTGGGCTTGTCGCCACAGTGGGACTCTGCCCCCAGACAGGGGAGCTTCTGTCCCAAACGCTGGAGTTTTCACAACCTCCAGAGTTGGGTGGCCCCTGTAAAACCTCCACACACTCTGGCAAGTTGGATACCCACCCCAGACATCCCCCCACCCCCAGACCACAATCCAGTTCCAAGCAGGTTAAAGCAAGAGCAATTAACCCCCAAGACTGATCCCTGGATCTCCCTACACTTTCGCAGGCCAGGAGCTGGAGCTGCCACTGAAGCTGCAAAATGTCGAGTGTGCAGCTTCTCCTTGACCACTTTTCGCCCACAGGGGAAGAAGCCGACGCGTTCCCCAAATACTGGTCCCAAAGTGTATAGGGCAGTAACCTCTCATTTTGTCCTAGGCACATCTGTGTTGATAATTCTGGAATCGCCACAGCTGCTGGTGTTCTGGGGTCCCTCCAGCGGGTGCTGGCCCGGCTGCCCTGGAGCTAAAGCCATGGCTCACTCGGGCCTGGGCTCAGCTCCCCACACTGCACTTTCAGTTCCTAGAGCACTGCACTGGCCTCTCCCTGCAGGGCTATTAGGCTGTCCTCAGCGGGAGGTTAGCTTCTCTGTGTAGTTCTGTGTGCGCTGCGGTTCCAGAAGTTGTTCAGAGTCCCCTTTTACATAATTTGTAAGTGGTGTGGGGGGAGAGCACCTTGGAAATGCTGTTTCTACTCCACCATCTTGGCTCCGCACACCTCCATTCCAGTTTTTAAAGAATTATTTTCTTATGTTAGCTTTTAGACCTCGTTTTACATTTGGCCACTTTTACTTTTTAAGGCATTCTTTTCCTCATTGACTCTTTGGACCTATTTTGCCTTTTGTGTTAATCTATTTTCTAAGGTGTTATTTTCTTCAGCTTTTTTTAGGTAGCTTTTAGTGAGTTATAGACTCATTTTTCATGATTTTCTTGTGTCACTCTCATTTCTCTTCCCAATTTTTCTTCTACTTCTCTTATTTGACTTTCACAATCCTTTTTGATCTCTTTCATTGTCTGTAACTAATTCATACTTTTATTGAAGACTTTAGATGTAGGAACTTTTTTGAATTTTTTTCTTCTTCTGGCTGTATGTTTTGATATTTGTTGTCACCAATGTAAGATTCAATAGTCTTATTTTTTTGCTCATTTTTCCAGCCAATTATTTGGCTTTTTAGCTCTCTGTTAAGGTAGGACCCTGCTCCCAGTGTGGAGGGTGTACTGTTCCAGGCTTCAGGGATTTTGTGCTGCTCTTTTCAGAGATATTTCTAGGGACCTGTAAATTTTCAGTTCTTCCAAGGTGGTATGATCAAAGGAGAGGTATTTCTTCTCATCTGTGCTCTGGTCTGAGAGCGACCACAAACACTCTTTTCTGCCTTGGAACTGTGAAGAAGATTCCCTCTGTTCCACTGGCACAAGCTGCACCTGCACCAGCTCTCCTCCTCATCCCAGAACTGGCAAGGTTTCAAGTGAACTTCTTGCCCTTTGTTAAAATATTGTATTCTTGGTGTGCAGGTGTATTAGTTTTTACATGGATCAACATGTTGCTGAGGAAACAGGGAAGTAAGTGAGATTACAATAATGCCTTCCCTAAAGTTTTTTAACTTTCTAGGGAGCCTCTTGGTTTGGGAGTGAATGAGGAAGGTAGGTAGGGAGCATATGATCACCATCTTCTGGCAGTAGAAAGTTTGTCATGCGGAAGAATGATTTAGTTTGTTCTTCTTGACCCCAGAGGGCAGATATACTACCTGGGGGTTGTAGTCACAGGACTTGAAGTCATATCCAAGCTTTGTTATTTAAATAACTAGGGTGGCCCTGGCTATATTATTTCACTTGTCTGGTCCTTGATTGCATCTTATGTGAAATGAGGGGCTTGAACTAGAATCAGGGGTTGGGTTTTGTTTAAGGGATTTGTTCTGTGAAGTTTGGATTCTGTCAAAGAGCCACATTTGAGGATGTAGTGGGCCACATGTGGCCTTGAGGTCTCAGATTCCCCACCCCTGATAGATTGGTTCTTAGTTCCCTTCCAGTTCTAGGTCTGTGATCTAAGTAGCAGATGTAGATTCAGCTCTATGCAAAGAAAAATTTCCAGAATAACAAGAATTGACCAACCATGGAATGAGCAGCCTTGAAGGTTGTAGAAGGTCTGTGAGCAATGACTGAGTGACAGTTACTTAGGGACTTTTAGGTTAGAATTCCTTCTTAAGCACTATATGCCTTGTGAGGTTCTCAGCATTTCTGAGCTTCTCTGGCTCTGCAGTCTGGTTAAGGATTGATCTCTCTATATTTTGCTCCTGATTTCCAAAATAAGAAATGTTCTTTGAGCTTTGGATAGATTCTTACAGTCTTGACTGATTCTGGCTGGGCTATGCCTGATGTTTTGCTAGATCTGTCCCAAGAGAAGATGCCTACTGTGGAGACTAAGAGTTATTTGGGTTGTAGATTCTTAGAACTCTAGAAAAGAATAGAAAAAAAAAAACGCCAGGGTGGGAAGGCATTTTAGTCTACATTCCTACCAGGGCTCATTGAAGAAGCTGCTTTGTCCATGTAACCTGACCTAAATTATTCTTCCTTTGGCCAGAAGTGACCTTGTCCTTTGCTTTTTTTAAAAATTTGGGTTTTATTTCATGTGTTCTTTATACTTTCCTGTCATTAGATTTCTGTGGGTATGTATCAAATTCCTTCCTTATTTAGACTGGTAGGGACCATCCTTCTTTCTCACTATGTCCTGCACATAGAGGGCACACCATAAATGTCTCTTGACTTGGATCTAGTAAAATCTGACTTTCCATATTTTTTTAGCTTTTTGGAGGGGGGAAGGCAAGGCAATTGGGGTTAAGTAACTTTCCCAAGGTCATATGGCAAGTAAGTGTTAAGCATCTGATGCTGGATTTGAACTGAGGTTCTCCTGATTCCAGTGCCAGTGCTCTATTCACTGTGCCACCTAGCTGCCCTGCCCTCCCATATTGTAATCCTACCTACACCATCTCTAATAGTCTTGGAGAGGCTTTTGGAATCAGAGGCATAGTTTTGGAGCTAGAAGGGAATTCATATTTACTTGACTCCCCTCATTTGCTATTGAGAAATTGAGTCCCAGAGAAAATAAGTGATTTTCTGAAGATCATGAAGGTAAGTGATGGGGTTTGAACACAGGCATTTGATGACAAATTCTTTTTTTTTGTATTATATAGATTTTTTTTTTTACAAATGCTTTATTAACTTCTGGTTTACCTCATTCGTTTCCACCAGATTTTGAGTTACAATTATTTCCCCATTTTTTCCCTACCCACCACCCCAGAATAGCAGTCCCACTAGATATCCCCTCATCCAATCTGCTCTCTCCCATATCTTCTCCGATAGCCCCTTTGACTTTGCCATTAGGCCAAGCTGAATCTATGAGACCAAATGCCTGGACATCTTATCTCCCAATTACATGCAAAATAGTATTAATAATAGTATTTATATACATTTGAAACATTTAATTTTAAGACTTCGAATTTCAGATCCATTCCCTTCCTCCCTTGTCACCCATTCCCTCTCAGAAGATAAGTAATTCAATATATGTTGTACATGTCTAGCTATGCAAAACATTACCATAGTAGATATATTGTAAAAGACTGCTTATATTTCCCTCCCACCCATCCCACCCCCGACCCGGTCCATTCCCTACTTTGATCCTGTCCCTCTTCGAAAGTGGGTACTTCCAACTTCTCCTCCCCCTAGAATGCCCTCTCCTCCATCATCTCCCTCTTATTCCCCTTCCCCCTACTCTCCTACAGGGTGAGACATCCTATTTAGTATGTATGTCATTCTCTCCCTGAGGCAAATTCAATGAGAATAATGTTTTGCCTTTTTGCCTTCCTGTTCTTTCCCTCCCCTGCAAACACTTCCCCTTGCCTCTTCTGTAACGCCCAGTCTCTAGCCTACGCCGCTCTACGCGCGGGACCTCTACTCACCCATCCAAGGGTCTTCGGTCGTCACCGGCCCGCCCCTCCCTTTCTCCTGGGGCAGGAAATCACCAGACGGACCACCGGAGTCAAGCAGGTGAAGCACACTTTATTGCAGCAGCTACATCTCTCCCCTTCTTCCTCCCAGCCGCCCCTTATATCTCCCCTGAACACGGAAGTGCCCTTCTGACCAATCCCCAAGATCAATCAAACTCTTTACCATAAAAGGTCTTTGCCTAAGCTTGTTCAGCGTGACCCTCAGACCCTGCGTGACCCTCAGACCCCGCCCCTACAACTCACCCCTTTTAAAATTAATTGGCAAACATCCCTCTATCTACGGGACTCAAGTGCATGGGGGTACATGGGCCTATCATGGCGTCTCTGGACTCGATGGGTGCAAGCAGGGAGATTTGGCCCCGGAATTTCTGGGGAGCGCAGCCTCCTGGCTTAGGTCAACTCCAAGAGATCTGTCCTTACCCGTCTTGGGAACCCAGCGCCCTCAGGTCCTGTCTTAGGCGGCAGTCTCTAAGAGAGGTTGCCTGTCATCGGAGGGGTGCGTCTTATCCCCGGGCACCACGGTGGCCCCCAATCTGTCTCCCCACTGGGAGAGCCAAAGGTTCTGGGTCTCACCTGCTGCTTGAGCCGATACGGCTCTGTATCCCAACCGGGACAGCTGCATAAGCTGGCAAACCCTCTTACAAACCAGGGCTGAGACCGCAACAACCATGACCAGGACCACGACACCCACCACAGCAACGATCCCCATAGACCAAGGGCGACGCCACCAATCGAGGAAGGACCTCCACCAATCAGAAGGCGTCGGTAGGTGGCCCTAAGTTCAATTAAAGCCTTATCGAAACCTGCATTCCACGTGCCCTTAATATAATTAGAAAGATTTCTAGCAAGAGCTGCCGGGGCTGAGTCGTTGAGGTATGGGTATGAGGTCACACAAATGCCTTCGAGCCGAGGCCAACAAGCTATTACGGGGCACAGTCACATTCCAATTTGGGACTCCAAAACCTGGGAACGCCTGCTGTTGATACAATCCAAGACAGGGCAAACTCCGCTCGGTGGGCATACAAGAATTAGTAGGGAGCAAAATAAAACAAAGAACACCGGCATCTCCCAAATTCCAGACCACATCAGCGGCTGGAACAGTGGTGAGGGGAGCCGAAGAAAGAGTGGGCAAACCCAAAGAAGACTTCTTAACAAAAAGGCTAGGAAACACATGGGAGGAGGACGTAACCGGAAGCGGGGTGGGTAAGGCTCGTAATAGGCCCCACCGCTGAGGAATCTGGCTTGCTTGAGCGGGATCTATGGGCCAAAACAAAAGGTGTAGATTAACAGTAATGCGAAGGGCCCGAAGAAAACGTATCGAGGCCCTCTTGCGCCCTCTTCTAAGTTCATCTCTTGCAGAAAGATGGCCGCGGCGTTCGTGTGGGCGAGTCCCTTCGTCGGCAGGTCGCCAGTGGTCATCATCTACAGCCCCGGGGACGAGCATCTCTGTGTCTTCCATCCTATCAAGCAGCCCAACAGAATCTGAAAGAAAAACATTTTAACACTCAGCTCTTAGGGCTGGTGGGGGGATTATCAGCATTGAAAGGAGGGGGCGAGCCCAGGCAATCCCGAACTCTATGCAATGGTAGCCATACCGGGGTGGGCGCTCCCTCCACCCGGACGGCCAGGTGCCCCTGCCGGCGGTGGCTGACAAGCGATGGGCCATGCCAGTGACCCTCCGGGTCCTTCCAGCGCACCCACGTGCCTGGTGATGCGCGAAGCGGTTCCGGGAGAATGAGCAGCGGGCGGCCCTGATTTCGTGGGGCCGCCAAACCTGCAAAAAACCTCATAGCCGGGGTTGTTCCATCTGCCCTGACCAGGAGAAAATTCAAAGAATGATGGATTTGAAACTCTTGGCAAAACTTCCGGAACGCACTGGAGGTATATGCCGGGCCATTATCTGTCTTCAGACACAAAGGAACCCCCATACTGACAAAACAACGATAAAGGTGGGCTCTAACGGCCGAAAAACTTTCTCCTGGCTGAAAGGAAACACAAAGGAAATTAGAGCAGGTGTCCACCACCACGTGGGCAACACGATGACCCAAATGAAGCATATCCATCTGCCACAATTCATTGGAAGCCTCGCCTCTTGGATTAGAGGCCTTCTCCCGAATTCTGGGAAGAAAGGGAACGCACCGCAAGCATGCGCGGACGATGGATCTCGCTTGCTCCCTAGAAATCCCGTACAATGCACGCAAGGACCTGGCAGAAAGATGATATTTAGCATGTGCCATACTGGCAGAATCTGCATCAAACGGGAATATCTGGGAGGGAAACAAATTCAGGGCGGCATCTGCCACAGCATTGCCAGAAAACACAGGTCCCGATTCTGTCAAATGAGAATTAACATGCAAAAAATACACAGGGCAGGATCGGGCCAAAAGAACACTTTTCACTTCCTGAAAAAGGGAACACAATGGGTTATGAAGATTAATATAGGAATCAGGGAGACGGGTAACAAGATTCACAGCATATTGACTATCAGATATTATATTCACTGGCACCAAAGCAAAATATCTTAGCGCTTGTAAAAGAGCATAAAGCTCATTTTTCTGGGTGGAATTAAAGGGGGTAGTAAAAAGCCAGCACTGATTACTAAAAGAATCAAACACTACTGCCTTATTAAACTTCGTAGCATCTGTGAAAACATTGGGTCCCTTAACAGGAGTGCGGGAAATTGGTCCAGGAGCCGGGCTCAATGGAAACCTCATGATCGCCTGAAGCACACGAGGGATAGTAACTGCCTCTACCCGGAGTTGAGTTAACAGGGAGGACCAGAGCAAGGAGGACTGAGCCAAAATCGGAGTGATCAATTCCAAACGGGGCAGGTTAAGAATGAAATCACGGCCAAAATATTGGCGACACTGTTGAAGGGCCGAGGTTATAAGCCTCCCCGCCCAATCCTGCCGAGAGGAGACAGACCCCGACTGGGAGCGGGCATAAACCCACAAAAGAACTCCATGGGATTGGTGTATAGCGCCCCAGGGTGCAAATGGATCCTCCAATAGAGTAAAATAAATAGGAACATCTTCTTTCACCCGAACCAGACTCCCCGCAGCTAATTTAAAGATGGCATTTATAGACTGCAGGGCTTCAGAAGTCCATTTTCTAGGAGAAGTAAGTGAGGAATCCCCCGCTAGAATGGAATACAGAGGCATCATTAATGCAGGGGAAAGAGGGAGCACCGGACGAGGCCAATGAACTGCTCCCACTAGCTTCTGAAAGTCATTTAGGGAATGACACTCATCCAAATGTAACATAGGCATCGGACGGCGGACACACGTGGCGTCCACCAACGATCCCAAATATGAAACTGGCAGGGTAAGTTGTACTTTCGCAGGGTCCACCACTAGACCCGCCTTATTTAAAGCCTGTATTAATTCACCCAGCATCCTATCCAACCTATTCTGATCTTTTGAACCCACCAAAATATCATCCATATAATGCAACAAAAGAACCTCTGGGTAGAGCTGTCTCAAGGGACTGAGCACAGCGGCTACATAATATTGACACAAAGTGGGGCTATTAACCATACCCTGAGGGAGCACCACAAACTGAAAACGTTGATAGGGGCACACCAGGTTTACTGACGGGACTGAAAAGGCAAACTTGGCTCTATCCTCCGGGTGTAAGGGAATGGAATAGAAACAATCCTTAATATCAATAACTGCCAATTTCAAACCTTCAGGAATTGCTGAGGGGGAAGGGAGTCCCGGTTGCATTTTACCCATAGGAAGCAGGTTAGCATTTATTGCCCGCAAATCCATCAACATCCTCCACTTTCCCGAGCGTTTCTTAATAACGAACACGGGTGAATTATAAGGACTAAACGAAGGTTCAATTTTCCCTTCCCTGCTCAACTCAGAAACAATTTGTTGCAAAGCCTGTAACTTATCTTTTGTTAGGGGCCACTGGTCTACCCACACAGGATCCTCTGAGACCCATGTCAAAGGTGGTAAAAGAAGGGTCCCATCACCAGCGGCCCTCATTAGTTAGGGGGGGGGTGGCAGTAGACAGAGAGCTCCGTGTCATGATGGCTTCTAATAATCACCCTGTCTTTTTCAGTGAGTGCCTGCACTTGACATCCGCCTCTCTCTTCGGAGGGTTCTAGGGCGTGCCCACTTCCTCTTACCCTACTGTTCCCTTCCCCCGCAGAGGCCGGGGCAGTATAGGACTCTCTTGCAGAGGATGAACCTCCTTCTTTAAAAGTCATCTCCCCTCCTCGGGAGTCTGCACCTTTAAAATTTTTATAATCTGGCATCTCGGGGTTACTTCCCTCTTTAGCACTCTCACTGGAGGAGGTCTTTTTTATTTCTCCCCAAGGGTAATGATCTCTCCTTCCATCCTCCCCGTTTCCCCCGCTTTCCTCCTCTATCTGCACCACCACCTCCCTCCGGGACCGTAATCCTCGGGGGCCCTGGGCCCCTTTGTCTCCGCCTTCTGCCCCCTTCGCTTCAGGCTCATTCTGCGTGGCCGTCGTGAGAGACAAAGGAATAGCGGTGGGGGTAAGGATCGCCTCAAGGGTTTTAAAGATGCCAAAATCTTGGGGGTCCAAAAACCCCGGGTTTGTATTTTCATAAGCAGCCATCTGATGTCTGACAATCGGGATGCGATCCACTATTATTCCCGAATGTCTCATCCAAGGGCAAACCCTAAGTAGCTTGCGAATAAAGTCCTCAGCCCTTCCCTGGGAAATCGAAAGCCCCTTTTTTGCTAACAACCCTTTTAACTGGAGTGCTATCACCCGCTCATCCTCCGGCCCAAAGAGAGGGAGACTCTTCGCGCCTCCCATTTCCACACCCTTCTCTGCCTTCACAGGAGGCAGAGAGCCGACTGGTCCGCCCGACAACGGGCTAGTCTCGCCGCGAAGGGCGGCAGGAGACCAGGGCAGAAACCCCTGAGAGTCCCAGAAGTCCCTGTTCGGGCGCCAAACTGTAACGCCCAGTCTCTAGCCTACGCCGCTCTACGCGCGGGACCTCTACTCACCCATCCAAGGGTCTTCGGTCGTCACCGGCCCGCCCCTCCCTTTCTCCTGGGGCAGGAAATCACCAGACGGAACACCGGAGTCAAGCAGGTGAAGCACACTTTATTGCAGCAGCTACATCTCCCCCCTTCTTCCTCCCAGCCGCCCCTTATATCTCCCCTGAACACGGAAGTGCCCTTCTGACCAATCCCCAAGATCAATCAAACTCTTTACCATAAAAGGTCTTTGCCTAAGCTTGTTCGGCGTGACCCTCAGACCCTGCGTGACCCTCAGACCCCGCCCCTACACTCTTCTACATGAGATAGTTTACCCTACCCTGTGTCTCCCCATCTCCTATTGTCACTTTCCTCTCTCACCACTTAACTTCACCCCTTAAGTATCATCCCTTCCCACCAAAATTCAACCTGTGCCTTCTATGCATGTAAACATATGTACACACATTCACATATGTATTCATATGTCCATATACCCTTCTTCAATTATTTTCATACTGAGAAATGTTTTGTCAGACACAGTTATTTTTTTCCATGTAGGAATATAAATAGTTCAACTTCGATAAGTTCCTTTTGATTTCTTTTCCCTGATTACCTTCTCAAGCATCTCTTGCTACTTGTGTCTGGATGTCAACTTTTCTATTCAACTCTGGTTTTTCCCTCAAGAATGCTTGAAAGACCTCTATTCCACTGAATGACCATATTTTCCCCTGAAAGAAAATACTCAGTTTTGCTGGGTAGGTGACCCTTGGCTTCAGTCCCAGCTCTTTTGCCCTCTGGAATATCATATTCCATGCCCTTCAATCCCTCAGTGTAGAAGCTGCCAGGTCCTGTGCTAGTCTGATTGTGTTTCCACAATATTGGAATAGTTTCTTCCTGGCTGCTTGTAGTATTTTCTCTTTGATCTGGGAGTTCTGGAACCTGGCTATAATATTCCTAGGAGTTTTCTTTTTGGGGTTCTTTTCAGGAGAGATCAGTAGATTTTTTCAACCTCTATTTCCCCCTCTGGGTCTAAAACATCGGGCAGTTTTCTTTGAGAATTTCTTGAAGGATGCTTTCTAGGTCCTTTCTCTGATCATGACTTTCAGGTAGTCCAATAATTTTTAAATTATCTGTCCTGGATCTATTTTCCAGGTCAGTGGTTTATCCCATGAGATATTTCACATTGTCTTCTATTCTTTCATTTGTTTGGCTCTGTTTAACAGCATCTTGATTTCTCATAAATTCACTAGCTTCCATTTGCTCCAGTCTAATTCTGAAGGAATGATTCTCCTCAGTGAGCTTTTGAGATTCTTTTTCCATCTGGCAAATTCGGCTTTTTAAGGCATTCTTCTCCTCATTGCCTTTCTGAGCCTCTTTTGCCATTTGAGTTAGTCTGTTTTTTAGGGTGTTATTTTCCTCAGTCAGGCTGTTGACTGTCATTTCATACTTTTCTTGCATCTTTCTCGTTTCTCTTCCCAATTTTCCCCCCACTTCTCTTATCTGCTTCTTAAGGTCCTCTATGGCCTGTAGCCAGCTTGTATTTTCATTTGGGACTTTTGGTGCAGGAGTTCTGACCTCACAGTCCTCCTCCTGTTCCATGCTTTGATCCTCTTTGCCCCCCAAATAGGAGTCTAAAGTTTCATTTTTCTGTTTATTTTGTTTCCTTTGCCTAGGTATATTTCCACTTAATTACTTGATTTTTGGGCTTGTTGCCACAGTAGGACTCTGCCAGCAGACAGCAGAGTTTCCGTCCAGAATGTTGGGGTCTTCACAACTTCCAGAGGCTGGGTGGCCTCTGTAAAGTCTTCACCCGCTCTGGCAAATTAGATTCCCACCCCAGACCTCCCCCCAAGACCCCAATCCAGATCCAAGCAGGTTAAAGGAAGAGTGATTAACCCCCAGACTGATTGCTGGATCTCTCTACAGTTCCCAGACCAGGAGCTGGAGCTGCCACTGAAGCTTCAAAATGGCCTCTGTGCCACATTTCCTCAGCAGCTTTTTGCCCCCAGGGGAGGAATCTGACCCATTCCCCAAATACTGGTCCCAAAGTCCATAGGGCACTAACCTCTCACTTTGTCCTAGGCATATCTGTGCTGATCATTCTGGAATCACCACAGCTGCTAGTGTTCTGGGGTCCCTCCAGCCAGCTGCTGGCCCGGCCTCCCTGGGGCTAAAACCGAGGCTCACTCAGTCCTGGGCTCAGCTCCCAGAGTGTTGCACCATCGGTTCCCAGTTCACTGTGCTGCCCGATCTCAAAGAGCTGAGCTGGCCACTCCCTGCAGGGCTGCTGGGCTGTCCTCAGCAGGAGGTTAGCTTCTCTGTGTCGTTCTGTGGGTTCTGGGGCTCCAGAAGTTGTTCAGATTCCCTTTTTACATTGTTTGGAAGTGGTTTGATGACAAATTCTAAACTCTCTCTACTGGACCATTCCATCTTTGGTTTGAATGCCAAGCTGCCATTTACTTCTGTGTGACCTTTGCCAAGTCATTTCCTCTTGCTGCACTCCAATTTCATGATCTGGTTTGAATTTTCTTCTAGCTCTACCATTTTATAATATTTATGATTCCCAGGGATGGGGAGCTCACTATCACACAAGACAGCTTATCCTATTTTTAGACAAGTCAGATTATTAGAATCTTCCTTAATGGGATGCATAGCAGGTACCTTCCAATGGGCAAAGTTCCTCATTGGTTTACTGTAGGAAGATGCCTCTTACAAATCCTCTAGAGAAATTTGTCATTACAAAAGAAGTGCAAGTGATCCATCCAGTGAGAAAACTCAATACCATCTCCTCAGACTGTAGCTTTGTTTCAGCATAAATTTGCATATGCTTATGTGGAGGAGCTATTTGTCAGAACTCCATAGAGTCAATGGTAACAGTTGGAATAACTGCATAAGAAAATCGATGGAAAATTAATAACAACAAAACCAAGCAGATGGAGAAAGAGAAAACCTAATCAAAGTGTAGATCCAAGGAGTGGAAAATGAAGATTAAGGACAGGAATGTCGCCTGCTATCCCAGCATTTTCACTCATTTGCAGCTCTTAAATCGCTCTTTGCACAATTTTGGTTATGCCTTTTTAGCTAGTCAAATTCTTTCAAATACCTCCATTTTCATTCCCACAGATGAGAGTCACAGTCAGGGGTGAGGAGAAGCTGATTAGCTTTCTGACTCCCCACTGCTTTCCTCGGTGAGCCATTTCCGACACAAACATGCATCTCTTTGGAACTCAAGAACAACAACAAAGGAAATTGAGGGGAAATTATGATATTTGAATGTATTGGTTTGTTGACTCATCCCATTGCTTGGCTCTGATTTACAGTTCAAACTTATCTTTAAATTCGTTAACTAAAATAACCCTGAAAGGTTCAGTCATGCTGACTTCGCGGATACTTAACTTTCCTCATTTTTGTGAAGACCTATTGTACAATCTCTTGGGGTCAAATGGATGGATGAATACCTAGCTACCTAGATAGGTAGGCTGATAGATAGACAGATAGAAAGAAAGAGTGAAAAGACAGAAAAAAGGAACAGAGAAAGATGAACAGATAGATGTTTTAACATCAATTATTTAATGTAATTGAATGACAAGAATGTTCCTGGAGTGGGCAAGATGGCCACCAGAATTAAGTGTGAACTTTAGAAGAGTCAATTTTATTAATTCAATTATCTACGAGCCTGGAATTTCTATTATTGTTACTCCCTGCCCCATAGTATGACTATATTATAAGAATGTTCCAACACTAGAAAACATTGTTGAGTTGTAAAGGTCATCATATTAATGATGGTAGCTATGGTTTTGTCTGACTGTTCTTTACACATCATTTTACCTTATTGACTGCATTATCCTTCTGAATCTTCTCTTACCCTATGACTTTCATTTTTCTGGTTTCTGAAACTCTCCTGTCTGAGTGCAAGACTTGGATTCAAAATCTCTCTGTAATGCTTACTCACCACTGTGTGACTTTGGGCAAAGTGCTTTTCTTTTTTGGGTCTCAGTTTCCCCATCTTTAAATGAAGAGATTGGATGAGATGGCTTCTCAGTCCCCTTTCAGCTAAAAATCTGCCATTCCTTGAATCCCATATACTAAGTGGTGAATCTAGGATGAGAAACCAGCAGGACTCCTTGGATATTTCAGCATCTATGAATAAATACAATACTTGTTGAATAGCTCCTCGGCTTCAGGGTTTCTTTAGCTTTTCCTCCCATGTGTAAAGTTCTTCCAGTCATCCAAATCTTTCTTGGGGTTTGGATTGTCTTCCCTGTCCTCACATTCTTCTTCCTGCTAGTTTCTTAATTGGATTAGTTCTTCCATCCTTTCTAGTAATTTATAGGGGCACAGATTGTTAGAACTGGAAGGGACTTTAAAGAGCACATAAATGGACCCATCATTTTAAGGAGGAAGAAAATGAGACTCAGAAAGGAAAAGTGATTTTCCAAAAATTCTACTGTGAATCAGTGAGAGAGCTGGGACACGAAATGATATCTTTTCACTGTAAGCCTAATCATTTTTCTAAGACACTGCTTGGCCCTAACCATATCTGTGCTGATACTCGCTTCCCAAATCTTCATCCTCTCCAGTATTCTGAGTCTAGAGATAATCTCTTTTATCTTGTCTTCTACCAGAGAGACTGGTTTGATTTTTGTATGTGTGCTTCATTGCCTCTGGTTGGGAGACAAAAAGAATAGCCTAAAAATTCAGAGGGAAGTAGAGGAGAGAAGGTCAGAATAGTAGGTGAGAGAATCTGGGTCTAGATCTCAGTTCTGCCTTGTACTAGTTGAGTAAACTTGGGTAAGTCAATGATTTTTCTGAGACTCAATTTTCTTCTCTGGAATATGATGGTGGGGTTATAATCCCTACATTACCTATTTCATGGGGTTGTAATCAGGAAAACACCTTGCTCCTTGTTTCATTTTGTACATGTTCTAGTGCTTATGGTGTCAAAGGTTCCTCTTTATTGATTAATTGGGTATATAAAATAACCAAAAGCTTTAATGCTAAAGATGTGGATAACTAGCATCTCAGTCTCTGCCCTTATACACACACAAATATACAGTATATGTATATATACACATACTTACAAATATGTATATGTATAGCTATATACATATATAAGTATGTGTTGATATATGTACATATACATATATTTATATGCATATAATTCCCCTGTCCCAACAAGGCATCTAGGCATTGGGGTGGAGTGAGAGGTCACTGAAGATGTTTTTGAGCTGGAAAATGATGTGGTCAGAACTGTGCCTTGGGAAAATTAAGCTGGTAGTATATGCAGGATAGATTGGAAAGAGAGAATGCATTCATTTATCTGCCTGCTAATTACTCCAGTGTTAATATTAGGGCAAGATAAGCTGACTTCATTTCACTATACCCTGTTGATGAATTCACTTAATAGTCTACTCAACATGGCTTGAAAGAAAATGTTTCTGCCATCTCTGGTAATGAGAACTTTATGGCCCATTCTCGCCCAAGTTCAAGCCTCATTTGTAGGTTATACATCTATCTATCTATCTATCTATCTATCTATCTATCTATCTATCTATCTATCTATCTATCTATCTGTATTAGGTTTCAAGACTAACAGTTAAGCAATAACAAATGAGTTTCATTTCAGGCTGAGTGAAGACTTAGTCACAGGTGGGTCAGGATGCTTGAGGGAGAAGAGAGACTTGGTTTAGGCTGGGTATAATGTGTTTGTATTATACTTGGAAGTCAGGGAAGGAACCCTACCCCTGCCTCTTCTATTCAGTGATTTTCTTCCCTGAAATTCAGATAAAGTCTCGACACTGTTCTCTCATTCCTTAGGTGTCTACAAAGGTAGATATTAACCCACTTTGGGCATGGAGATTTGAGGAGAGCTACTGGAATGTGAAATCTTTGGGTATGATCCATATAGAATCTGGGGCATTGATGTATGTTTCAGTCAAGAATTAGTCAAAAAGAATCTCTAAATTAGAGAAATCACACAAGAAAGAGAATTCCATAGAAGTTCTTGCTACTTGCTTTTCCCCAGAGCACAGAGATAAGACCAATGGATGGAAGGTGGAGAAGAGGCAGACTTCTACTCCCTGGAAAAGAGAACAATAAAAAGGCGGATAATGACGACAAAATCATTCCAAGTTATGAAGTAGCTGTCAGAGGAAACGACATCTTTTACTCACTGTAGGTTATTCTCTTTTTTTTTTTACAAGTAATTTATTTTTGTTCAGTTGATTTTCAGTCATGACCCTATTTGGGGTTTTCTTTTTTTTTTTTTAACAAATGCTTTATTAATTTCTGGTTTACATCATTCATTTCCACCAGATTTTGAGTTACAATTTTTCCCCATTTTTCCCCTACCCACCACCCCAGAATAGCAGTCCCACTAGATATCCCCTCATCCAATCTGCTCTTTCCCATATCTTCTCCCATACCCCCTTCTACTTGCCATTAGGAAAGCAGAATCTATGAATCCCAATGCCTGCACATCTTATCTCCCAATTACATGCAAAATAGTATTAATAATAGTATTTATATACATTTGAAACATTTAATTTTAAGACTTCGAATTTCAGATCCATTCCCTTCCTCCCTTGTCACACATTCCCTCTGGGAAGATAAGCAATTCAGTATGTGTTGTACATGTATAGCTATGTAAAACATTACCATAGTAGATATATTGTAAAAGACTGCTTATATTTCCCTCCCACCCATCCCACCCCCGACCCGGTCCATTCCCTACTTTGATTCTCTCCCTCTTGAAAAGTGGGTACATCCAACTTCTCCTCCCCCTAGAGTGCCTTCCCCTCCATTATCATCAGACGCAGTTATTGTTTTTCTATGTAGGAATGTAAATAGTTCAACTTGGATAAGTTCCTTTTGATTTCTTTTCCCTGATTGCCTTCTCAAGCATCTCTTGCTTCTTGTGTCTGGATGTGTCTGGATGTCAACTCTTCTATTCAACTCTGTTTTTTTCCTCAAGAATGCTTGAAAGACCTCTATTCCACCGAATGACCATATTTTCCCCTGAAAGAAAATACTCAGTTTTGCTGGGTAGGTGACCCTTGGCTTCAATCCCAGCTCTTTTGCCCTCTGGAATATCATATTCCATGCCCTTCAATCCCTCAGTGTAGAAGCTGCCAGGTCCTGAGCTATTCTGATTGTGTTTCCACAATACTGGAATTGTTTCTTCCTGGCTGCTTGTAGTATTTTCTCTTTGATCTGGGAGTTCTGAAACCAGGCTATAACATTCCTAGGAGTTTTCTTTTTGGGGTTCTTTTCAGGAGGAGATCAGTAGATTTTTTCAACCTCTATTTCCCCCTCTGGGTCTAAAACATCAGGGCAGTTTTCCTTGAGAATTTATTGAAGGATGCTTTCTAGGTCCTTTCTTTGATCATGACTTTCAGGTAGTCCAATAATTTTTAAATTATCTCTCCTGGATCTATTTTCCAGGTCAGTGTTTTATCCCATGAGATATTTCACATTGTCTTCTATTCTTTCATTTGTTTGGCTCTGTTTAACAGCATCTTGATTTCTCATAAATTCACTAGCTTCCATTTGCTCCAGTCTAATTCTGAAGGAATGATTCTCCTCAGTGAGCTTTTGAGATTCTTTTTCCATCTGGCAAATTCGGCTTTTTAAGGCATTCTTCTCCTCATTGCCTTTCTGAGCCTCTTTTGCCATTTGAGTTAGTCTGTTTTTTAGGGTGTTATTTTCCTCAGTCAGGCTGTTAACTGTCATTTCATACTTTTCTTGCATCTTTCTCGTTTCTCTTCCCAATTTTCCCCCCACTTCTCTTATCTGCTTCTTAAGGTCCTCTATGGCCTGTGGCCAGCTTGTATTTTCATTTGGGACTTTTGGTGCAGGAGTTCTGACCTCACAGTCCTCCTCCTGTTCCATGCTTTGATCCTCTTTGCCCCCCAAATAGGAGTCTAAAGTTTCATTTTTCTGTTTATTTTGTTTCCTTTGCCTAGGTATATTTCCACTTAATTACTTGATTTTTGGGCTTGTTGCCACAGTAGGACTCTGCCAGCAGACAGCAGAGCTTCTGTCCAGAATGTTGGGGTCTTCACAACTTCCAGAGGCTGGGTGGCCTCTGTAAAGTCTTCACCCGCTCTGGCAAATTAGATTCCCACCCCAGACCTCCCCCCAAGACCCCAATCCAGATCCAAGCAGGTTAAAGGAAGAGTGATTAACCCCCAGACTGATTGCTGGATCTCTCTACAGTTCCCAGACCAGGAGCTGGAGCTGCCACTGAAGCTTCAAAATGGCCTCTGTGCCACATTTCCTCAGCAGCTTTTTGCCCCCAGGGGAGGAATCTGACTCATTCCCCAAATACTGGTCCCAAAGTCCATTGGGCACTAACCTCTCACTTTGTCCTAGGCATATCTGTGCTGAAAATTCTGGAATCACCACAGCTGTTGGTGTTCTGGGGTCCCTCCAGCCAGCTGCTGGCCCGGCCTCCCTGGGGCTAAAACCGAGGCTCACTCGGTCCTGAGCTCGGCTCCCAGAGTGCTGTGCTGTCAGTTCCCAGCTCACTGTGCTGCCCGATCTCAAAGAGCTGAGCTGGCCACTCCCTGCAGGGCTGCTGGGCTGTCCTCAGCAGGAGGTTAGCTTCTCTGTGTCGTTCTGTGGGTTCTGGGGCTCCAGAAGTTGTTCAGATTCCCCTTTTGCATTGTTTGGAAGTGGTGTGAGGCAGAGCACCTTGGAAGTGCTGTTTCTACTCCGCCATCTTAGCTCCGCCCCCAGAAGACCTACTGTAGGTTATTCAACAGAGTCTAGAGTCCCTGTCAGGTGTGGCATAGAGGGCATTCTTCTTCCAGACCTTGTCAGAAAAGAACTCTCCCAAGCCCCCATTTTATAGTTCAGGTAACCCAGACAGAGAGGTTATGACTTGCCCAGGGTCATACTTAAAGTATCTGATGTAGGACTAAAATCCAGGTTTTCCTGATTTCAAATTAAATCATAGCCACTTCCCCTCTCTGACCTCTAGTTTCTTTTTCTGTACAATTAAAAGCTTAGACTAGCTAATTTCCAAGGTCCCTAACAATGTTCCCCTTTGGCCTAGAGGTCACAGTACCAGATCCTTTCATGCCCTTATTTTCTGATTATTTTAAGGTTCATCTCAGGCATCACTACCGCTATCTGAGTAGAATGTAATCTCCTGGAGAACAGCTTGTTTGGTTTCTGCATGTTTGCTCAGCATCTAGCACTGTGCCTGATGTCCAATAGGAAGGCACTTACTAAATTCTTGTTGAATTGGATCAAACTGAAGCTCTCTCTGCTATCCCCACTCATCCCACCATGCTTCTTTCAGCAGAAATTTTTCTTTGAATTGCTCCTAGGCCTTTGACCAAGTCAATTATTTCCCATATTAGGGTCCCTAATAAGTATTTGTTGAAACATGATATTTGTAACCTCAGCAGTTCCTGGCAGGGTCCTGCATGCCCTTAGCCAGCGGGTAGCTCTGGACTTTGTGTCCTTCTGTTCTGCTGAGGTTCCTTCCTACTCAGCCAAGTCCAATCCCTCTTCTAGGGAGCTTCCTCCGGGGCAGGAAGGGGCATTGATCACACTCCTGCCACGAGTCAGGTGCTGTGCTAAGCCCATCACAAATATAATCTCATTTAATCCTCACAACAACCTACGAAGGTGCTATTAGTATTCCCCATTTATAATTCAGGAAAATGAGGCAAATAGAGGTAAAATGACTTATCCCGGGTCACATAGCTAGTATGCGAGGTTAACTAACTTTGAATACAGATCTTTCTGCAGGCTCAATCCCTTATCCACTGCCCCACCTGAGGCCTCAGAGAGGCTACTCTAGTCACCCAATCCCTAACTACTCTGTTGCCTGAACAAAGGAACTGATTGAAGGAAGGTAGCTAGCATTTCCTTTAGGAATGGCCCCTAACCAGATCAACAGCTTAAGACTGAAAGTCAGGGGACCTGGTTGTAACTCTTCGCTATTAACTCGCTGTTCAGCTGTAGGCAGATCTTACCACCTTCTTTGGTCATCATCCAAGTAATGAGAGAGTATCAGGTGATTAAGACCCAGAATCTGTGGGAACTTAAGAAAATCTCTCAATTTTTCTTGGACTCAGTTTCTCACCTGTGAACTCAGGTCTTTGAACTAGATGGTCTTCAAGGTCTCTTTCAAGTCTAACACTTTCATGAACCTCCCTTTCACATAAGTTCTCAGTTAACTTTCACATCATATCCTGTACGAGGTAATAGTAGTATTTTCAGTCCCATTTTCAGAAGAGGAAACCAAGGCACAGAGATTATATGATTTGCCCAAGATCACACAATTAATCAGTAGGCCAAATGTGGATTCCTCCCTAGGTATATTCTGATTTTGTTTTTAATATCCTTTCCAATGTGCCATACTGACTACATAGGATAATAAGATTGTAGTTCTCAAGGTGAAAGAACTTAGAGGCTATTTAGTCCAAGCTCATCACTTGATAGCTGAGAAAAGTAAGACCCAGAGAGTGTAAATATTTTGCCCAGTGTCATGCAGCTAGTATTTGGAAGAGCAGGATTTGAACTCAGGTCCTTTTGACTCAGAATCTAGCATGACATAGGCTCTGGTCACTAAGGAGAAATTGTCAAAGTTGTTGGCAACTAAGTATATCTTTTCCTGGTGTAATTGTCCCTGTGTATTCTAATTTAACAATAGACTCCTGAGTTATTTTTAAATACACTAATGATAGCTGAGTGATTGAATGTGTTATTATCAAACGGTGGCTTGTGATCGTCAATTACTTAACAGAGAGAACCAAAGTACAAATTGCTGGGTTTGGTCAATTACCGCTAAAACGGAATAAAGGCAGCATTTTAATTGTGATCGGCACATTCCCTCTTCTGCATGGATATTAAAGAAATGACCCATCTCTCTCCTTATCTGCTTGCCCAACATCACCATTTCAGTTGAGCAAAAGGATCCCTGTTGAGGCTCTGAAAGAACTACATGGGTATTGGGTCACATGACTACATGACTGACCTTTGGTCATGGTACATAGTGACCCTAGGGAGAGCCCGAGGCAGTGCGCATGGCCCCCTGAAGGATGTTGTTGAGGTTTGAATAATGTGTAAGATAAGCAAGTATAACGTATAAGAAAAGCAAGTACAGAACATGCAGGATTGCCAAACAGGATCTGGCCCCTGAGCTTGTCCTGGTATGGCAAGATACATGTTTACTTAACTTAACTAACAGAATGCTGAGCTGTGATAAGACCTCTTATGACATATTCGAAGGGGGAACGTGACTGGCTGCCAAATGGCCCCTAAACGGCCCCATGGAAAAAGAGAAGTCAGGGGTATATAACCAGAGAGGGGAAGAGCCTAAGTGAAGATCTTGGCAGCATGAAATAAAGGACTGATCTCCATCCACTCTGTGTCTGTGGTGCTCTGAGGGGCCGTTCTCCCACCTATGGGAGCCATAGATGTACGAAGACTCGGGTAAGTGAGTGGCTACCCAGGGTTGACGAAGGTGAGTGTCAACAGATCCCAAAACAGAACCAAGTTAATTAGGTTCCCGAATTAGGGAACAGCTAAATTGTATTCTCATCCAGTGTTCATTTGTGATTTATTTCAGCTCAGAAAAGATCTCTTAGAAATGAGGGACCAGTCAGATGATGGAATGGATTCAAAATTATTTTCTGCCCCTCCACAATGAAGAGTGTAGTTCCTAGGAGCCTAATACTGAAATTTCTTGAGAGGGGGAAAGAACTGCAAAGACCATCTAGTCCAACCATATCTAAAGAATCCGTTCAATCCATACATTCAACAAACATTTTGTAGAATCATAGGCTCTCAGAGAATTATAAGAATTGCATATGACCTAGAGCAGCAGGCCAAACTGCCTATTATATATAGGCAAAGGTTAATCAGCTTTCCCTTGGAGATCACCATTGAGAGAGAATTTCCCTACTCTACTTTTGGATTGGTCTACGTTTAAGACATTCTCTCTCTCTCCCGTCATATAGCCCAAATCTGCCAAATGCAACTTCTAGCCATTTATCCTGGTTCTACCCTAGTCTGGGATCAAACTGGAGAAGGTGGGTCCCTCTTCTATAGTGTGACAATATTTGTGACTTGGTGTCACTGACCTTATTTTCTGACTCTATAATTTGCTACCTCTGTGACCTTGGGTTAGTCATTTCTCTTCTTAGGCTGAAGCCTATTTTCTCATTCTCAAACCCATTTCCTCATCTACAACATAAGGGCAATGGTGTGACCCACTTCTTTGGGTTACTATGGGCAACACACTTTCAGTCACTATATGAGAGGGATTGATCCATGAGCTAGTATCATCACTGGAATCATACACTCTCAGAGTAGGAAAGAACATACAGGGACATTTAGTGGATGATCTGATGTAATGGCAAGCATAGATGTAGTTCACACCTTGTTTCAGCTATGAATTAACACCTTGTTTCAGTTCAAATTTCTTTTGAGCCTTGATCAAGTATGTTAAGAAACAGAACATGTGAACCCTACAACTTGTAAACCCTAGAACTCATGAACTCCTGCAATAGGAAGGGAAGGAGGTAATGACTATATGTAAGGAGAGGCCCGGGCTAGAGATAGCAGAACTGAGAAGAAGACTCTTGTGGTGGCAGAGTCAAGAAGGACAAAACTTGTGGTATCCTGGCACTCTGTCTGCACTGTCTATGCTGATATTTGTTTGTGATACTTTGTACAGAATCCCTGAGACCTTACTGGAAGCCCTGAAAGGGGATTTTCTGGTTGTATGTTTACAGAAGTCCTGGAGGAGGGTTTTGGCGATCCTGGGACTTTACTGATGATTTGTGCTGACCTCTTGGACCTTGTTTGTGGGTTTGTGTACACACGTGCACATAGAGCTACATACAAGATAGACAAATAAAATTTCTATATTGATGATTTCTGTTGAGTTCTCAGCCCTTCTTGGTGGGCCTGAGTTGATTTTACAGGCAGATAGTGAATTGATGATGGTACCAGCAAATATTATTGTGGCTCTGTCAATTTTCTTCCCAGAAACAGAAACTGTGAAGGACTTGAGGTGGACTGGACACTGTGAGATTCAATATAGAATGGGATGAAGAACTAACTCGACAAAGAGCTGGACAAGGAACTGGGAGCTGCCTGACTTTGAACCCAGGTGACAGTTGGAGCTGGCACCATGGAAGAGGAACCATGGAAGCTGAGAGCCAGCCTCGAGTCAAGCAGAAAGAAGACTTTACTTGGATACTGTGTACTGAACTGAGAAAATTATCATTTACTGTGACCTAGGGGTGGAGAACTTTGACTTTTTTACTTTGTGATTGAATTAAGGATTTTGTGATTGACTAAATGAATATACTTTGTTTAAAACTATTTGACCACTTTGGTGAAAACTATGATAAGTTGTTGAGTTGTGACATGATGAATGAAATGACAAATGAAATACAACATCACCTTGGAAGGAGAGGCTCTAGCCACTCAAGGGCCCAAGAAAAGCCCTTGACCTGAGTTTATGGAAGTCTTGGAGGTTGTAGAAATACATCATCATGGGTTCCTCATTTAACTCTAAAATCTGTTCCTCCCCTTTCCAATAGGAGACTCAGATAAAATGATGCCTCCAACTCCAAATAGTCATCAATACTTCAAGGAATGGAAATTTGGGAATAGAAGGGGAATGATGACCTAAATAAGGGGCCTGGCCCTTTTTACTCACTATCCCATGGACTTCAAATTTTTGTTATGTCACAGAGGAAGTATGGTGTTAGGAAAGAGATGCTTATTCATAGTTAAAGTAGCTAGTTTTGAGTGCTAGCTTTGGTATTTTCAATATGTACGTTACTTCCTGCTGAGGTTGGGTAGGACTCAGTTTACTCCTCTTTAAACTTGTGGGGGTTGAACTAGATGGTCTCTGAGGGTCCTTTTCACTTTTAACTTCTGCAGTTCTGGGATCCTATACCCCATCCCTATGGATGTCTCAATCAATGCGGTTGGTTAGGGTAGAGTGAGAGTGAGGATTATTTCTCTTTTGTCCTAATGTTCTTCAAAGTTAGCACAATGTTTGACACATAGAAGGAACCTTATAAATGTTCTTTGATTGATTGAGAACTTTCAGACTTGTCATTTGGGTGCCATAGAAGAAAGACCAGATCAGGAATTAGGAGATTTGTATTGTAGTCAGACCCCAGAATGGAGAATAACAATAACAAATGCTACCACCATCACCCCTACTGCCACTCACCCACTTGGAAAGAACCTTTGAAGTCATCTAGTCCAACTCCTACCCACAACAAATAACCTTCTCTCTCTGGGCCTCAGTTTCCTTCTTTCCAAAATGAGATATGAAACTTGTCGTGATCTTAAATGCCTTTCAGGGCCAATGCTCTGTGTGCTTGTTAACATTCTAGGTTGGTTACAGATACAATTGCCAGGATGTGGATCAAAGGCAAGGAACCCTGTGGATTTAATTTGGGGTTATTTTACGTTTCAGGCTTACATCCTGCCTTTAGCCATTTGTCTTGCTGCCACTGAACCCTGGACCAAGCTGGTCAAATGTCCTAGGACTCAAATATCAGGTACTGATTCTTAAATCAAGAAAGAACAGGACTACACCTGACAATAGAGTTATTACAGATGGGAGCCTTCAGGTGGTGAAGATGGTGTTGGGAGTGTGCCCATTTGAATCCCTGCACCTTAGATGAGAAGGCAGAAACTGGAGGATCTCTGAACCCAGGGTTCACAGCATAAGGAATGGAATTGAGATTTTGGTTTAATCTGAGGAAGGGAATTTGGGAGCCAGTAGGAACTGGAACTCAGGATAGTTAGTGCTTTTACCAGTCTTACAGGTTTGGGACTTCTGACCACCAATCCACTACTAGCCTCCCACAGAGCAGGACAAGTAGATGGGACAGACATCTCCACCCAATCTGCTTTCATTACAGGTCTACATGTTGATTTGCCTCTAACCTGGATCATTAGCCTGGCATATCATTGGCATATCTGGGCAATGTATATCATTTATGCTCCCTCCCTCCTGCCCCCAACCCCCAGCTCTTGTAACCCTGGGCACAATAAACAGGAACAGATATAGAGGTAGATGGTGTTCCAATGATAAGAGTTTGGGAATGTCTCAGTGGATTTGTGGTTTTTACTCTGCAGGCACTCCCTTCCCCAGTGCCAATGGACTCTCTTAAAGTCTTCTCATTTAATGTTATTTTTATGCAATACTTTTCCTAAACTTCCTGCAAAAGAGTTACCCTGGAAGGCATCTTCTGGTTCTTTACTTTTTTATGTTTGTTAGATTCCAGCAGCCACAGTGGATTAAAGGAAACCTCTAGAACTAAGGTGTCATTGGAAGACTAGGGATATAGAACACACAGTGTGTTTATAGAAGTGACTTATCAGGTTTACACTGCTGCCTCCTGGTGTGACTTCACACACTTGAGTTACTCACTCATTCTTTCTTCTTCCCACATGACTCCTAGGAGAGGACCCTGGGAGAGGAGGAGGCCAGGTGTGGGAGTTCAATTCCATTAAATTCAATTGAATTCAGCGGGGGGGTGGGGGGGTGGGGGGGGAATGCAAAACAGAAAAGATCAACCAATCCGTCATCATTTATTAAGCAGTGATACACGCCAGGCATTGTTCCAGATGCTCAAGATATAAAGATTAAAATGAGGCTGCCCTGGTTTCCAAGGAGCTTATGTTCTATGAAGGGGATGAGCACATACATAAACACATAGATATTCTATACAATATAAATATCAGGGCACCTGGACCTATGCCCTGGGGCACAAAGCCCCAGATACAGCTCAGAAAGGCCCAACATTGTGCAAGGAGCAGGAGCAGGTGCCAACTGGCAACTCTGTTGCTTATACTTCAGAGTAACGGCTCAGATCAAGTGTAGACTATGGAGAACTGTGCCATGCAGTGACAGACCAGGATAATTAGTGGCTGTGGCATCGAGGCTGTATACTGGAAAAGGAGGAAAAACAGAAGTGAGTAGTAGCTTTGACACCAAAACAGGGTCTCAGATCCATCTTACAGTTTAGTCTTAAGCCTGTAGCATTTCAGTAACCACGGCTGGGAGCTCAGTCTAAAGGGGACTCTGCATTACTGACCCTCTGAATCTACAGAATCTTCCAAATGACTGAGAGTGACTGGGGCCAGAAGTAGTCTGCAGGAGCTCCATCCAGGATCAAGTTCACAGGAATATTGGCCATACTAATCCTGAACCAGGAACTTCCAAAGATTTACCCTGGATCAGACCACTTTAGGTCCATTGAAACATGCCTGTGGACACCCCTAGCCTTACCTACCTCTGAGATCCTTGTAGAGCACAGCATTAAATACTCAGAGGAAACTGAAGCAGAGCCCAAGAGAAAACAAAACAGAACCAATCAAGGTACAGATATTCCTTCCAGAAATGCACAGAGCCTGGCCTTAAAGCAAAGTCTTAATAAGTGAAAAAAGGCTAGAAGTGAGTAAACATTAAACAGAAGATACCATAAAACTATTAAGGTGACAAGGATGAGAAGACACGGATCCAGAAGAAAACAATTCTAAAACTTCTGCAAGCAAAATTTCAAAGTAGAAAATATCTGGAGGCAAGATGGCAGCACAGAAGCAGGAAAACTCCATGAGCTCCCCCCATAACCACCTCAAATACCTATAAAATATGACTATAAACAAACTTTAGAGCTATAGAATTCACAAAGTGACAGAGAGAAATCTGCTGAAGGCAGGCCAACAGGGTGGGTTCATCACAGTGTTCTTGGAGATAAGCCCAGCTCCACATGAGCCTGCAGTTTTAGCCCCAGGGTGGCCCTGACCAGCAGCAGCTGGAGCAGACTTTGGGAGAGTGGATCACCATCAACAGTGGAGTTTTCCAGAATTATCAACCCATAAATGACAACAACTAAGTTAAATGTCAGTGTGAAACTCTGTTGGAACTAGGGGGGAGGAGAGGAGCTCGGTCTGGCCCCTGCCCCCTGGTGTGAGAATTAGTGTAGGCGTGGTGGCCATGCAGCCACTGCTACATGGCTGCTTCAGAGCTCCTGGCCTGCAGATCTTAGGGGGACCAAGGGACCATTGAGAGGGTAATCACTCTTGCTTTAACCTGCTTGGATCTGGATTGTTGTCTTGGGGGAGGTCCTAGCATATGTGGCCAGTGGGCCAGAGCTTGTGGATTTTGCAGAGAGGGCACCCAACCAACAGCTCCAACAGCTTAAAAACCCCAGCAATTTGGGATAAAGCTCTCCTCTCTGGAAGCAGAGTTTTACTACGGCAAAAAGCTCAAAAGTCAAGTAATTAAGTGGTTACATGAGCAAGCACAGCAATCAAACATTAGATTCCTTTTATTGGGGACCAAAAGGATCAAAGCATGGAACAGGAGGAAGACAACAAAGTCAGAACTCCTTCATCAAAAGCTTCCAAGAAAAATATGAATTGGTTACAGCCCATGGAAGAGCTCAAGAAGGATTTTGAAAATCATGTAAGAGAAGTGGAGTAAAAATTGGGAAGAGAAATGAGCATGATGCAAAAAAAATAATGAAAAATGCATTAACAGCCTGGCTGAAGTAAATAACACCTTAAAAATAGGTTAACTCAAATGGCAAAAGAGGCCCAAAAAGCCAACGAGGAGAAGAATGTCTTAAAAAGCTGAATTTGCTGGATGGAAAAAGAATTTCAAAAGCCCCCTGAAGAGAATAATTCCTTCAGAATTAGACTGGAGCAAAGGGAAACTAATGTGCATATGAATACATATGAGTGTGTGTATATATGTGTACAGGTATACATAGATAGAACAGGATCAATTGAATAGGAAGGGATTATATTTAAAAAATAAAATTAAGAGGTGAGAGAAGAATATAATGAGAGGAGATAGGGAGAGACAGAATAGGGTAAATTATCTCATATAAAAAAAGCAAGAGAAAATTGTTACAATGCAGGGGAAGAATAGGAAGGCAAAGCAAATGGTTCAACCTTACTGTCATTGAATTTGGCTTAAGGAGGGAATAACATACACACTAAATTGGGTATTTTACCTTACAGGAAAGTAGGGAGTAAGGGGATAAAGGGTGGATGATAGAAGGGAGGGCAGATGCGGGGGAAGGTTGTTAGAAGCACACACTTTTGAAAAGGGACAGGGTCAAAGTAGAAAATAGAAAAAGTGGGGGGTGGGATAGGATGGAGGGAAATATAGTCAGTCTTTCACAGTATATACACTATGGAAATGTTTTTCATAAGTACACATGTACAGCCTATATTGAGTTGCTTATCTTTCCAATAAGTGTGGGTGAGGAGGGAAGAAGGGAAAGAATCTGGAATCCTCAAAGTTTTAAAATCAAATGTTTAAAAACTATTATTATTATTATTGCCTTTTATATGCAACTGGGAAATAAGGTATACAGGTACTGGGGTATGGAGATCCATCTTGTCCTACTGGAAAGTCAGAGGGAGAATGAGGGAGGATATAGGAGAGAGAAGATTGGGGGAGGGTGTATTCAGGGGGATTGCTGTTTTGGAATGGTGGGTAGGGGAAAGATGGGGGAAAAGTTCATAACTTAATATCTTGTGGAAATGAAAGTTGTAAACTAAAAATAAACATAACATTTTAAAAAATACATAAAAAAGAACATAGCTATATCACAAGATTCCTAGAGGAAATGACACAAAAGCTAAAAAAAAAATTTTAAATGAAATCAGTGTGACAGGCAAAAGAATAGAAAAAGAACCAAGAGCTATGGAGAAAAGACTTGGAAATAGAATTAACTTAGAATAAAAGCTACAAAACTTTAATGAAGCATTAGACTCCTTCAGATCCTGATGGCTCAAACAAGTCAATGACTCAGTGAGATAGAGAAATATTGAAACAGTCAGAAGACAGAAAAAAATGGAAGAAAATAAAATATTAAAAAACAAAACATTTAAAAGCAGATCAAGTTGTGATAATTAAAAAAAAAATCATTTTGATTCTTTAAGACCACCACAAAATCCAAACCCTGAACACTGTATTTCTGTTTTTAATTAATTTTTTGTTTATTTTTAGATTACATCATTCATTTCCACAAGATTTTAAGTTACACATTTTCTTTCTCCTACCCACCACCCCGAAACAGCAATCCTATGGTATACACCCTCCCCCAAGTCTGTTCTCTCCTAAATCTTCCTCCATTCCCCTCCAACTTTCCAGTAGGGCAAGATGGATCTCTATACCCCAGTGCCTGTATATCATATTTCCCAGTTGCATGAAAAATAATAATAATGATATATTTTAAACACTTTTTTAAACTTTGGATTCCGGGTTCTTTCCCTTCCTCTCTCATCACCCACCCTTACTGGGAATGTAAGCAGTTCAATATAAATTGTACATAAGTAGCTATGCAAATCATTTCCATAGTGGATATATTGTGAAAGATTGACTATATTACCCACCATCCTATCCCGCCCCCCAACTTGTTCTGTTCTCTACTTTGACCTTGTCCCTTTTCAAAAGTGTGTGCTTCCAACTTCCCTCCCTTCCATCATTTCCCATCTCATCCCTTTCTCCTCTACTCTCCCGTAGGGGTTGATACCCAATTTAGTGTATATGTCATTCCCCCATTCCCTCCCTAAGCCAAATTCAATGAGAGTAAGGTTGACTCATTCCCTTTTACCTTCCTGTTCTTCCCCTCCATTTTAAGTTTTCCTTTGGCTCTTCTATATGGGATAATTTGCCCCATTTTGTCTCTCCCCATCTCCTGTCATTATATACCTCTCTCACTTCTCAATTTAACCTTTCAAGTATCATCCCTTCCTATTCAACTGGTCCTGTGCCCTTTATGTATACCTGTACACATATATACACACACTCACATATGTATGCATATGCCCATATACTTTCTTATATAGACATATGTATGTCTATATAAGACACATAAGACTTATATAGACACATATACACATTTCTATTCCTTTCAAGTATTCTCATACTGAGAAAAGTTTCATAAGTTACAATTATCCTTTTTCCACATAGGAATGTAAATAGTTTGACTTTGATAAATTCCTTATAATTTCTTTTCCCTGTTTACCTTCTCATGCTTCTTGTATCTGAATGTCATATTTTCTATTCAACTCTGGTTTTCTCATCAAGAACACTTGAAAGTCCTCTATTTCATTGAATGACCATAATTTCCCCTGAAATATTACACTCAGTTTTGCTGGGTAGGTGATTCTTGGTTTTAACTCCAGGTCCTTTGACCTTCAGAATATCATTTTCAAGCCATTCCATCCCTCAGGGAAGAAGCTGCAAGATCATGTGTTATCTTGATAGCATTTCCACAATATTTGAATTCTTTGTTCTTGGCTGCTTTTCATATTTTCTCCTTGATCTGGGAACTCTGGAACCTGGCTATAACATTCCTAAGAGTTTTCTTTTTTGGGATCTTTTTCAAGAAGTGATTGGTGGATTTTTTAAACCTCTATTTTGCCTTTTTCCTTGAGAATTTCTTTTTTTTTTAAATGCTTTAATAATTTCTGGTTTACATCATTCATTTCCACCAGATTTTGAGTTACAATTTTATCTCCATTTTCCCCCTACACACCACCCCAGAATAGCAGTCCCACAAGGTACCCCCTCATCCAATCTGCTCTCTCCCATATCTTCTCCCATACCCCCTTCAACTCTACCATTAGGGCAAGGTGAATCTCTGTGCCCCAATGCCTGCACATCTTATCTCCCAATTACATGCAAAGTAGTATTAATAGTAGTATTTATATATATATTTGAAACATTTAATTTTAAAACTTCGAATTTCAGATCCATTGCCTTCCTCCCTTGTCAGCCACTTCCACTGGGAATATAAGCAATTCAGTATGTGTAGTACATGTATAGCTATGCAAAACATTACCATAGTAGATATATTGTAAAAGACTGCTTATATTTCCCTCCCACCCATCCCACCCCCCCACCTGGTCCATTCCCTACTTTGATCCTGTCCCTCTTGGAAAGTGGGTACTTCCAAACTCCCCTCACACCAGAATGCCTTCCCCTCAATCATCGCCCCTCTCATCCCCCTTCCCCCTACTCTCGTGCAGGGTGAGATATCCCATTTAGTATGTATGTCATTCTCTCCCTGAGCCAAACTCAATGAGAATATGGTTTTGTCTTTTTACCTTCCTGTTCTTCCCCTCCCCTGCAACTACTTCCCCTTGCTTCTTCTAATGAGATAGTTTACCCTACCCTGTCTCTCCCTATCTCCTCTTGCCACTCTCCTCTCTCACCTCATAACTTCACCCCTTAAGTATCATCCTTTCCCACCAAATTCAACCTGTGCCCTCTATCCATGTAAAACTGTAAACATATATACACACATTCACATATGTATTCATATGCCCATATACTCTTCTTCCATTATTTTCATACTAAGAAAAGTTTCATAAGTCACAGTTATTGTTTTTCCATGGAGGAATGTAAATAGTTCAACTTTGATAAGTTCCTTTTGATTTCTTTTCCCTGATTACCTTCTCAGGCATCTGTTGCTTCTTGTGTGTGGATGTCAGCTTTTCTATTGAACTGTTTTTTTTCCTCAAGAATGCTTGAAAGTCCTCTATTCCACTGAATGACCATATTTTCCCCTGAAACAAAATACTCAGTTTTGCTGGGTAGGTGACCCTTGGCTTCAACCCCAACTCTTTTGCCCTCTGGAATATCACATTCCATGCCCTTCCATCCCTCAGAGTAGACGCTGCCAGATCCTGTGGTATTCTGATTGTGTTTCCACAATATTGATGTTGTTTCTTCCTGGCTGCTTGTAGTATTTTCTCCTTAATCTGGGGATTCTGCAACCTGGCTATAATATTCCTGGGAGTTTTCTTTTTGGGGTCTTTTTCAGAAGGAGATCGGTGGATTCTTTCAACCTCTATTTTGCCTTCTGCATCTAAAACATAAGGGCAATGTTCCTTGAGAATTTCTTGAAGGGTGATTTCTAGGTTCTTTCTTTGATCATGGCTTTCAGGTAGTCCAATAATTTTTAAATTATCTCTCCTGGATCTATTTTCCAGGTCAGTGGTTTTTCCCCATGATATATTTCACATTGCCTTCTATTCTTTCATTTGTTTGGATCTGCTTAACAACATCTTGATTTCTCATAAAGTCATTAGCTTCCATTTGCTCCAGTCTAACTCTGTAGGAATGAATCTCCTCAGTGAGCTTTTGAGATTCTTTTTCCAGCTGGCAAATTCGGGTTTTTAAGGTATTCTTCTCCTCATTGCCCTTTTGAGCCTCCTTTGCCATTTGAGTTAGTCTATTTTTTAAGGTGTTGTTTTCCTCAGTCAGGCTGTTGACTCTCATTTCATACTTTTCCTGCATCCTTCTCATTTCTCTTCCCAATTTTTCCTCCACCTCTCTTATTTAGTTTTTAATATCCTTCTTAAGGTCCTCTATGGCCTGTAACCCACTCATATTTTCATTTGGAGCTTTTGGTGCAGGATTTCTGACCTCACAGTCCTCCTCCTGTTCCACACTTCGATACTCTTTGCCCCCAAAATGGGAGTCTAATGTTGCCTTTTTCTGTTTATTTTGTTTCCTTTGCTTATGCAAGTTACCACTTAATTACTTGACTTTTGGTCTTGTTGCCACAGTAGGACTCTACCACCAGACAGGGGAGCTTCTGTCCCAAACGTTGGGGTCTTCACAACTTCTGGAGGTATTAGTTGGTTCGCCTCTGTGAAGCCTCCACACGCTCTGGCAAACTGGATGCCCACCCCACGACTTCCCCCCCCCCCCCCAGACCAAAATCCAGATCCAGTGAGGTTAAAGCAAGAGCGATTACCCCCCAAGACTGATCGCTGGATCTCCTTATAGTTCGCAGACCAGGAGCTAAAGCTGCCAATAAGCTGTAAAATGTCGTCTGTTCAGCATCTCCTCAGCCACTTTTCGTCCCCCGGGGAAGAAGCCAATGCTTTCCCCAAATACTGGCCCCAAAGTCCAAAGGACACTAACCTCTTATTTTGTCCTAGGCATATCTGTGTTGATAATTCTGGAATTGCCCCAGCTACCGGTGCTCTGGGGTCCCTTTAGTCAGCTGCTGGCCCAGACACCCTGGGGCTAAGACTGCAACTCAGGCAGGCCTGGGCTCGGCTCCCAGAGAGTTGGCTGTGCAGTGCTGGACACTCCCTGCAGAGTTGCTGGGCTGTCCTCCTCAGGAGTTTAGCTTCATTGTGTAGCTCTGTGGGTGCTGGAGCTCCAGAAATTGTTCAGAGTCCACCTTTTTTTTTAAATTAAACAAATGATTTATTAAATTCTGGTTTATATATTCATTTTCACCAGATTATGAATTACATTTTTCCCCCATTTTTCCCTACCCACCACCCCAGAATAGCAGTCCCATTAGATATCCCCTCATCCAATCTGCTCTCTCCCATATCTTCGCCCATACCCCCTTCGTCTTTGCCATTAGGGCAAAGTGAATCTCTGAGCCCCACTGCCTGGACATCTTATGAAACATTTAACTTTAAAACTTTGATTTTCAGATCCATTCCCTTCCTCCCTTGTCACCCACTCCCTCTGAGAAGATAAGCAATTCAGTATGTGTTGTACATGTATAGCTATGCAAAACGTTACTATAGTAGATATATTGTAAAAGACTGCTTATATTTCCCTCCCACCTGGTCCATTCCCTACTTTGATCCTGTCCCTCTTTGATAGTGAGTACTTCCAACATCCCCTCCCCCCAGAATGCCCTCCCCACCATCATCCCCCCTCTCATCCCCCTTTCCCCTGCTCAGGAGAGTGAGTGAGGGTAAGATATTCCATTTAGTACATATGTGATTCTCTCCTTGAGCAAACTTCAATGAGAATATGGTTTTTCCTTTTTGCCTTCCTGTTCTTCCCCTCCCCTGCAACTACTTCCCCTTGCATCTTCTACATGAGATAGTTTACCCTACCCTGTCTCTCTTCATCTCCTCTTGCCACTTTCCTCTCTCACCTCTTGACTTCACCCCTTCAGAATCATCCCTTCCTTGGGGCGGCTACGTGGTGCAGTGGGCCCCAGAGCCAGAAGGACCCAAGCTTGGATCCGACCCCAGACACCCAATACACAAACAAAAACCCAGCCTCGTGACCCCGGGCAAGTCTCCCAACCCCAACTGCCCTCCAACAAAAAAAGAATCGTCCCTTCCCATCAAATTCAACCTGTGCCCTCTATCCTGTGAACATATGTCACGTACCCTTCTTCAATTATTTTCACTTTACCACTTAATTATTTACCACTTAATTACTTGACTTTTGGTCTTGTTGCCACAGTAGGACTCTGCCACCAGACAGGGGAGCTTCTGCCCATACGTGGGGTCTTCACAACTTCTGCCAGTTGGGTGGCCTCTGTAAAGCCTTCACCCACTCTGGCAAGTTGGATACCCATCCCAAACTTCCCCCTAGACCACAATCCAGATCCAGGAGGTTTAAAGCAAGAGCAATTAAACCCAAGACTGATTGCTGGATCTCCCTACAGTTCGCAGACCAGGACCTAGAGCCACTTCTGCAAAATGGCTTCTGTGCAGCTGTTTCTTCAACAGCTTTTCACCCCCAGGGGAGGAAACTGACTCGTTCCCCAAATGCTGGTCCCAAAGCCCATAGAGCACTAACCTCTCACTTTATCCTAGGCATATCTGTGCTGATAATTCTGGAATCACCACAATTGCTGGTGTTCTGGGGTTCCTCCAGCTGGCTGAAGGCCCAGCTGCCCTCAGGCTAAAACCACATACCTGGGCTCGGCTCTGAGTGCTGTGCTGCCTGCTCTCAGAGTGCTGCGCTGGCCACTCCCTGCAGGGCTGCTGGGCTGTCCTCAGCAGGAGGTTAGCTTCTCTGTGCCGTTCTGCGGGTGCTGTGGCTCCAGAAATTGTTCGGAGCCCCTTTTCACATTGTTTGAAATTTGTGTGGGGCAGAGCACATTGGAAATGCTGTTTCTACCCAGAGTCCACCTTTTACATGGTTTGGAAATGGTGTGGGGCAGAGTGCCTTGGAAGTGCTGTTTCTACTCCTCCATTTCAGCTCTGCCCCTCCAATGAGATATTTCACATTGCCTTCTATTTTTTCATTTATCTGGATCTGTTTAATAGTGTCTTGATTTCTCATAAATTCACTAGCTTCCATTTGCTCCAGTCCAATTCTGAAGGAATGATTCTCCTCAGTGAGCTTTTGTGCTTCTTTTTCCATCTGGCAAATTCAGCTTTTTAAGTCATTCTTCTCCCCATTGCTTTTTTGATCCTCTTTTGCCATTTGAGTTAGTCTATTTTTAAGGGGTTATTTTCTTCAGTCAAGTTGTTGACTTTCTTTTCATGACATTCTTGTGTCATTCCCAATTCTCTTCCCAGTTTTTCCTCCACTTCTCTTACTTGGTTTTCAAAATCCTTCTTAAGCTCCTCTATGGCCTGTACCAGTTTGTATTTTTCTTGGAAGCTTTTGCTACAGGAGTTATGACTTCATTTTCTTCCTTCTGTTCTATGTTTTGATCTTTTTTATCCCTCAAAA
This sequence comes from Gymnobelideus leadbeateri, assembly GCA_011680675.1. Classification (NCBI taxonomy): domain Eukaryota; kingdom Metazoa; phylum Chordata; class Mammalia; order Diprotodontia; family Petauridae; genus Gymnobelideus; species Gymnobelideus leadbeateri. The sequence goes on from WOXC01001846.1 coordinate 50,009, forward strand.
ATGAATCCAAAGTTGGATTGTTGTGCTTGCTTTGCTTCTTTTGCTTGCTCATGTTGCCACTCAATTACTTGACTTTTGAGCTTTTTGCCCCAGTAGAACTCTGCTTCCAGATAGGATAGCTTTGTCCCAAATTGCTGGGGTTTTCACAGCTGCCAGAGCTTCCCCCTCTGAAGCTTCCACTCGCTCTGGCCCCTGGTCCCCCACCCCAGGACCTCAACTCTAGACAGCAATCCAGATCCAAGTAGATTAAAGCAAGAGCAATTATCCCTCAGAATGCTTGCTTGGTCTGCCTCCAGTCTGCAGGCCAGGAGCTCTGAAACAGCTACAGGGCTCCAGCCTCTTCCGCCCTCCATGGGACAGAAGTAGTACTGCACTCCAGGACCCCCTCTTTCCCACAAAGTCCACACCGAACTTTCACGTTTTCTTTGTCATTTATGATTTTCTAATTCTGGAAACTGCCGCAGTTGCTGGTGATCCACTCTCCAGAAATTCTTCCAGCCTTTACTGGTCGGGGGTGCCCTGAGGCTAAAACCACGGACTCCTGTGGGGCTGGGATCAACTCCTTGCATGCTGCAATGGACCCTTCCTGCTGGTCTGCCAGGCTGTCTTCAGGGGGAGGTTTGTTTCTCTCTGTCACTTTGTGTGTTCTTTAGCTCTAAACTTTGTTTAGAGTCATTTTTTATTGGTATTTGAGGTGGTTATTAGGGGAGTGCAGGGAGTCTCCCTGCTTCTATGCTGCCACCTTGGATCCTCCTGAACATCATATTTCAGCAAATATGAAAGAAAATTACCCGGATCCATTAGAAACAGGGAAAAGTAAAAATAGAAAAAAATCCCCTGAAAGAAATCCTACAATGAGAACTCCTGAAAATACTGTAGCCAAGATCCAGAGATTCCAGGTTAAAGAAAAAACACTGCAAGCAGATATAAAGAAAAAAATACAAAAACCTAGGAGCCACAGACAAGGTCATCCAAGATTTCTGAGCTACCCCTATAGAGGCTTTCCAAGAATTTCATAGGAAAAGACCAGAGCTACACAGAAGCTTTGAAATACAAGAACAAGAAGCAAGGGAAACATAATAAAATGACATGATCCAGAGAGATGGAAAAAAAAAAAACAAGAAGATTGTCTTGTAAGATAAAAAGCCTGATAGAGACATCAGAGGTTCAGCAACCAGAGTCAGTAATAGCCTCTGGCACTGAGGAGCCTCTAGGAATTCCACTTGTTAAGATCTAGTCCAGTCAAGTGAGGGAGCAGCCTGTCCATCAGTCATAACCAGGACTGAATATCATAGGGATTTTGAGACTGGAGAAAAGGACTCCCGGAGCCAATGGCTACCATCCACTCCAGTTGAGAGGAACAGATTGTTTTGTAGCAGTCTCTTTAAGTTTGAGTCCACTCTCCCTAGCTGGGGATCAAGTGAGCATGGCTAGGGTTGAAATCTCCTTGGGTTTTGGATAAGTTTTTGTGCTTCAGTCCTCACTATATCTTCACAGTAAATATCCCTTTTGTAAAAGTTCTAAAAAATCCCTCCTGGAGAAGGAGAAAGAATTACTGAAAGAACACCTCCAGGTCATTAAGAAGAAGGTAATGTTTCTAAAGAAAACTGGAAGGAGCCTTCACTCGGGGAAATGGGTCTTCCATTTCTCATATTTGTAGCTATGGGCAGAATGCTTATGATATAGAAAGTGATGAATAAATGTTTTTTGGCTGAAAAATATATATAGAAAGCAATTTTGGAGGGATGGCTCTAGCCTCTGGGGAAGTCAGGAAAGGCTGCATGTCAAAAGTGATGCTTGAGCTGAGTGAGTCTTCAAGGAAACCAGGAATTCCTAGAGAAAGAAGTAGTAAAGGAATGCCTTCTAGGCATGGGAGACAGACAGGTGCAAATGCATGGAGATGAGAGATGATGTATAACGGGAGAAGAACAGCAAGATGGTCAATGTGTGGAAATAAGATAATGTATAACCAGACTGGGAATGTGGGATGGAGTCTATTTCCAAAAAGATTTGAATGCCAGACAGAAGAGTTTACGTCTGGTCCTAGAGGCAATGGTGAGTCACTGGAGTTTGTGAGTAAGGGAGTAGCCTGGTTAATGCTGCACTTTAGAAAAATCACTGTAATGATTGTGTAAGCTAATTCGAGTGGGGAGAGGTTGGAGGCAGGAAGACCAGTTAGGAGGCCACAGCAAAAGTTCAAGTCTGAATAGGATCATGGTCCTTGAGTATAGAGGAATGAGATGCGAGCAGTGTTGTGGGGGCAGAAACAAGTGGTTGGAACCTGAATAGATGGAGAGAGTGAGGGAGAATGAGGCTGTATGGTCACTTATTGTATCTGCCTTGCAGATAAACCCAGAAAGGAAGGACAACACTGGTCAATGCTGGTCTGGATGGAACTACCAGCTGTGATTCTGTGATCACCCAGAAGGCAGAGTCGGGGCAGGGATCCTCGTCCTTCTCTTTGGAAGGCCAGACAAGAAATAGAGGAGTGAAGTGATTTGTCTAAGGTCATATGGCAAGTTCATCAATAACTTAGGTAGACAACTGGCGTTGTCTGATGATCCCTGGCCCGTTCCTTCTTCCCCAAGTCAATTTGTTTTTCTTGTTTTAACTTGATCTGATGTATGATGAGCCTGTATTCATTGATTGCTAACTCTGCAATCTGGTCAAATGATTCATCTTATTTGAAATCCCAGATTCCCATTTGCACATGGATGCAGTATAGGCATCGGTGGCATGATGAGGCACTGGGGATTAGGGACACTGAGGACACAGCGTATCTAGAGAAATGACATCTCAGGCTAAGATGCTTAATCTTGTCCTCCTCAGTTAGTCAAAGTCAGTGGGAGCTGCTGGCAGAATTGGGGCAGTTGCCATGACAGTAAGATGGTCTTGCTCATGCCCCCAGAACACCTTTCCTCTCCACACACTGGAAGAGAAGGTCATTCCCTTGGATTTGTATGGGAGTCTTTCAGCATTTGCTTAGTTGTTAGAGATCAGCACAAGGTTAAATGTTGAGTCAGAGAAATTAATTTTCCTCCTTTTCACGCCCAGAAAGAGCCCCCTTTTCTCTCTGATGTAAAGCAGCTGTCTCAATGGATTCCTTTGGCCACAAGAAGGACCAAGACAGAGGGGATGGAGGTGGTTCAGTGTGGCCCATCCTTCACATTAGAAATGCAAGTCAGGTAGCAGGTATTAATGAGTAGGCGTAGGATTGGGGTATAAAGGGAAGTTTTAAGACTGTTTGGTGGTTTCTTGGCCAGTGTCAACCAGAATTGTGTCCTTGAGGGATTGGTGGAGAGTAAAAGTAACAATAATTTCCTACAGATTCATTAATCAAGCACCTTTGAGATGATGCCAGGCACTGTGACATTTCCTAGGGACCCAAAGACAAAGTGAAACAGCTCCTGTCCTCAAGGATCTCCACTCTTTCAGAGGAAAACCACATGGGCATTTATAACGATTTATTAAGCAAGTAGAAGGCAATTTGCAGGGATAGGAAAGGCATAAGCATCTGGGGAGTGAGACAGAGCCTTTCCTATGCATACCAGGCACTCTGGGATACTGGTATGTGCCACCAGGATAGTACCTGCCCTTGAGGAGAGCTTACACTTTAATACAGGAAGACAGTTCCTAAAGGAGGAACTGGAAAGGGGAGGTAAGCAATCCTCGTGGAATTTCATGGAGAAGGCAGGAAAAAGGTATCGAGATTGAGAGGTATGGAGGTAAGGTGACCTGTCCATGATGGGATGGTAAACATGGAGTTGGAAGTCAAAGGCAGGTGATACAGTTGAGCTAGAGGGGGTGTTGGAGGCTACATGGTACAACCCTCCCATTTTGTAAATGAGGAAACTGAGATCCAGAGAAGATAAGTTATGAGGTTAAGGGCACTCTGATAAGCAACTGAGCTGGAATTTGAGCCCAGCTCTGGATCTGTTGGCAATGGGCCATGGGTTCCTCCCAATCCATCACAGGCTTATCTTGGCTGAGTCTCACTCTCCTTATCTGTGTAAGGAAGACAGGAGACCCAGTGGTTTCTAGGATCCCTCTTGGAAGTGCTAACATTCTGGGATACTGATCTTTCTTTTCTTGTCTAAGTGCCCTCTCACCTCTGATGTGCTATGCCTCTATAAACTTTAAATCTATAGCTGGTGACTGGAGTGTTAGCAATTTTTATTCTTACCTGATGATGTGGGATCCAGTGCTTGGGGTCACAGTGCACACTTCATTGCAAAGATGGTAAGGGATGGCAGACTTTGGTCAAGATGGATGGAAAAGAAGAGATATTTAGGGCACATTTTTCTCACCCCCAAATTGAAAGACTAACATTTCTAAAGCCAATAATGGTGTTGAAAGAGTGATGGGCTTTGGGAACCTAGAGACTTGAGTCTGGACCTTGTATGACCTAAATCAAATCTTTTCATCTCCATGGACCTTAGTTTCACTTCTAGGAAAAGTTTGGATCAAATAATCTCTAATATCCTTTCTAGCTCTAAGAGATGGTGAATATAAATATAATAAATCTGTCGTGTGTGTGTGTGTTTGTGTGTCATATGTACATATGTGTGTTGTGTGTATATGTGTGTGTTATAGGTTTAAAATTTTTCTTAGATTAAAAAAAAGTTTTCTGGTTTTCTTCCCCACAAATGTCTTTGCATGATGGAATCAGGTTAGGTATCTTGCACGTGGTGGATTTTCATTCCCTGTTGATGAGGTTTTAATTGTGTCATTACAACAGATACTCTGACAATTGCTGGGTAATTTGTAAGTTTGATAACAATGTGGGTGTTGATGTCAAGGAGACACTGACTTACACACTGGCAAATGGAAACCAGGCTCTTGCAGCTCCTAGAAGGGCTATGGGAAGTGAGAAGCCCAAAATAAAGAGAAAAAAATTCTGGAAAAATGGCAAATGAGTCCATCAATCAGCAAGCATGTAATGTGTTACGTGTGTGTGTGTGTGTGTGTGTGTGTGTGTGTGTGTATTACCATTGTAAACCCTGAAAGCTTATAGGCTTAGTTATAGGAATTGGGAATGATGGGAGCTAAATATAGATGACCATGCATCAATGATGTTAGAACAGGCAGTGTGACCTCATATCAAGATCCCTGGACCTGGAGTTCAAAGAAATTGAGGTAAAATTCTAAATCAGAACCTAGCTGTGTTACCTTGGACAAACCCACCAGTCTTTTGAACCTACTCCTTCTTCTATAATAAGATGATGATGGGGGTACAGAGCCAAGATGGCAGTATAGAAGCAGTAAAACTCCATGAGCTCCCCCCACAAACACCCCAAATACCTATGAAATATGACTCTAAAATTTTAAAGCTACAGAACCCACAAAATGATAGAGAGAAAGAAATCTTCCACTGAAGGCAGCCTGGAAGGCTGGCAGGAAGAGCCCATCACAGCACGCTAGGAACCGAGTCCAACCCCATGTAAGCCTGTGATTTAGGCCCAGGGTGGCTCTTCACCATTGGCAGCAGCAGACTTCTGAAGAGTGGATCACCAGCAGCTGTGGAAATTTCCAGAAATATCAACTCATAAATTCCAAAGACAAAATAAAAGGTCAGTATAGAAATCTGTAGGGGGGGGGGGGGGGATACAGTCCAGCCTTTACCCCTACAGCAAGAAGTGATGGAGGCTCAGAAGCCATGTAGCCACCTCCATGTGGCTGTTTCAGAGCTCCTGGCCTGCAGATCATGGGGAGGGAGGGGGGCAAGCAAACATTCAGAGAGTAATCTCTTTTGCTTTAAACTGCCTGGATCTGGATTGCAGTCTTGGGTGGTGGTCCTGAATTTTGTGACCAGTGAGCCAGAGTTGTGGGGGCTATAGAGACAGTAACTTCCTCTGGAAGCAGAGTTCTACTGTGGCAAAGAGCTCAAATGTCAAGTAATTGAGTGGCAGCATGAGCAAGCAAAGGAAGCAAAGCAAACACAGCAATCCAAATTTAAATTCCCTTTTGGGGGACAAAAAGGATCAAAGCATGGAATGGGAGAAAGACAAAAAGTTAGAACTTTGCACCAAAAGCTTCCAAGTAAAAGATGAACTGGTTACAGGCCATGGAGGAGCTCAAGAAGGATTTTGAAAATCGAGTGAGAGAAGTGGAGGAAAAATTGGAAAGAGAAATGAGAATGATGCAAGAAAATCATGAAAGAGAGTAAAAAACCTGACTGAAAAAAATAACACCTTAAAAATAGACTAACTCAAATGGCAAAAGAGGCTCAAAAAGGCAATGAGGAGAAGAATGCCTTAAAAAGCAGAAATGGTTAGATGGAAAAATAATTTCAAAAGCTCAATGAAGAGAATAATTCCTTCAGAATTAGATTGGAGCAAATGGAAGCTAATGGCTTTGTAAGAAATGAAGATACTATTAAATAGATACAAATGAATGAAAAAAATATAAGGCAATGTGAAAGATCTCATTGGAAAAACCACTGACCTGGAAAATAGATCCAGGAGAGATAATTTAAAAATTATTGGACTACCTGGAAGCTATGATCTAAAAGAGAACCTAGAAATCATCCTTCAAGAAATTCTCAAGGAAATTTGCCCTGATATTTTAGAACCAAAGGGCAAAATAGAGGTTGAAAGGATCCATAGATCACCTCCTGAAAAAGATTCCAAAAAGAAGACTCCTAGGAATGTTATAACCAGGTTCAAATATTACAAGCAACCAGGAAGAAACAATTTGAATACTGTGGAAACACAATCAGGATAACACAGGATCTGGCAGCTTCTACTCTGAGGGATCAAAGGAGTAGGAATATGATATTCCGGAGGTCAAGGGAGCTGTAATTAAAACCAAGAATCACCTACCCAGCAAAACTGCATATCATGTTTCAGGGGATAATATGGTTATTCAATGGAATAGAGGACTTTCAAGCATTCTTGATGAAAAAAACCAGAGTTGAATAGAAAATTTGATATTCAGATACAAGAAGCAAGAGAAGCATGAGAAGGTAAACAGGGAAAAGAAATCATAAGGAACTTGATAAAGTTGAACTACTTACATTCCTACATGGAAAAATGGTAATTGTAACCTATGAAACTTTTCTCAGTATGAGGTTACTTGAAGGGAATACACACACACACACACACACACACACACACACACACACACACATGAGGGTATATGGGCATATGAATAAATATGTGCTTGTGTACATATGCGTACAGGTATACCTAGACAGAGAGCACAGGATCAATTGAATAGGAAGGGATCATATTTAAAAGGTGAAATTGAGAGGTGAGAGAGGACTATAATAAGAGCAGATTGGGAGAGACAGAATGGGGTAAATTATTTTATATAGAAGAGGCAAGGGAAAACTGTTAAAATGGAGGGGAAGAACAGGAAGGCAAAAGGGAATGAGTCAACCTTACTCTCATTGAATTTGGCTTAGGGAGGGAGTGACATACACACTAAATTGGGTATCTCACCTTACAGGAGAGTAAGGGGGAAGGGGATGAGAGTGGGGTATGATGGAGGGGAGGGAAGGTTCGGGGGGAGGGTAGTTAGAAGCATACACTTTTGAAAAGGGACAGGATCAATGTAGGGAATAGAATAAAGGGGGGGTGGGTTAGGATGGAGGGAAATATAGTCAGTCTTTCACAATATATCCACTATGGAAATGTTCTGCATAACTACACATGTACAACCTATATTGAATTGCTTTTCTTCCCAGTAAGGGTGGGTGACAAGGGAGGAAGGGAAAGAATCTGGAATTAAGCTGTAAAATTAAATGTTTAAAATTATTATTATTATTATTATTATTATTATTATTATTATTATTATGTATTTATTTACATGGAATTGAGAAATAAGATATACAGGCACTGGGGTATGGAGATCCATCTCACCCTACCAGAAAGTTGGAAGGTGGATGGGGGAGGATATAGGAGAGAGCAGATTGGGGGAAGGGGTATATAATGGGATCTCTGTTTTGGGGTGGTGGGTAGGGGAAAGATGGGGAGAAAATTTGTAAATCAAAATCTTGTGGAATGAATGATGTAAACTAAAAATAAAATTTAATAAAAATATAAGTAAAAAAATAAGATGATTATGAAACTTGTACTAGCTGTCTTCCAGGGTCATGTTTGGAGAGAATGCTTAGAAAGCAGCTAGAAACCAGGGAGTCCTAAAGAAATGAGAATAATCAGCATCTTACCAACCTGCCACCATGAGAAGTTCAAGGGAAGTGCACAGGGAGGGGGAAACTCCTAGAGCTGGTTTCTACATAGACCATTCATAGTGGGATCAAGATGATGGGTCAAGATGATGGCGAATATCATAAGTCAAGGTAGGAGAGTGGGGCAGATTGCAAATAAGAAGATTAATAAGGAAGAAACTGAAGCCATGGAGGAAATAGCCCCAGAGCATGAAGCCAAGAACTAAAAAGATGAGACAGATAGGAAGGAAACTGAAAATCTGGGAATATCATGTTGATCGGAAACTTGTATGTATTCATAAATATTTGTAGAACTCTTGTTGCCTTATTGTGTGATGGAATAAGGACTGTAACTATGTACAATTTGCAAATATCCTTCATGATAAAGATCCCCAGAACTATGGATTAGACTCTGCTTCTGGCAACTGTTTCCCAGAGATAAAGCCATCTGTTCTGGGTGGCTTAGATGCTGGCCTTTTCTAAGATGGGAGCTGGATCATAATTCAGCTATTAAATGCCTATGTGCCCCTTGAACTAAGGTCTTTTTTCTCTGGGACTTCATCTTGTTATCTTGCCAATAGAGGGAGCTAAGTTTGAGCTAATTTTCAGCTTTAAATCCTGAGCAAATCTAGATTTTAAGAGGGGATCCCTTCCCAAGTAGAGTATTTTGTGACCTCAGATCATTTCTCCTTCCAGGTTGGTGATTACTGATCATGCAGCAGAAATAGTAATGGACCTGAAATCCTAGACTTGGTTCTAGTCATCACGGCTGATGAATTGGCTCACCTCTCTGAGCCTCATCTGGTTGAGGTGAGGGATGTCTGGAGGGCAAGGTCATTAGGGTTTCTCTTTAAGAGAAAGGGCTAATTGTAGCTCTTGAAGTGATGCAAGGAAAGGCTTTTGAAAACTGGAAAGTGAAATTGCAGTGTGGCTTTTCCTTTCAATGCAGGTGCTACTTGACAAGGCCAAGTTGGAGCACATTTGCGTATCTGTGTTCAGGGTTCACCTTACCTTCTAGTTTCAATCACCTAGCTAAAGGGAGAATGAAAAATCCCTTGGGAGGGGGTGATACTGGGAGGCGTCTCTTCCTAGGCTTGGGGGCTAGGAAACCTTCAGGGATGTTATTTACTGAACCTTCTGACTAGTCAGACTGGAGGAGAGCAAACAGATCTGAGACAAAATGGCATCTAGCCTGGACTCTAGATAATATCGCCTATTGTGGAGAACAAACTCTCTGACTATGTAAATATCATGTCGTCCTGAAGGCAACCAGGTGAGGCCCTTCGCTGATTGGACAGCATCCTTCACTTCGTTTGTATATCAGTGCCTCTTTGGGAAAACATGGACTTTAGTGGAGCTGTAAGAGTGACAGCAAGTCAACCACTGGCTCAGGAACAAGGCGTGTATGTGACCACCTGTGCAGGGTGCCAGGGCTGTCATATTGGAAGAGTCTTGGTTTCCTCCTGTATAAAAAAAGAGTGAGGAAAAGGGAAAAAATCCTAATGAAAAGAAACAGAATTAGAGTTTGAAGTAAGGGGTGGGTGGGAAAAGAGGGAAGGGAAGGAAATAAGCATTAAGTGCCTATATGTGTCAGGCACTGTGCTAAAAGGTGTGTGTGTGTGTGTGTGTGTGTGTGTGTGTGTGTGTGTGTGTGTGTATATAATCTCACTGAATTCACACAACCACCCTTTGAGCGAGGTGCTTTTATTATGACCATTTTATAATTGAGGAAATTGAGTCAGACAGAAGTCAAGTGACCCAGCTGGGTCCCACAGTTGGTAAGTGCCTAATGCTGGATTCCAGGCCCATCATTCTTTCTCCTTCACAACCCAACTATCTAAGAACATTGGGGGTATCTGCTCAAGCCCTTTCCACTTACAGATGAAGACATTGAGGTATTTTGAGGGAAGGGGGCCACTCAAGGTCATGTGAGTCATCTAAATCCCAAGATCACCTGTTACCATAACTATTGGGACTAGCATTCTGTCTCAGGTCTGACCCCAAGCCCAGTAGGCTTTCCGCTCTGTTGGGCCCCACCCCTTTTCTAGCATCCTTTGCACAGCTATTGTGGAGGTCAGATGAAGTCCTAAATCTAGTCACCTTTTGGAACTGCAAAGTGCTGTGACAATTTCAGCTCCTTTGCAGATGGATGGACCCACTCCACTAGTCGTACTCTCTATGCAATGTCAAGGAGCCATTCAACTTACCCACAGCCATTCTTTATGTGGGGTCCGTGTGCAGGGCCTTATGTTGGACACTGGGAGAGACAGGAAGATCTGGGATGAATCCAGCTCCCTTGGGGATCACAGGGGGCTAGAGGGTGAAGACACATAGAGAGAACCAAAACGACATGGCCTCAGAAGCATCTCAGAGATGCTAGGTGAGATGAGTGAGGTCTGGGGGCAAGGACATTATCAACAGGGCACGTCAAGAAAGGTTTCCTTGAGGAGAAAGCACCTGAGCTTGGAGTTCAAGGATGGGCAAGGATTCAGCAGCCTAAGAAGGGAAAAATGACACCTCACCTGGAAGGAATAGTACAAGTGAAAGCACAGAGGCCTGAGATCACCCAGCAAGGATGGGGACAGAGAGTTGCCCAGTTTGGCTGAAGTACAGAGTATGTGCAGAGAAATGGTGTAATAGCAGATAGGATGTTGTGGGCCAAATATCCTGGGATCATAGTGGGGTGGGGTCACAGGCTTAATGTACAGTGACTCAGGCCACTTAGTTTATATCCTTTATTTTTACAGATGAGGAACTAAGGCCCAGAGAAGGGAAGGAACTTGCCAAAGGTTATATGGACAGGAAATTGAATATCCTAGGTTTGATCTTGGGTTTCTGAGTTCAAGTCTTAGTCTCTTTTCACTGCCCCCATCCTGCCTTGGCCAGGTGCCTTTGTCTCCCCCACAATGGATAGCTTCCAACAGTGCTTATACATACAGTTAGTGTGGCTGGGCTCAGATCTCCTTTCTAGCCTTTGTTTTATGCCTAGAGGAGTGCCTCAGAGGGAGAAGTGAAATCCATATTTAAAAGTATTCTCTCCCCTCCAACGTATGGTGCTCACTGGGATTTGTTGGTTTGGTTTCTGGTGACTCTGTTAGGTCTGGGCATTAATAACAGGATGCTGCTAATTTTCAGGTCACCCCTCATTCTCCAGCATTTTTGAAGATGTCAGAGCCTGGATCGATGAGAGAAATCCAGTGTATGTCATGAACACAGATTTGCTGAAAAGTTTGGACAGGGTTCCATAGCTGAGATTGATGACAAAGGTAGAGCTTGGGAAATGGGAGGAAGGAGCCAAAGTGGGAAATATATTCTTGCTAGAGCTGACCCAGGCACCTTGGCCTGATTACCTGGTGTTTAGGATGGCCTTCTAATGTCAAGCTGCAGAGAGATTTGGGAGATATCTGAACTGCTTAAAACTAAATTTCTCCCTGGGTTTGCACTCTACCAGAGCCTGGGAGCATGTATGGATATTCCTGGGAGAGCAGGGGCTCTCCAATCTGTCCCAAACTTGATGGAGCATATTCTCTTCCTATGTGACTGGAGCTTTCTCAGGGAAGCTTTATTATATAGACTGACATAATACTGGAAGCCTGACCCTGAGAAAAGAAGGAAGTAGAAAGTGTAACCACAGTACACAAGGGGTGCAGTGGGAAATGTTAACTCTGGAGGAGTCAGGAAACCTTGAGCCAAATAATACCTCTGATGCTTCCTAGCTCTGTGACATTGGGTGAATCCCTTAATCTTCTTGGACCCCAGCCTCCTCATCTGTAAAGTGAGAGTTGGACTTATACCTATAAATTTATGTTGAGGGTGGAAGTGAAATGCACCCCCCCTTTAATAACTACCTTTGCAGGGGTTGGGATACCAGGGGAGATGCACATAGAAATTATCACACTTGCAAAGTTTTCCCAGGATCCAAGAGTGTAAGCCCCATGGTTCACCAGGAGCAGAGCTTCCTTAGGAACCTGCTGCAAGGCTCATTGGTAGTCGCACTCACCAAACTCCAGCCTTTTTCCTGTTTAGTTTCCCCACTGTTCTTGTTGCCTTATAATGGGGCTCCAGCACAGGTCAGCTGCAAATAGCTTTCTGGAGTCACACTGGAGTCATACCTGGGAGCCTTACCAAAAGCAAAAGTATTTGAAAAAAGTTTTTGTGCCATGATGGGGAAGATGGAGAGATGCCAATTAGGTAATAGTACAGTTGGGTGTATTCTGAACTGTTTGAATGAACACATTTAAAGGGTTAGCATAGATATTTTAGTACTAAATTGACAGGTAACGTCCAGTAGATCTGTGTCTAAGGAACTGTGCTTTTAAAATATTATCAATGATTTATATAACAGTATGGGAGGGAGGCCTCTCAGATGTGGAGAAGATATAGATCTGGGAAGGAGGGCTAACCCCTGGGTGACATATGGGATTCAGAAAGTCTTTGACAAACTAAAGCATTTTCCTTAAATAAGATGCAATTTTGTTGGGAAAAATGTAAAGTATTTGCTTGGTCTCAAGCAATCAATTTTCCACATACAAGATAAGAGACTATAGCAAGATCTTTGTGGTATTTCAGTAAAGGTAAAGCTCAAGGTGAGTTGACAGTAGGACTTGGCAGGCAAAGAAAACTCAGTCTTAGGGCACCTTGCAAACAGGCTCATTTTTGTCACATTTCTGGTCAGATCATATGTCTTTATTTCTGAACTTGATAACTCTGAATTCTTCCATGGGAGAGGAATTGCTGTTGTTAGGCTTTGTCTTAAAGGACTCAATGAGGAGTCATGGATAAGGGTGGGAATAGAGGCAAACAACAAAATGATGGAGCAAAAAGTTCTTCCCAATGTTAGCAGTCCAGGAGTGGAACAAGATGGCTTGGGAGGTAAATAGTTTATTCTGATCTGAGGTTTGCAGTCAATGGAAAGGTCACCACTTGTCAGGATGTTGTAGAGGTGACCCATATCCAGGAACTAAGTGATCTAGACAGCCTCTGAAGCCTCTCCCAGCCCTGATTTTCTGTGATTCTGTTACCCAGCTAACTATACTCTGGTCTGGGATTGTCCCTGGCCATGGTACTCACAGTGTTGGGTGCTTGGGTTGGTATATTCAACTGATTTGTAAAATTTTAGGAACAGACCAAGACTACAATGTAGAATCCCTCAATCTTCAATGGAAATTCCCCCTTTGGTTGTTTTCTTATTACAGGGAAAGAAACTGGAATCAAAGCAGGAACATAGCATTCTCTTTAATAATTAGGATGCATTAGAATGTGTAACACCAAGCTTCTAATCTGATATTCCTAGATGTTATTCAGGCTCAGGTCATATAGGTACATCAATTAACAAATACAACCAGAAAATTGTCCTGCTAATACATAACTTCCTGCTTATCTGCCACATGAAGCCTAGGATCCTTTCATTGATAGGTGGCAGAATAGGCACTAATGAAAAGCTAAGAAATGTATGGAAGGTTAAAATCATCCTATTTTGAAATTGTCTTTATTTTTAGAGAGGTAGTATTATGTCACAGGGAAACATCTGGACTTGGGTGTTAAAAGAGACCCTGGTTAAGAATATATTTCTACCATAGATTGTCTCACAGCAGTTAGGTGGCAGTGTAGATAGAGCACTAAGCTTGGAGTCAGGAAGACCTGAGTTCAACATGGTTCTGTATTTACTAGCTGTGTAACCCTGGGCAAATCACTTAACCTCTGTCTATCTCAGTTTTGTCACCCATAAAATGGAGATAACAATAATACCTACCTCCCATGGATAAAATGAGATTATATTTGTAAAGTGCTTTGCAAAACATAAGGCACGTTAAATGCTAGCTAGCTATCTTTGCAATATTGGACAAGTCCCTTAACTTCCTTGAGCAGCAGCTTCATCCATAAAATGCTAATAATAATTATACCTATAAGACCTAGCCTACAGGGTTGTTATGAGTTTCCAGTGAGATGATGTAAGTAAAGTGCTTTATAAGCCTTAAAGTATTCTAAGAATGTCAGCTAATATAATTCAGCTCCTTGGAAGGTGATGCACCTCCCCCCCCCCATTACATGAATTTAAGAAGAATCGGGATGACCACTTGTCAGGTTTAGGTGCTTGGGAAAGTATCTGGTCAGCATTGCATGCACTGTGAACTCATTATCACGGAGGAAATGGACCTATAAACCTAAATGGAACACAGGTGACAAGAGAGGAAAGAATCAGCAACATCCTTGCTTTCTGACATTCCATCACAACTGAAGGGCAAAGGGATGTGCTGTGGGATTGATGGCAGGTTCATAGCAGACCAGCAGCCAGAGTCTGACTTTCGAGGGGATAGAATTCTAAGGGCTATTTATCCTCTGGCTTTATGTTGGATGCTGAACTCTGGAGGGATCTGCCCCCGCAGTACAGTGTGGCACAATTGCCAGGCATTATGGATGTTTGGGGCTCCTGTGCAGGATCTACTGCAGCTGCCAATATCAGACAGTCTATGCCATGTGACTTTTTTATTCCTGTCTAATTCAATGTGGGCATCCCCTCCATTTCTCCGCTGAATTTTACTCCTACCTGCAAAGAAGTCACTTTTGCAATGTTAGCTAATGATCAGTCACCAAGAATTTATTAAATACTCCCTATGTCATAATAGGCACTGGAGATACAAAGATAAGACAAACAAGCCTTGCTCTCAAAGATGTGACTTTCTACCAGAGGAGCAAATGGAAATACCACCCACCCATCCATATATATATATATATATATATATATATATATATATATATGTATATATATATACTTATATGTACATTTATATGTATGCACACACATGCATATGTGTATATATGTTATGCATGTGTGTGTATATATATATATATATATATATATATATATATATATATATATCATCATCATCATCACCACCAACATAAAGAAGATTCAAGGTAACTTCAGATGGGAAGACCAAGCAGCTGAGGCAGAATTCAAGAGTCTCCTTCAGAAAGTGACCCTCGTTCAGTCTTAAAAGGAAACCAATTATTCCAAGACTTGGAGGGAGGAGGGAAAGCATTCAACACTTAGGGGACAGCCAATGCAAAGGCACAGAGACTGGAGATGGAATGTCTGACACAAAGACCCATGGGGGTTGCTTTCATGTGATAGCTACTAATATTGGCAGACAATGAGAAGACTTCCCCTTGCTCTCATGTGATAGCTTTCTATCACATGCTTTCATGTGATAGCTACTAATATTGGCAGACAATGAGAAGACTTCCCCTTGCTCTCCACTCAGATGAAACATGCTCAATTCCTTCAAGTCATCCTGTCATGTCAGGATCTCCATCATCCCCACCCCACCCATCTTTATATTCCTCTTCCCAGTCTCTATATTTGGCTCATCTCCCTACTCCCCCATCAGCTGACAAGCTGCCATCTCTCTTTTTGGCATCCTATATTTCCTGTAAGGCCCAACTCAAACATGCCTTCATTTGCCCTGAACTCTCTCCCATTTCAATCTCTGGTGACTTTTATTTTCTGTAACTTATTGTGGCTCTTGGTATACACTATACTTATTATTTTTTATTATATTCTTTGTTTTATTATCAGTGTTTCTGCTCAAGAGATCACTGGGGGATGGTGTGCAGATGGGGATGTAAGAGTATCCTCAGATATATGAAAGATTGTAATGGAGAAGAGAGATAATCTTGCTTTGCTAGACCTCAGGGGGTGGAACAAGGAACAATGGGAGTTTTATAGTGAGGAAAATTTCTGCTTGGTGTAGAGGGAAAACTTCTTCCTTGAAATCAGAATTGTCCAAAGGTAGAATAAGCTCTTTAAGGGAAGAGTGAAATGCACATCATGGGGAAGTCTTCAAGCATTGGATTAATGGGGATATATTAGAAAGGAAAGAGAGACTGGATAAACAAGTTGTGGCACATTGATCCAATGAACTACTGCTAAGCTAATAAAAACAATACATATATTGAATACTGAGAATCTGGAGAAGATATATATGAACTGATGCAACATAGAGTAAGCAGAACCAGGAAACAAAAACCAATATACCCAAGGACATAATAACATAAATGGAAAGAAGAACACATTCATTGAAATAGAGTGTTTCAAAATTAGAATGACCAAGCTTAGTCTCCAGGAAGAGAGTGGAAAAAGCAGCCCTTCTCTTCCTTCCTCCTAGAGGTTAGGAGCTAGAGATGAATAATAGTATATAAAGTATCAGAATTTTTTGATGTATTGGTTATTGCTGTTGAAATCTACTTTCCCCACTTTTTTATTCTTTGTTATAAGGAATGATTCTTTGGGAGGGAAGAGGCCATAATAAAACAAGCAATATCAATACAAATTTTTTTTGAAAAAGAGATAGATACAAGTCCCAAAGAATTTTCCAATGATGAGAAAATTTTCATTTGTTCAATTAAACATGCTGGTTAAATTTTGATTATGTGCAGTTTCCTGTTCTTGTGTAAGGTGATGGAAAGTTGATATAAGATGCTGGAATTCACACTCTAGAGAAGGGTGCCCTAGATGCAATATACACATTAGGGTTTTAGAGCTAGATCTGGAAGAGACCTTAGAGATTACTGAGTTGAATCTCTTCATTTTATAGATGAAGAAACTGAGCCCCAAAAGGTTAAATGGCTTTCCAGAGGTTGCAAAATGAGCAAGCAGCAGAAATGAGACTAGTGTTAGAAAGGTAGAAAAAAAGATAAGATCAGAACATTGAAGAATTATTCCCAAGAAAAAGGTATTAATAGCAGCTTCCTCTTGGATGCAGCATTTGAACTGGGCTTTGGATAATGGAAAGGGGCATAATAAATAGACTGAGCAAAGCAATGGAGCAGAGTCATACAATTTTACTAGAGCTTGGAGAACCTATAGACAGGTGATCTGAGAGAAAGGTACAAAGGCCAAGTGGTAGCTAACTGTGGAGATCTTTGATTGCCAGGCAGGAGAATTCGAGCCCAAATCTCCCTTTTGTTTCTCCTTCTATAGATCCTTATTGAAATGCTTACCACTTATAGTTCATTATTTCTTCTCAGGAGTACATTGTCTTGATAAACAACACTTTGACACCATGCCCTTAATAAGATTTCATTTATCAGAACCATCTCACCAGGTTGCTATAATTTCTCTGAGGTTAAAGGTTCCTCCTTACATTTTATATTTGAGCTCACTTAAAAAAAATCACCCATATTGCCTTTTCACACGGCTTTATGAGGCCATAAGTTTTATTTCTCACTGGCATCTTGGACATTTCCTTCTAGGCATTTTTGGGTCTTTCCAATTATTTCTCCCTACTATGTCATAAGGTCTACTCTCTTCAGTATTCTCTTTGGCCAGTATATAGAGGCATTCTATCTTATCCTCTATTCTAAGGTTAAAACTCTTTATCTTATATCCTCTGTTGGGCCAACAAGTGGGCCACAGTCATTAGGTCTGATAAATTCTCAGAAAACTCAGTCCTATCCCAACTTGGCACCCCAGAATAAAGCACCATATCTACATTGTCCACAGCATTTTGGTATGTGGCTACCTCCGTTCCCCCAACGCCCCAGCCCCAAGGAGTCAGGGTTCTTTATGACATTTTCTCCTTTCTCTGACCCTTTACTAGAGACCACCTCTCTTTGTGGTACCTGTAGAGTCATATTCTTTTTTTTTCTTTTTCTTTTTGGAGGGCAATTGGGGTCAAGCAACTTGCCCAAAGTCACACGGCTAGGTTTTTGTTTGTGTGTGCATTAAATGTCTGAGGCCGGATCTGAACTCAGGTCCTTCTGACTCCAGGGCCCACACTCTACTCACTGCGCCACCTAGCCACCCCTAGAGTCATATTCTTATTCCTTAGGGCTGCTTCATTCTCTAAGGGTAAATCTCCCCATCTCCAGGAAGGCTCTCAAAATTGTTCAAAATGTCTAGGGGTCTTTCTTATGCCTTTCTTCCTCTTTCTCCCTCCCCCTCCCTCCACTCTCCTGAAGCAGGTCCCATTTCCCCATCTGACTCTTCAGGAACCCCCCCCCCCGTTTGTTTTCCATTGACATATTTCCTCCATTGTTTTTAGGAATGCTTCAGTGTCTCTATTAAGCCAGAGAATAGAGAAACATTCTTGAAACCCTTTACAATATTGTTCTAGTAGAGAGACCACTATGATTATATGCCAATGGCACTTGGTAAGGAACAGAAACAAATAGAACATAATCTCTACCTGACCCTGAAGTATTTTGCTTGTTCTCTATACTTCCTGGAAATGAGATCCTATGTATCCTGTGGCTTAAGACCCAAATTTCTCTCTGTTAGCTGCCACAGTAAGTTTTCTACTTACAGAACCTGAGGTTTCTTTCCCCTGAGGCTCTTAAGCATTGTTTTCATAATAGGATTTCTTGTCTCCTTTTGGGGTTTGGGGGAGGTTATCTATTTTATCCAATTATCTGGGGTTCCTCGCACCACTATCCTTTGCTTTTCAATTAGCAGATTTTTGTCAGTAATAATGGAAATTGAAGCTGCTCTCAGTTTTTAAAAATTGATTTTGTGTGTGTTTTTACTAATTGTGGAGCTTACTTTTGATTGTCCTGGTATGTGGAAGTCTGGAAGCAGAGGCTCCTTTAACTAACTCAGTCAGGCAACTCATCTGTAAGTTATAGTCCTAAAGCAGGTGTGGGGAACCTTCAACCTTGAATTGTGGCCCTCTAGTTCCTCAAGTGTGGCCCTTTCTTAGCCTGGATTCAGTCAAAGGGCTGCACTTGAGGACCTAGAGGGCCACACATGGCCTTAAGGTTGAAGGTTCCCCACCCTGTTCTAGATAATTTCCTGAAGCACTGAAAGCTTAAGAGATTTTCCCAAGATCCCACAGACAAAGGTGAGATTTCTTCCTCATTCCAAACCTAGTACCCTTTCCACTAGAACATGTCAGTTCTCCTTTCAGCTATTTCCTACCATACAGCAAAGTTGTTTTCAGTGGCTTCTTGACTCTTTATTGTCCTTTTCTCGTCTCAACATTAACCAGAGATTTGTCTTGTCTCATTGACATACCAATATCTTCTCTCTCTGAGGCATTTTTCTCTGCAACCCACTCAGAAAATATGACAAAGTCTTGCACATAGTAGGTACTCAGTGGTTAAATGTTTGTTGAATGGATGTGTGTGATAATAGCTTTGTGCATGGAGCCATCCTGATGTGGCTGAAACATTTTGGAGTACAGAAGTAATGGGCTTGATATGGGCCCAGGGGCTAAGACAAACACTGATACTTTGGCTCCACTTTGGTCCAACTTCATCTGCAAAGGAGAAAGTTGCTCATCATTATCTCCATGGCAGATCCCTGAGCAGTTATGTTGGTGGTGGTAATAGGTTTAGTGTAGTCTGTCATTCTGCTGAGTAGAGCTCCCTTTATCCCCATCATCCTATTTTAGTGATTCAATTTGCCTCTGAATAATGTCAGCATTTTTTAAATGATGAAGTAGTTCCCACCACAAATTGCTCCTGTGATTCCGCAGCAAATACAGTAATGGTGCTTGTGCTAGAAATTATGCTATCTCATCCTATAAATTGCTTCTTCAGTCTTGTCTTTGGGACATAAGTGAGGTGGATAGTCAAGCAGAAGCCAAGGTATGGAATTTGTGACATTGACTAATTAATTAGATCACAAACTCATATGGTAGGTTTAGATTAGGATTTTTCTTTGAAGATCAGCTTCTTTTGCCTTCTAATTCACTTGCTAAAATACTCTAAAGATTAGTCAAAGGAATATAAGCTGGGCTAAGTTGGGGAGGAAACATGAGGCTAGAAAGCTTGAATTGGCATTGAGAAAACCTCATTTTAAATTCTGTCTCTAACACTTACTAGCTGTGTGATCACAGGCAACTTAACCTCTGAGTCTTAGCTTCCTCATCTGTAGCACATGCCTCTCCATTATGCTCTGTTAGACAATTTCAAACTCATATCTCATGTCTTATTGCAATATTAAAATAAACCATTAGCATATTACCATTAAAATGCTATCCTTTTGTTTCTGGGAGATATTCAGAGTCTTAATGTCCTTTGATAGGAGCTCTGCAATTTTCTAAAGGCTGTCCAACCTGCTTTCTTTCTCTAGTTTAAATATATATACCCTGCTTTTTCCATCTGTGTTATCTATTCCAAATATCTATACTACCACACAAGGTCGATATGTTGTTCATCCATCACCATGCCATAATGTGGACAATAGGTATCTTCATCTTTACTGTCTTTACTGTGTGAATGGCTAGATCAAACTTTTTGGATGGTTATATTTTCTCCTTGAGGAAGCTCTTCAATGTTCTGGAGCTTGATGCAACTAGCATGATGTCTTCTGCAAGCAGGGACATCTGGAGGCCCTCACTATTTGTGGAGAATCATTTCCCAAATTACATTCTGCACTTGGTCTCCTTCATCACTCTGACAAATACCTAAGGTTTCCCACTACTATGTTCTTTCTGCCATCAATGTTCAAGGGGGTACTTGTACAAGGTTGTTTTTTCTGTCATAGTATTCAAGGTATCTTGTCTGATATTGACATCTACATGGGAAGCACCTTGTGGGAGGAAAGTCTTTAAGTCCAACTGTACTGTTGGATTCTGTACATCCTTCAATTGATTATATGATGGTAAAGATAAGGTCCATCATGGCTCATTGCCTGTGAAGGCAGTCTGTTCTCTTCTAATATCTTCTTTGCAAATATTCTAGATATATGTAAAGATGAGGCTCATAAAATTTTGTGTAGATGGAAAAGTAAGGATATTGGTCAGAAGCTGTTATGTTCTTGGTCACCACTTTCTATATTAATATGTTTCTATATTAATATGAGACTTCCCCCACCTTTTGATGTCTTCCTTTCTTTGAGATACCGTGTGAATTGATCCCCCAATGCTCCCATCACTAGATCACTTCCAGCATGAACCTCCTTTGTGTATATTTGATAAAATTCATTGAGCGTCAGCCCTGGAGTCAGAAGGACCTGAGTTTGGATCCGACCTCAGACACTTAATGCATACACAAATAAAAACTTAGCTGTGTGGCCTTGGGCAAATTACTTAAGCCCAATTGCCCTCCAAAAAGCAAAATAAAAATTCATTGGCTCTTCCCATCGTTGTCTTCCATCTTCTATAGACACATTTGG
The DNA here is from genome assembly GCA_011680675.1 of Gymnobelideus leadbeateri. Lineage (NCBI taxonomy): Eukaryota > Metazoa > Chordata > Mammalia > Diprotodontia > Petauridae > Gymnobelideus > Gymnobelideus leadbeateri. The sequence continues at coordinate 71,299 of WOXC01001846.1, forward strand.
GGTTATGACTCCCCTGTCCTTGATAGTGAAAAGTGTGATAAAATGTTTTCCGATCTTTCTAACCATTTTCATCCTTCCATACCCCAGGATGATGATGTGTTTCTCCACAAGCTTCAAACTGGCTTTGCCTTCTGCTCCTTTTGTTTGCTTTACAGAGTGACACTGCCTGGGATCTCCAATCGTCCTTCTCAGCAAGACTTTACAAACGGATGTAGGTTGTAGGTCAGCATTGTCTCTGGCTGCCATTTTGCTCAGCCCATAAAATAAGCTGTATTTGCTGACCAAGATGCTTTTTAGACCCCTTTGGCCTCCTGGTTTTGACAATTGATTAATGTTGGCAAACTTTTATATGAAACGCAAATAAACAGAGTTGGCACCATTTCTATCATCCAGTAGCATTTTTCATTATCAGTAACTTGTTTAAACAAATCAAGATTGAGTAGTTTTGAGTTCATGACATATTACTTTCTTCTTCTTTATTTTAGGTTTATGTTAAATCTGACATTTACTTTAATATGTTGTTGGCCTGAGAGTACACAAAAGATTGAGGAATGACTTCTATGCCAGTAAGGAATATTTTCCTGTCTTTTAAAAAAAATAATGAATTTTGAGTATCTATTTACTTTGTCAATTGTTTTTTTTTTTTTTTTGGTGTTCATTTGTGCCCAACATCTCAAGTCCCTAATAATCCTTTTCTCCAAAGAATTATCCTTGATACAGAGGTATGCCTTTGAGGTTGCCTATCAGATTTAAGCCTTTCTAATTTCTTATTCTTGACACATTTCCCCTTACATATTCTCTCCATCTTCAGCTATTTCTACATTTGCACTAAAAGTTCCAAATATCATTGTATATGGTGATTTAATTTGGAGTCTCTTTCTGAATTCTTCACACATTTTTCTAGCCCTTCATTCTCTGCAACCAACACTGGTACATTAAAGTGTACTTATTTTTCTGGTGGTCTTTTCAGAATCATTTATCATAAGCAAGTCAATATATCATGTAGGTGTAAAAAGACATATGGATCTTCAGTTGCCAGTGTTCATCTGGACACTATTTAATCTCATTTTTTTAGTGTTAATAAGGTTCCAGATTGAATCATCAAAAATCTCCAAAATTCATGATCATTTAAATCCATTTCAAAATGTCCAATTAATTTAAACATCCCACAGAAATATTTCTTATTTTCCTCAAGTATAGGGAAAAAACACCTATATTTAAACAATCCTTTCTGTGTCTTTCCAAGGAGAATCTGTGTCCCTTTGACTGAAACTTCTTTCTCCTAGTTTCATTTACAAAGAGAATGTAGGGACTGTTCCACTGCCATTCCTCCAAAAGAGTAACTATTCAATGATGATTGCACAGGGATTCCATATTTAGAGTGTCACTAGCTGAGGTTCAGTTTATGCTCTAAAAACATGGCAATTCTTTACATCCTCCTTCCCTATAGTACACCTTTCTTACCATGCTTTCTCTGTTACTGTAGAAACAGAAAGGGGTCTGTCTAAGCCAGAAAGCAGTTCTATGTCTTTCTTTGTTTCATGAAAAGTTGCTTCAGGCAAATAATTTATCACTAAAAGACTGTAATTAGTTTTTCTTAACTTGAAGTGGCTGGTCCTCAGAAAGGAGACTCAGTCTATTGTGGGAACTACCTTCAAAGCCTTTACAAGTTGATACAACCACCCAGATTTTGACCTCTGCTGGCATAGTCTTCCAACACATCAACTCCATGTTAGAATGAAGAATTGATCTAGAATTTATCAGTGGAGACCACAGGTCCAAAACAAAACAAAAAAGGATGATGATGATGATGATGATGATGAAGATGATACATCCCCATTTTACAGATCTGATAATGCAGCTCAGAGAAATTAAATAACTTTACTGTGGTGGTGCAATTAGCTGTAAAATTCAGACTCAAACCCAAGTTTCCTGAAGAATTATTTAGTCCTCTTCCCATTTCTCACTTGTATTGAAGTCACAAGTGGATGTTTCATCTCCAGGTGCCAGACAAGGCTTTCCATGAGCACTGTAGTGTCTTCATCTCTGTATTCACACTGATGCCTGTTCTAGGGTAGGAAATGGACAAATGGGCGGGGGCACATGAATGATGTGTTTAATGAGTTAGTGAGGAATGGAATGCTGATTACCTGTCAGGTTGCATGTCAATGTCATCGATACAAGTCCTGAATCCCCTTGCAGATCTGAATCTCACTCAAATCTATTTAAAATTTTCCCATAATTTAAACGTGGGACTGGATTTTAATTTGTCCTTTGTTGTGCTAAGTTACATATACTGTGAATGTGTTTCATTCTTTAATGAAGTTGTAAATGTCAAATCCAATTTATTAACATGGAATTAATGTTCATTCTGTTTTTCCAGCATCCCAATTAAGAATTTATATTTCATTTAATTTCTCTTGATGTTATGTAAATGAAATATTGCTCTTGGTGTGAGTTTGTCATATGTGTGTGAGAGAGTAAGAGAGTATATGCCATTTTTATAAATAATGTGAAAAATTCCAGTGTCTGAAAGTTTGCCTTGAATAGTTGATAAAGACAAGTAGAGGGATATCAGCCTCATAGATATTTTCACTAAGGCTGAACTTTTTCAATCTCAATCTTGCTTTTTGGAGGGGAGGAAAAGGGAGAGCATGGGAACTGTTGGGGGAGAGTTAGGCCTGTTTGGATAACTGTTTAGGAAGGAGAGGAACATGGTGCTAGACATAAAGCAAGCACCTGATAATTACTTATTGCCTGTCTGCTGTCTGAGTTGTAATCTCACACATTAGCATCGTAGTTTTGTTTAATAGAAAGAACATTGCAACTGGAATAAAAAATATGGATTTGGGTTCTGATTTTGCCACTTACTAATTATGTGGTTTGGAGCAAGTCAGTTCTTTGATCCTCCCCTCTTTCTTCATCAGTAAAATGGGTATGATAAAAGCAGTACTATTAACTTTGCTGGATGGCTTTAAGTGAAGTAATTTGTCATATATTCTATAAATGCCATCTTTGCTTTTTTCTTTTAGAGGTAAAAAGGATGTTAGAGATGATCAAACCCCCTCTACTGATTTTATATTTTGGGGGCCTGAAATCCAGATAGGGAAAGTCATAAGATCAGAGGACCATGGATTTAGATCTAGAAGGTCTAAATTGACTAAAACTACCTAGAGGTCATTGAGTCCAAGGCTCTCATTTTAGAAATAAGGAAACCGAAGCATAGAGAGGTTAAGGTTTTTTTTTTTTTTTGCACTGGATCACCCAGTAACTAAACGTCTGAGGCAAGATTTGAACCTAGTCTTCCTGACTCCAAGACCAGGGTTCTCTCTCTTCTACCACACCACTTCACATTATCACATCTAGTAAGAGGCAGAGATGGGGGTAGTGTATAAGTTAGGTCTCCAGTACTCTTTCTTTTTCATCACAGAGAAAAAAGGGGATCCTTGCTTCAGCTAAATATTTAGCTAATAAATGAAAATATAACCTTGAGATACCTCAATGAATCTCTTATTTCATTAGTGTATATTTCTTCCATTGGGGGAGAACACATACCCTCTTATCCCACACGATTCTGTCTCATTCTCTTTCTTCAGTCTACTGAAAGATCACAGAATCAAAATAAAAAAAAAAAACACTCCAAGGTTAGAAAGGGACCTCAGATGACACCCAATCCAATCTATACTTGAGCTGTATATACTTATACTCTTCTTCAACATCTCTGAATGAGTAAACAGCCAGAATGTGGGGGAATACCCTCTACTGCCCAAGGCACTTCATTACAATTTTGGACAACTCCCAGTGCTAGGAGATTTTCCTTGTATTGAGACCAAATTTTCCTCTTTGCATCTTCCATCCATTACTCTTGTTTCTGCCTTCGGACATCAAACAAACCAAGCCCAATTCATCTTCTTAATGATGACTTATCTTTCAAAAACTTTATTTTTATCTTCTCCCCTTACAATACTCAAGAGCTTCTTTTTCTCCCAGTGAAATCAGCCCCATTTTAAGTTACCTTCTTATGATCTATTCTCTATTTCTTTTCCCAACCTATACATCTTACTCTGAAAGCTCTAAAGTTTGTCATTATCCTTCCTAAAACATGACAGAGAACTCAACACAAGAATTCCCATATGGTCTGACTATGGAAAAGTATGATGGTCTATACTAATAATCCAGTCCATCCTAACAGTCTTTGGATGTCAGAGCAGTACTGGAACCTCTCATCTGTTATCACAATCTCAATAATTCTTCACCATCATCATCATTATTATTATCCGCATCTTCTTCATCTCCGTTATTCTCATAAGTGGCATTTTGCTAGTGCTTTAAGATAATTTTGCATGTATTATCTTATTTTATCCTCACAACTGCCCCATGAAGAAACTGTTATTAGCCCCATTTTACAGATGATGCTGAAAAAAAGTGAAGTCACTTTCTAAGAGTCACATAGGAATTAATATAACGAAGCAGGGTTAGAAACCAGATCTTCTGACTTCAAGACCAGCACTCGCTTTACTATAAATCTCAGATTCTGCTCCATGACCAAAACTTCAGCTTCAAAATCCTTTCATTACAAACTCTTACACATTATTCCTCATAGCTTCAATTACCCATGATATGCAGATGGCTCCTGGATCTTGAGAACCAGTGCTAGCTGCTGTCCTGAGGGTCAAACCTGCATCGCCAACTGCGAAAAATTGTATTTTGTACAATTACAAAAAAATATAACTCAAAATATGGCAGAAATGAATGATGTAAACCAGAAGTTAATAAAACATTTGGGAAAAAAAGTCAAATCAAAAAAAAAAGAAAGAAAAAAGTGTATAGATTTGTTTAAAGAAAAGTAAATTCTTAAAAAATGGTCAATTTATTAAAATAAATGGATTGAATTAATTTTATAAATTTATTCATTGTTTTATAAACACATTTATTAAGATAAATTTATAGATATGTTAATTTAAAATCAGAAATGAAACAATTATTTCATTTGGTTAAATAAATGAAAAATGTGCAGTATTGACTTTCTCTGGGTGTTGTAGACTTTATCTCTCCAGCCCATAGCACAGAGATAACTAATTTTATGATAGGAGGACAAAGAATAGGTACCTTCCTTCATATGTCTATTTTATAACTCTAAGTTTTCCAAAGTCAAGGCAAAAGTAGAGGAGTCTGAAGACTATCCTCACATATTGTCAGCTTCCAGGGAGGTGATTAATTTAAATTGCAGCAAAGTTATATACCATTCTAGTCATAGCCAATATAATCAATTTTGTTTTTTAGCCCAGAATTGTTTGTAATATGAGTTTGTCCTTTGGTTTGGTGAGGATCTTTTGGGCCATTTTCCATCATTTTTCTCAATGGGCCTGGAGGTGCTAAAAATCAACATTTTGAAAAAGTTGGACAAAAAAACATTAACACATATTTCTTTGTAAAAATAAGCATGTATATATGCTGGCTGGAAAACTAAATTAACATATTTATCTATATATTAAAATAAATCAACACACTTGTTCATATAAAACAAAAAATTAACTAATTGATATATTTGTTCAAATAATCTATTTTTTTTTATATTTGAAACATTTAATGTTACGACCTTGAATTTCAAATCCATTTCCTTCCTCCCTTGTCACCCATTCCTTCTTGGGAGATAAGTAATTCAGTATATGTTGTACATGTCTAGCTATGCAAAACATTATCATAGTAGATATATTGTACAAGGCTGGTTATAATTCCCTCCCACTCATCCCACCCCCCACCTGGTCCATTCCCTTCATGATCCTGTCCCTCTTCTATAGTGGGTACTTCCAAGCTCCCTTCACCCCAAGGATGCCCTCCCATCCATCATGCCTCCTCTCATCCCCCTTCCCCCTATCCTGCTGCAGGTTGAGATATCCCATTTAGTATGTATGTCATTTTCTCCCTGAACCAAATTCAATGTGAATGTGGTTTTGCTTTATTAGCCTTCCTTATTCTCCCCCTCCTTTGCAACCACTTCCCCTACATGAGATAGTTTACCCTACCCTGTCTCTCCCCATCTCCTCTTGCCACTTTCCTCTCTCACCTCATAATTTCACCCCTTGAGTATCCTCCCTTCCCAACAAATTCAACCTATGCCCTCTATCCATATATAACTGCAACCATATACACACACATTCACATATGTATTCGTATGACCACACCCCCTTCTTCCATTATTTTCATAGTGAGAAAGATATCATCAGTCACAGATATTGCTTTTCCATATAGGAATGTAAATAGTTCAACTTTGATAAGTTCCTTTGGATTTCTTTTCCCTGATTACCTTCTCAGGCATCTCTTACTTCTTGCGTCTGGATGTCAAATTTTCTATTCAACTCTAGTTTTTTCCTCAAGAATGCTTGAAAGTCCTCTATTCAACTGGATGACCATATTTTCCCCTGAAACAAAATACTCAGTTTTGCTGGGTAGGTGACCCTTGGGTTCATTCCCAGTTCTTTTGCCCTCTGGAATATCATATTCCATGCCCTTCGATCTCTCAGTGTAGAAGCTGCCAGGTCCTGGGCTATTCTGATTGTGTTTCCACAATATTGAAATTGTTTCTTCCTGGCTGCTTGGAGTATTTTCTCCCTGATCTGGGGATTCTGGAACCTGGCTATAATATTCCTGGGAGTTTTCTTTTTGGGATCTTTTTCAGGAGGTGGTCGGTGGATTCTTTCAACCTCTATTTTGCCCTCTGGATCTAAAACATCAGGGCAATTTTCCTTGAGAATTTCTTGAAGGGTGATTTCTAGGTTCTTTCTTTGATCATGGCTTTCGGGTAGTCCAATAATTTTAAATTGTCTCTCCTGGATCTATTTTCCAGGTCAGTGGTTTTTCCCATGAGATATTTCACATTGCCTTCTACTCTTTCATTTGTTTGGATCTGCTTAACAGTATCTTGATTTCTCATAAAGTCATTAGCTTCCATTTGCTCCAGTCTAACTCTGAAGGAATGAATCTCCTCAGTGAACTTTTGAGATTCTTTTCCATCTGGCAAATTCGACTTTTTAAGGCATTCTTCTCCTCATTGCCCTTTTTGGGCCTCCTTTGCCATTTGAGTTAGTCTATTTTTTAAGGTGTTGTTTTCCTCAGTCAGGCTGTTGACCCTCATTTCATACTTTTCCTGCATCCTTCTCATTTCTCTTTCTAATTTTTCCTCCACTTCTCTTATTTGATTTTGAAAGTCCTTCTTCAGGTCCTCTATGGCCTGCAACCCGCTCATGTTTTCCCCTGGGGCTTTTGGAGCAGGACTTCTGACCTCACAGTCCTTTTCCTGCTCTATGCCCCCAAAATAGGAGTCTAGGGTTGCACATGTTGCCACTTGATTGCTTGACTTTTGGGCTTGTTGCCACACTATGGCTTTAAGGCCAGCTAGAGGAATTTTCATCCCGAACGTGTGGGGGGCAACTTCCGTTTCTGGCAAGCTGTAAACCCACGCACAACTTCCACCTTAGATCACAATCCAGATCCAGGGAGGTTAAAGCAAGAGCGATTACCCCCCAAGACTGATCGCTGGATCTCCCCACGATTTGTAGGCTGGGAGCCGGAAATGCCTCTGAAAACTACAAAATGGCGTGTCTCCTCAGTGGCTTCTAGCCCCCAGGGGAGGGAGCTGACGCATTCCCAAATACAGGTCCCAAAGTCCATAGGACACTAACCTCTTACTTTGTCCTAGGCAAGTCTATGTTGATAATTCTGGAATCTCCACAGTTCCTGGTGTTCTGGGGTTCCTCCAGCTGGCTGCTGGCCCTGCCGCCCTGGGGCTAAAACCTCGGCTCACGCGGACCTGGGCTCGGCTCGACTCGGCTCCTGCGTTCTGTGCTCTGCGCGCTGCCGGCTCCCAGACTGCTGCGCTGGTCCTTCCTGCAGGGCTGCTGGGCTGTCCTCAGAGGGAGGTTAGCTTCTCTGTGTCGTTCTGTGGGTGCTGGGGCTCCAGAAGTTGTTCAGAGTCCTTTTTTACATAGTTTGTGGGGAATCTGGGGGCAGAGAGGCTTGGAGGAGCTGTTTCTTCTCCGCCATCTTGGCTCTGCCCCCCCAAAAATCTATTTTTAAAAAGGATAATAGTGTCTTCCCCATGGATACCGAAGATCTTGAGGCCCTGAGTCTGTGGTATAAGAAAAACTCTTTGAAGGATGAGAGGAATAAATTAGAAATAAATGACTTCTTTACCCACTTTAATGTATTTTGAAACCCTAAGTTCTAGTTTATTCATAATCAAGCCAAAAGAACAGAAGCCCAAACACTAACCTTTCTACTACCCTATTGCCAGAAAGGTGACAAAATTAAAATGCAACTAATTACATACCATTCCAAACATGGTCAGTATGGCAAAAGCATTTTTTTCCTGCCAAGTCTTGTTTGTAATATGTTTGTCTTTTAGTTTAGGAAAGGTATTTTAGGGGCATTTTCCAGATTTTTGTTTGGTGGGGCTGGTAGTGGTAGGAAGCACAGTTAGAAAAAGACCCCAAATTGGGGAAGAAATGTATTTCTTTGTAAAAGATACATAGATTTGTTGACTGAAGAGAATAAATTAATCAATTTATCAATTTATGAAGATAAGACAATAAATTTGTTCATTTAAAATAAGGAAAGAACCAATTGTTTCCTTTAGTCAAATAAATGATTAAAAATTGAAAAAAAAAAGAATGCTTGAAAGTCCTCTATTTCATTGAATGTCCATATTTTCCCCTGAAATATTATTCTCAGTTTTACTGGGTAAGTGATTCTTGGTTTTTATCCTAGCTCCTTTGACCTCTGGAATATCATATTCGAAGCCCTTTGATCCCTTAATGTAGAAGGTGATAGATCTTGTGCTATCCTAATTGTGTTTCCACAGTACTCAAATTATTTCTTCCTGACTGCTTGTAATATTTTCTTCTTGACCTGGGAACTCTGGAATTTGGCTACAATATACCTAGGAGTTATTTTTGGGGATGTTTCTCAAGAGGTGATTGTTGAATTCTTTCAATTTCTATTTTGCCCTCTGGTTCTAGAATATCAGTGCAATTATCCTTGAGAATTTCTTGAAAGATGATGTTGGGGCGGCTAGGTGGCGAAGTGAGTAAGAGCGCCGGCCTCGGAGTTGGGATGACCCGAGATCGAATCCGGCCTCAGAAAATGAGCACCCACACACAAATAATGACTCACCGTGTAACCTTGAGCAAGTTACTTAACCCCAATTGCTTAAAATAAAAAAAGATGATGTCTAGGCTCTTTTTTTATCATGGCTTTCAGGTAGTCCAATAATTTTTCAATTATCTCTCCTGTATCTATTTTCCAGGTCAGTGGTTTTTCCAATGAGATATTTCACATTGACTCCTTTTTTATTCATTTGTTTGGATCTGTTTTCTAGTATATTGATTTCTCATTGTCATTAGCTTCCATTTGCTCCAATCTAATTTTGAAGGAATTATTCTCTTCAGTGAATTTTTGAAATGCCTTTTCTATCTGACTATTTCTGCTTTTTAAGGCATTCTTCTCCTCATTGGCTTTTTGGGCCTCTTTTGTCATTTGAGTTAGCCTATTTTTTATGGTATTATTTTCTTCAGTCAGGCTATTGACTCTTTTTTCATGATTTTCTTGAATCACTCTCATTTCTCTTCCTAATTTTTCCTCTTCTTCTCTTACTAGATTTTCAAAATCCTTCTTGAGCTCCTCCATGGCCTGTGATAAATTAATATTTTTCTTGGAAGCTTTTGATGTAAGAGTCTTGACTTTGTTGTCTTCTTCTGGTTCTATGTTTTAATCCTCTTTGTCCCCCCAAAAGGATTATATAGTCTCATTGCACTTCCTCTGTCTGCTTATCTTACAAGCCAATTACTTGACTTTTGAGCTATTTTCTATGGTAAAAATCTGCTTCCCAAGTGGAAAGTGCTGTATATAAAATTGCTGGGGTTTTGTGCAGCTGTTGTCAGAGTTTTTTCTAGGCACCTGCCTCAGAACTGTGAGGAGGACTTTCTTTCCACAGCCTAAACAAACTCTGATGCACCAGTACGCCTCACCCCAGGATCTCCACCCAAGACTGTGATCCAGTTTCAAGCAGGGAAAGCAAGAGAATCTTGCCTCAGTGCCAGTAGAGAGATTCCTGCTAATGCCCTCTGGACAGTCATTTGGTCCCCCTGTGATATATAGGCCAGGAGCTGGAAGCAGCAGCAGCAGCAGTTGCAGCCACCCCAGGGGCAGGACCTGTACCATGCTCTTCTCTCATCCTGGATCGACTGAGTTCCCCACTGACCTTATACTTTATGTTTGGGTTTTATGGATTGAGAATACTGGAAACCATCACAGCTCCCAGTGATTCACTCTCCTGAAGTCTGTTGTGGCTCGTCTGTGATCAACCCTTCCTCTTGACCTGCCAGACTGCCTTCAGTGGGAGATTTGTTTCTCTCTGTTACTTTGTGGGTTCTGCAGCTCTAAAATTTTTTAGAGTCATATTTTACAGGTATTGGAGATGGTTGGAGCAGGAGCTCAAGCTAGTTCTTGCTTTTACTTTGCTATCTTGCCAATTTGAATTCTTTACATCATGTCCCATTCCTTTCTTTCTAATCTTCCTAAACATTCCTCTTCATATGCTCTACAAGTCAGCCATTCTAGCCCACTTGCCACCCCTCACATTTGATGTTCTATCTCCCATCTTCATGCTTTGCATTGATTGTCTCCTGTGCCTTGAATTCTCTCACTCCTCACCTCTGCCTCTTGACAGTAAAGACTTTTAACTCTTTAAAGTATGTATAATTTTTATTCAAATTAATTAATTTGGAAAAATGTTTGTTGTTTATCCTATGTGAAGGCCACTGGGCTAGGTATAATGGATACAAAGACAGAAAACTACACCACGCAACAAAACATTCTCTGCCCTCAGAGAGCTTACACTTCCATGGTCTGGGGAGATGGACACAACATATAACCATATGGTCAAAGTAGTACCAAATAATTTGAATAGGGTGAGAATGCTAATATTGGGGAAGGGAGAATTAGGAAAAATCAGGGATTCTCTGATGCAAAGGTGAGGAGGAAGAGCCTTTCAGAGTTCAGTATACAACTTGGACAGGAAGGCATCCAGACACAATGCTTTTACGAATTTATTTTTCAACATGCCATAAATATTAGACCTGAAAGAATGGTCAGTATGTGAAGAGGAAACTTTAGAAAATGCCAGCTTAACCTCTTTTTATAACTAATCATCAATGTCACTTTAAAATGACATCAATGGGGGCAGAGTCAAGACGGCAGAATAGAAACAGCCCTTCCAAGGTGCTCTCCTTCACACCACTTCCATGTAAAAGGGGACTCTGAACAACTTCTGGAACTCCAGCACCCAAAGAACTACAAAGAGGAGCTAACCTTCTGCTGAGGACAACCCTGCAGCCCTTCAGGGAGCAGCCAGCGCAGCACTCTGAGAGCAGGTAGTGCAGTGCCCGGGGAACAGACAGCTCAGAGCTCAGGGAGCTGAGCCCAGGCCCATGCAAGTCACAGTTTTAGCCCCAGGGCGGCCAAGCCAGCAGCAGGGTGGAGGGACTCCAGAACACCAGCAGCTGTGGTGATTCCAGAATTATCAACACAGATATGCCTAGGACAAAGTGAAAGGTTAATGCCCTATGGACTTTGGGACCAGTATTTGGGGAAAGCATTGGCTTCTTCCCCTGGGGGCAAGAAGTGGCCGAGTAGACAAGGCACAATCGTAATTTTGCAACTTCAGTGGCAGCTTCAGCTCCTGGCCTGCAAACTGTAGGGAGATACAGCAATCAGTCTTGGGGGGTAATCTCACTTGCTTTAACCTCCCTGGATCTGGACTGCAGTCTGGGGGGGAGGTCTGGGGGGTGTATCCAGCTTGCCAGAGATTGTGGAGGCTTTACAGAGGCCACCCAACTAATACCTCTGGAAGTTGTGAAGTCCCCAACGTTTGGGATGGAAGCTCCCCTGTCTGGTGGCAGAGTCCTACTGTGGCAACAAGCCCAATAATCAAGTAATTAAGTGGCAACAGGCCTAGGCAAAGGAAACAAAATAAATAGAAAAAGGCAACATTAGACTCCTATTCTGGGGGCAAAGAGGATCAAAGCATGGAACAGGAGGAGGTCTGTGAGGTCAGAACTCAGGCACCAAAAGCCCCAAATGAAAATACGAGTGGGTTAAATACAATAGAGGGCCTTAAGAAGGATTTTAAAAGCCAAATAAGAGAAGTGGAGGAAAAATTGGGAAGAGAAATGAGAAGGATGCAGGAAAAGTATGAAATGAGAGTCAACAGCCTGACTGAGGAAAACAACACCTTAAAAAATAGACTAACTCAAATGGCAAAGGAGGCTCAAAAGGGCAATGAGGAGAAGAATGCCTTAAATACCCGAATTTTCCAGATGGAAAAAGAATCTCAAAAGCTCACTGAGGAGAATCATTCCTTCAGAGTTAGACTGGAGCAAATGGAAGCTAATGACTATATGAGAAATCAAGATGCTGTTAAACAGATCCAAACAAATGAAAAAATAGAAGGCAATGTGAAATATCTCTTGGGAAAAACCATTGACCTGAAAAATAGATCCAGGAGAGATGATTTAAAAATTATTGGACTACCTGAAAGCCATGATCAAAGAAAAAACCTAGAAATCATCCTTCAAGAAATTCTCAAGGAAAATTGCCCTGATGTTTTAGACCCAGAGGGGGAAATAGAGGTTGAAAGAATCTATAGCTCACCTCCTAAAAAAGATCCCAAAAAGAGACCTCCTAGGAATATTATAGCCAGGTTCCAGAACTCCCAGATCAAGGAGAAAATACTCCAAGCATCCAGGAAGAAACAATTTCAATATTGTGGAAATACAACCAGAATAGCACAGGACCTGGCAGCTTCTGAGGGGATCGAGGGGCATGGAATACGATATTCCAGAGATCAAAAGATCTGGGATTGAAACCAAGAATCACCTACCCAGCAAAACTGAGTATTTTGTTTCAGGGGAAAATTTGGTCATTCAGTGGAATAGAGGACTTTCAAGCATTCTTGAGGAAAAAACCAGAGTTGAATAAAAGATTTGACATTCAGACACAAGAAGCAAGAGATGCTTGAGAAGGCAATCAGGGAAAAGAAATCAAAAGGACCTTATCAATGTTGAGCTATTTATATTCCTACATGGAAAAACAATAACTGTGACTGATGATACCTTTCTCATTATGAAAATAATTGAAGAAGGGTATATGGGCATATGAATACATATGTGAATGTGTGTATATATGTTTACAGTTGTACATGGTTAGAGGGCACAGGTTGAATTTGGTGGGAAGGGATGGTACTTAAAGGGTGAAGTTATGAGGTGAGAGAGGAAAGTGGCAAGTGGAGATGGGGAGAGACAGGGTAGGGTAAACTATCTCATGTAGAAGAAGCAAGGGGAAGTAGTTGCAGGGGAGGGGAAGAACAGGAAGGCAAAAAGGCAAAACCATATTCTCATTGAGTTTGGCTCAGGTAGAGAATGACATACATACTAAATGGGATATCTCACCCTGCAGGAGAGTAGGGGGAAGGGGGATGAGAGAGTGGATGATGGAGAGGAAGGCATTCTGGGGGGAGGGGAGTTTGGAAGTACCCACTATTGAAGAGGGTTAGGATCAAAGTAGGGAATGGGTCAGGTGGGGGGTGGAATGGGTGGGAGGGAAATATAAGCAGTCTTTTACAATATATCTACTATGGTAATGTTTTGCATAGCTATACATGTAAAACACATACTCAATTGCTTATCTTCCCAGAGGGAGTGGGTGACAAGGGAAGAAGGGAATGGATCTGAATTTTGAAGTTTTAAAATTAAATGTTTCAAATATATATACAAATACTATTATTAATACTATTTTGCATGTAATTGGGAGATAAGATGTGCAGGCATTGTGACACAGAGATTCACTTTGCCTTAATGGTAGAGTCGAAGGGGCTATGGGAGAAGATATGGGAGAGAGCAGATTGAATGAGGGGATATTTTGTAGGACTGCTATTCTGGGGTGGTGGGTAGGGGAAAAATGGGGAAAAATTGTAACTCAAAATCTGGTGGAAATGAATGATGTAAACCAGAAGTTAATAAAGCATTTGTTTAAAAAATGACATTAATGCCATTTAAAAACAATCTTTGCAAATTTGAAATTTCTGTGTCAGCAACACATTTCATATCAGCTGAACCTAAGCAGGGGCAAGAATTAGCTACAACTTTCTAACTTTCAGCTCCATGAATTCTGCTGTTCAAAGAAAATGAGGTTTACTTCATGACAGTCAGCAGGAGAGAGAGAAAAGAGTGATAGGCACTAAGAAGAGGCAGAGCTCCCAAATCCTGGAGCACAGCTTCTGTGGAGATGAAGTTCAGAGGAAGGGAATACACGGGTTTAAGTACTTCTAGTTGTAATAAAAATTAGAAGCTTAAAATTGTAATTTTGCAATTGTAAATTATAACCCCCCCATTGTACGGGGATTTTGCCAGTGTCTTATTTTAAGAATGAATGGTGTGGCACATGATTGCATGAAATACTATTGTGCTAAAAGAAATGATGAGCAGGATGATTTCAGAAAAGAAAACCTGGAAGGACTTACATGAACTGATGAGCAGAACCAGGAGAGCATTTTTCACAGTAACACCAACATCATGTGATGATCAACTACGAAATATTTAGTTTCTCTCAGATGATGACAATGATCCAAGGCAACTATTAAGGATTTATGAAGGAAAATGCTCTTCATTGAGAGAGATTGGGAGGGAGGGAAGGAGGGAGGGAGGGAGAGAGAGAGAGAGAGAGAGAGAGAGAGAGAGAGAGAGAGAGAAGAGGTGAGAGGAGAGGAGAGGAGAGAGAATGAACTACAGACTCTGAATGGAGATCAGAACATACTATTTTTCACTTTACTTATTTTTTCATGTTTTTTTGGGAGTGGTGTATGTTTTCTTTCCTAACTTGACTAATATGGAAATAAAAACAAAAACACAAAATGAATGAATGGATTTGGCTCAACACACCATTGTTATTACAAATCAAGGTCTTCCAGTGCCAGATTACCTTGACATCACTTGCAATGTAACTCACTCAATGTATTACTCATTTACATGACACTTATTATGTACTCAAAGTCAGTTCATATGAGGCATTGGAGTGGGGTGGCATGGTTGGAGAACATATGCATTAGAAAATATGATACAAACTAGTTGTTGATGAGGTCAAGGGAAATGTCCTGAATCTGCCAACAGTCAGATGGATCTCAATCACTCTCCAAGCTCTGACCTTGCTCCCCCCCTCCATTTCCTGTGAGAATGCTGCTGAGTACTAAGAAATGTATCACTGAGATACACACCATCTATTAGAGCTTGTTCATCCTTTCTCCACAATGACATTATTGCTGCAAGGGAAAGCTTTCAACCCAGAGACCTGAGGGCTCAAAGAAGTCCAGTAAGGCATGTCTGCCATCCTATTACCCATGTTCCCATGCCTCACAACTCAAGTTTCCTGAGTGAGGGGAATGGCATAAAATACTTTGCTCTCTGTAGTTCTACATACCTACATTTTTCCTCATCACCACTCCCTCTGCCTCATCTATCCTCCCCTGTAGCCTCTCACCCTTTGGCTTCCACCATTATTTCCTAAAATAGCTCTGTCTAATTAACCACAACATTGCCTTTCTTTCTCTATATCCTGTCTTCCATACATTTAATGCTCCACTCTAGACATGACCCATCACAAATATACAGGGACTTAATTCATGCACACATTTTATCCAACACATATTAAGCAAAGTGTAAATCAGGACATGGTTAGGTCCTACTGATACAAGGAGAAACCTAAGAGAGTGCCTCAAGCATTGGCATTCTGCTTTGAGCACAAAGCATAGATTTATATTTATACTTTCATGCATCTATCATTGTATTCATCTGAGACAGATGTGACAGATGTTAGGGATAGACTTGTCAACTTGCTAGATGTGGGTGTGAAGGAGTGAAAAGTGTCCAGAATGAGGAGGGGTTTAGGCTTAGGGGTCTTTGGTGTTCCTTTTGCCTAGAGATCAAGGGTCCTTTGACTCTGAGGTTGTGAACCTGAGGTCATGGCTCCCTCCATACCGCCTATGGTCAAGAGATACCAGTAACTGCCTATTATTTCCAGGGTCAAACATAATATTCTCTATTTGGAATTTAAAGCCATTCACAAGCTGGTCCCTTTCTTACCTTTCCAGTCATCTTATATCTTGCTTTTCTTCCATGCACTCTGAGATTCAGTGACAATGGCCTCTGGGTTATTTCTCAAACAAGAAAATCCATCTCCTAACTCCGAGAATTTTCTCTAACTCTCTCCCATGGCTGAAATTCTTTCCTTGCTAATCTTTACCTCCTAGAAACCCTGCTTCCTTTCCAGTTTCAGGTAAGTTTCAATTCTGCAAGACATCTTTTCCTTTATCTTAGTATCTGCCCTATGAGATTCTCCTGAATTCACCAATATTTTTCTTGTTCATACATAGTTGTTTGCATATTGTCACCTCCATTAGATTGTGATATCCTGGAGGATAGGGACTGTTTTTGAACCTTTCTTTGAAGCCCCACTGCTTAGCACAGTGTGTAGAAAATAGACATTTAAGGAATACTTGTTGACTGACACACTGGAAGAGGGTTGGTTTACAGGGGAAAAAAGATTCAGTTCAATTTTGCATGTCTTGAATCTTCATCACTATAAAAATGTTACAGATATTAACCTAGGAAATATCAGTCATCATATACAGCTGCAGCTCTCTACATATTTTCATAGCTTTTCCCTTCTAGATGTTTGCTTTTTCACTAATTTTTTTTTCACCCAATCTAACAAAAAATACAAAATGCTATGTATGAGACACTGGAAGGAGAATAAAATTACTATCAGATTATGTCATTAGGGAGGACACAGTGGAGGTGGCATTTTCCTCATAGCAAAAAATGGACTTCAGCAGATGGGGTGGGGCCCAGTTCAAGTGCAGAGAATGACCCCAAATAGGGGTGACATGAGACCAAGTAGCAGGAGTCAGGGATGGGAGAATTATTGAGTTTCCTTGCAATTGGGGAGCATGTAAAAGGGACAAATGTCTAGGTCTGGAAAGCTAAGTTATAGAGGGATGGAATGTTGATGTGTGAAGTCAAACTATTTGGTAAGCAAGGGGAGGAGGCACTGAAAGATTTGTTAAGGATTGGAGTCACATGGTCACAGTACATAAGTAAGTTTATTTTGGCAGTTGAATGGAAGAGAGGTGGAAGAGGAGAGAAATTGAATGCAGGGAGACTACGCAGTAGTTGATGCAATAGTCTAGGCAAACAGAGAAAAAGCATGGATTGGCATGGTAGGTGTGTGAGGGAAAAGTGGGACTATGTTTCACAAATACTGCATGTTTTATTCTATAAACATTATGGATATTGAAGCAGCTGGATTTCACAATTGGCAATGTGTTGGGTGAGGACAACGGAAAAGTTAGAGGCAACTCAAAGCTTGGAAGTCCAGGGAGTTGGGAGTAGAGTGCTACCTGTAACAGAATGAAAGATAATAGAGGGGAGGGGATAGTGTTGAAAGGACAATGAAGAGTCTCGTCTCCAACTTGTTGAAGTTAAGGACCCCAAGGGGCATCCACTTAGGTTAAGATGCAATTTCATGAATGACATTGAGATTTGAATGAATGAATGAATGAGATTTCCAGCCACCTCCCCCAAACTGGAACCCACCATTTAGGAGCACATGATGCTGTCATGAAGTATATAACCTATTGTCCCCTCTGTCACCTGAACTGGATGCAGTTAACTACATGGTGCATTAAATGGAAGGTTGGCTCTGGAGTCAGGAAGAAACAAGTTCAAATCCAGTCTCAGGTATCTGCTGACTTTATGACTATGGACAACTCACTTAACCTGTTATGGATTCATTTTCCTCATTAGTAAAATGGTGACAGTAAGGAAGTAAATGTAAAAGGGACAAATGCCCTGGAAGACTTGTTGTGTTGCCCAAATGAGATAAGATGCACCAAGGCTTCGTAAACCTTAGGACTCCATATGGATGTCAGTTATTTTTCTCACTAGTAGTGTCATATTCATTGCACTGTTCTGATGGATCATTGTGCTATGGTAGAGGTGACATAGGCTTTGAAGGGATGCTCTGGATGGCTCTTCCAGGCTAGAAACTCTTTGAGCCTGGGCCCAGTGGCAGAGTGTGTGACCAGAGACCAAAGGTCACTTAGCTAAAGTCAACATTCCATTGCCACATTGGTCAAAGGAAAACAGCAAAAACTCTCCAAGACAAGGCTTGGGAAGAAATATGATCATTCTCCTTGTCTGACTCTGTTTTTCTTTGTGGCATGCTTCTGAGATGAAAAGGAAGGAAAAAAGATTTCCCTTGGGAGGAAGGAGATGTAGGAGGAGGATGAGCAAAGGGCTGAAGCTCTGGATAAGGGCAAGATAGCTTGCAGCACCATCACTGGGAATGGGTCTCATCTGATGATACTAAGTTAAGTTCCAAATTTTCTATGGCACTCAAGGCTCTCTCTAATAAGGCAGCTCTCTCTCTCTTTCCAGGATTATTTCATGACTATTTTTTTCTAGAACTCTTGGCTCTAATCCAATTAATCTGTTCTTTGTAAACTAAGGGTCCCTAGATTCTTCATGCCTAAATGCTTTTCTCACACTGTTTCCAATACCTGAAATGCCCTTCCTTACCCTTCTCACTTATTAAATCTTTGTGTATCCTCTAAAGCTGAGCTCTGGTTACTCCTTCTCTGGGAAGTCTTCCTTCATTCAATCTTGCCTTTAGAACTCTCAGAACGCACATCTTTGATGTGCTGATAATTTGCCATCATCTATGATATTCATTTGTGCTGCCTTTTAGACCTCACAGTCCAAGAAAACAAAGGATACATCCTTTCTAAAGTTCCCATCTCTCCTGGGCACCAACCACAAGATCTTGCAAATTGTAAGTACATGATGAGTACATGCTGTGTAAGTTAATTCCTTCAGGCATTTGAACAAATATAGATGAAAGACCTACTCTGTGCCAGGCACTGTGCTACCTTTGGGGATCAAAAAGAAAAATTTTCCCTGCCCTTGAGACCCCTTTATTCTCCTGCGACATGCAACATCAAAACACTAGATACTAGATCATTTGAGGAAGGAGGTATCATTAATAATGGGGGAAGAGCAGGAAAACTGTGGGTGGAGACACTTTAACTGAGCCTTAGGATTCTAAAAGGATGGCAATGAGGAGGAAGTGCAATCCAGGCATGGAGGATAGTTTGGCCAAATGTGTGTTGGGGATATGGAATATTGTGCATGGGGAGGAGCTATCGGGTCAGTTTGGAATGTAGAGTGCATGCTTGGGGTGGGATGAATGATAATTGAGGGAGAACATTAAAGGGCAGGTGGGCCTCCAGAACCAACATGGATGGGAAGGCAGGCCAGGGAGGTGGTGGGGATGTTTAGATGGGTGGGGAATGAAAAGAAAGCATATTTCATTTCATTTCATTCTTTAAGTACCCAGTATTATGAGAGGGTTATGGGCTCTGAACACAAAGGGGAGAATTAAGCTGAGAAGTGAAATTTGGTTTGGCCTTCTTCTACTACTTTTTCTTTCCTTCTACATAAATCTACATGACATGTAGATAAATTCTTGAAATTATGAGTTTCCCCCTTGAGATGAAATTTCATCATCTTCCCTATTTAACTAATTTATTAGTTACAATTGCAACTGAAAATGGCACCAACTTCAGTATAATCAGAAATGGTATTTCAATTATTCATCGAAGCTTTAATTAAGAAGCCCACTAAATTAATAAAAGCTCCAATATTAACACGATAAAAAATCTCCAGTCAGGAAGACTTGACCAGCTCTTCCCCATCTTTAGAGTAAATCTTCTTTCTTCTTTTCCCTTTCATTTCTACATCCTTCTTTATTAATGTGGAAGTGTAATGGTCACTAGCTAATGAGCAAGTGACATAGAATCATAGACTTAGAAACATAGGATAATAGAATACCTGAGTCTTAGCTTCAACACAGTAAAATCTGAGATGCTATTAGAATGAGAGAATTTCAACATTTGGAATCATAAAATTATTGAATTTTGACTTATCTAATCTTAGACTCTCAGAATCATAGAATCAATCTCAGATGCTTGGCCCCAATGTATTCTAGAATAGAATCTTAGGCATTTAGAATCATGGAATTACTGCATCTTTGACTCATCAAATCCTAGATACTTAGGAGAAGAGAGTCATACAATCTCTGACTCTTAGGATAATAGAACTTCAGAGGGAAGAAATCACATACATATCTAGGTAGTCCATACACCAACAACTTTCCTGCAGACAATGAACTTAGCAGTTCGTTAATCTCACAATAACTGGTAAATAGCACCTTAAAGTCACTAAAATTACTGGGTATTCCATTTTCAGCTTTAATGGTAAAAAATTGCACTAAGCCTTATGGGTCGATGTGTACTTCACTCATTGGATCTAACATGAGCCTTGCATAAAATCTGTGAGGCAGGTATGCAGTTACTAACAGCAGCACATTAGAGAGAAGGCACATGAGGCCCAGAGGTGTTAAGTGACTTGGCCACAGTCACACAGCTCTGAGATAGGATTGGAACCCTCGTCAACTCCCTGACATGAAATCCTTCACTCTAAGGCACTGAGTATGCTCTTTGTAAGAATACAGTTGGACACAAATTTCAAACAATGTGAAAGGGGACTCCGAACAACTTCTGGAGCCACAGCACCCACAGAACTGCACAGAGAAGCTAACCTCCTGCTGAGGACAGCCCAGCAGCCCTGCAGGGATCGGCCAGCGCAGCGCTCAGAGAGCAGGCAGCACAGCGCGCTGGGAATGGACAGCGCAGCACGCAGAGCCCAGTCCAGGTCCTCGGTTTTAGCGCCAGGGTGGCCAGGCCTTCAGCCAGCTGGAGGGACCCCAGAATACCAGCAATTGTGGTGATTCCAGAATTATCAGCACAGATATGCCTAGGACAAAGTGAAAGGTTAGTGCCCTATGGACTTTGGGACCAGTATTTGGGGAACGATTCAGCTTCCTCCCCTGGGGCGAAAAGCTGCTGAAGAAACAGCTGCACAGAAGCCATTTTGCAGTGTCAGTAGTGGCTCTAGCTCCTGGTCTGCAAATTGTAGGGAGATCCAGCAATCAGTCTGGGGGTTAATCGCTCTTGCTTTAAACCTCCTGGATCTGGATTGTGGTCTGGGGGGGATGTCTGGGGAGGGTATCCAATTTGCCAGAGTGGGTGGAGGCTTTACAGAGGCCACCCAGCCTCTGGAAGTTGTGAAGACCCCACTTTTGGGCAGAAGCTCCCCTGTCTGGTGGCAGAGTCCTACTGTGGCAACAAGCCCAAAAATCAAGTAATTAAGTGGCAACATGCCTAGGCAAATGAAACAAAATAAACAGAAAAGTTCAACATTGGACTCCTATTTTAGGGGCAAAGAGGCTCAAAGCATGGAGGAGGACTGTGAGGTCAGAACTCCTGCACCAAAAGCCCCAAATGAAAATACAAGCTGGCTACAGGCCATAGAGGACCTTAAGAAGCAGATAAGAGAAGTGGGGGAAAACTTGGGAAGAGAAATGAAAAAGATGCAAGAAAAGTATGAAATGACAGTCAACAGCCTGACTGAGGAAAATAACACCTTAAAAGATAGACTAACTCAAATGGCAAAAGAGGCTCAGAAAGGCAATGAGGAGAAGAATGCCTTAAAAAGTCGAATTAGCCAGATGGAAAAAGAATCTCAAAAGCTCACTGAGGAGATTAATTCCTTCAGAGTTAGACTGGAGCAAATGGAAGCTGGTGACTTTATGAGAAATCAAGATGCTATTAAACAGATCCAAACAAATGAAAGAATAGAAGGCAATGTGAAATATCTCATGGGAAAAACCATTGACCTGGAAAATAGATCGAGGAGAGATAATTTAAAAATTATTGGACTACCTGAAAGTCACGATCAAAGAAAGAACCTAGAAATCACCCTTCAAGAAATTCTCAAGGAAAATTGCCCCGATGTTTTAGATGCAGAGGGCAAAATAGAGGTTGAAAGAATCCACAGATCGCCTCCTGAAAAAGATCCCAAAAAGAAAACTCCTAGGAATATTACAGCCAGGCTCCAGAACTCCCAGATCAAGGAGAAAATACTCCAAGCAGCCAGGAAGAAACAATGTCAATATTGTGGAAACACAATCAGAATAGCCCAGGACCTGGCAGCTTCTACACTGAGGGATTGAAGAGCATGGAATATGATATTCCAGAGGGCAAAAGAGCTGGGATTGAAGCCAAGGGTCACCTACCCAGCAAAACTGAGTATCTTGTTTCAGGGGAAAATATGGTCATTCAGTGGAATAGAGGACTTTCAAGCATTCTTGATGAAAAAACCAGAGTTGAATAGAAAATTTGACATTCAGACACAAGAAGCAAGAGATGCTTGAGAAGGTAATCAAGGAAAAGAAATCAAAAGGAACTTATCAAAGTTGGACTATTTACATTCCTACATGGAATAACAATAACTATGTTTGATGAAATTTTTCTCATTATGAAAATAATTGAAGAAGAGTACATGGCATATGTTCACAGGTATACATGGATAGAGGGCACAGGTTGAATTTGATGGGAAGGGATGATTTTTTTTTTTTGGAGGGCAATTGGGCTTGGGTGACCTGCCCGGGGTCACTCGGCTGGATCTTAGTTTGTGTGTTGGGTGTCTGGGGCTGGATCCGAGCTTGGGTCCTTCTGGCTCCGGGGCCGGTGCTCTGCTCACTGCACCACCTAGCCGCCCCAAGGAAGGGATGATTCTTAAGGGGTGAAGTCAAGAGGTGAGAGAGGAAAGTGGAAAGTGGAGATGGAGAGAGACAGGGTAGGGTAAACTATCTCATGTAGAAGAGGCAAGGGAAAGTAGTTGCAGGGGAGGGGAAGAACAGGAAGGCAAAAAGGCAAAACCATATTCTCATTGAAGATGGCTCAAGGAGAGAATCACATACACACTAAATGGAATATCTTACCCTCACTCACTCTCCTGAGTAGGGGAAAGGGGGATGAGAGGGGGGATGATGGAGGGGAGGGCATTCTGGGGGGAAAGGATGTTGGAAGTACCCACTACCAAAGAGGGACAGGATCAAAGTATCGAATGAACCAGGTGGGAGGTGAGATGGGTGGGAGGGAAATATAAGCAGTCATTTACAATATATCTACTATGGTAATGTTTTGCATAGCTATACATGTACAACACATACTGAATTGCTTATCTTCTCAGAGGGAGTGGGTGACAAGGGAGGAAGGGAATGGATCTGAAGATCGAAATTTTAAAATTAAATGTTTCATAAGATGTCCAGGCAGTGGGGCTCAGAGATTCACCTTGCCCTAATGGCAAAGTCGAAGGGGATATGGGAGAAGATATGGGAGAGAGCAGATTGGATGAGGGGATATCTAGTGGGACTGCTATTCTGGGGTGGTGGGTAGGGAAAAATGGGGGCAAATCTAACTCATAATCTGGTGGAAATGAATGATGTAAGCCAGAAGTTAATAAAGCATTTGTTTAATTAAAAAAAAAGAATACAGTTGGTAGTCCTGGCCCATTCTGTAATAATGGGGCAAGGGAAAGAGAGATGGTAGGGAGTGAGTGAGCTGAGAGCAGCAGAAGTAATCCTGGCCAGAGACCAGAAGACCAAGACTCTAATTTCTCTGCTACCATCAATAACAACAACCACAGCAGCAGCAACAGCAACAACAACAACCATATAATGCTTATTATGTGATAAGCATTGTACTGAGTGCTTTAAATTTATTTCATAGGATCTTTATATCAACTCTGGGAGAGAGGTGCTATTATTACCTCCACTTTATAAATAAAGATCCTGAAGCAGGCAGAGGTTAAGTGTTAGTAACAGAGTTAGTAAGTGCCTGAGGTTAGATTTGATCTCAGGTTTTCTTGAGCTTAGCCTGTCTATGTAGAGACTGATTTCTTAGCCAATCCAGTGATCTTGGGTAAAGATGTCTGCTCAATGCCAGACTTGTAGTATTGGTTCCAGAAGGCAAAAATAGAAGAAATTGGAAGAAGTTATAGAGGGAAAGGAGGGAAAAGGAGAGAGAGGTAGATATGGGGGAGAGGGAGGGTGGGGAAGGGAAAGAGAAAGGGAATAAGGAGTTGGAGGGAGAGAGGGAAGGAGAATTGTTTTTGTTAATGGTGGAGGAGAAATTAGAACCTGGGTCTTCTTCTGTCCCCTGGTCCACGGTTTCTTCTTTCCCTTGCCATCTTATCACCGAATGATACTCTCAACTGTATTCTTACAAAGAGAGTATGTATACTGTCTTAGAGGGAGGGAGGATGAGGCGGGAGGGGGAAGAAGGGAGAGGGAGAGGGAGAGATTTGGCATTCCTTGAAAGGAAGAATCATCAATTCTCCTGACTTACATTTAGAAGCTGAGGCTGACTGTATGTGTGTGTCTCAACTCACTCACAGATACACATACTGTGGTCTTTATTGCTTATTGTGTTTTATGGCTAGAGCATCAGCTTTTATTATTTTGATTATGTTTCTTAGGTAAAGCACCTTTAGACGCAGCACCTGGAACCATCATAAAACAGTCTCTGGGGCCGAGCATGATTATGCTCTATAGAGACAGGGCACCAGAACCTGCAAGGATGCCTGTGGAATTAGAGAACCTGGGAGCTCTATGGAACCATCATCAATCTGACACTGTTCTGTAGAAGAGGAAACAAAGTATTAGGGAGAGGACAGAGAGTTGTCTAAGCTCTCACCACTGGACAGCAAAACACTTTGGATCTGAAGCCAGCTCCTGTGACTCTAAATTCAATGTCCTTTCCTCTACCCCACAACTGCCCCAGGCTTGGACCTAGCAGAGAGACTTGCTGAAAAGCATCCTTGCTAATCTCCACCCCTCTTCTTTTTCTTGGCACTCTCAGTGATTAGCATGCAGGGGATGCAGAGCACACAATATAAGCTTAAGAAATGCTTCTTGACTGACTGGTGATTGACTGGACTTCCTACCATTAACTCCCTATAGGTGATATTAAGTATGTTTTTAAAAAATCCTCTCTGATTTTAAATTTCCTCTTCTGTAATGTGAAGCAGGTCATAGAATTGTAGGGATGTAAAAGGGCCATTAAAATCAGCTGATACAGCATTCCCATTTTATAGCAGAAGAGACCAAGGCCATCAAGAGGTGATGTGGCTTGCTAAGTGTCACATACCAGAGACAGAAGTCAAACTCAATTTTCCTTTTAATTCCAAATAGTTCCAAATAAAGTGTTTATTTCATTATTCCATATTGCCTCCTTACAAATCCCCATCACAGGACTCTTATAATGACTAAAGGAGATAAACATCCAATTACTTTAAGTAATCCCTGCATGGAATGTCCATTCCCTTCGCTATCTCTGGCTTTTCTCCAGCTTCTCAGCAAGCTTCTGAAATATTGCTTTCTTGTTTAAGAGAATCAACCTCTAGGTTTCATTGTCTTCAGTTGAACAGTAAACTCTAGAACCTTCCCCTTTATGTGGGGAATGTTGGGCACCTGGAAGTGTCTGGCCAGATTAGCTCCATGCCAGGGGAAAACACTGTGCTGTAGCCAGAAGGAATAGGTATGAAGAAAATTCATGTATCCTATGCAGGGTCTCTCCAAGTCTTATATAAATACCTCCCCACCGTCTGATGTCCTTGAAGTCATTTTGGTGTGATTGATAATTCATCTCTGACAAAAGGGATCTTTGCCCTGAAAGCAGAGGAGAGAAGGATGCCCTGGAAATGCCTGATTCCAAAACTTTCCCATTTCATTCTTTATGAAGATCTTCCTTTCACTGGGGAAGTGTTATGTAACTCTCAAGTCACATATCTATCTCTGTCACCCATGTGTGGAGATGGCATTATATGGATCAGTTCAAGCAGAGTGTGATTGGAAGGACAGCAATTAGTAGAATTTAAAACTTTGATTGTTTGATGCCAGAATGGAACCATGAGTGGTTCTATGTCAAACTGGAAAGAAAGCTGTAGCAGATTGTCTCAGGGATCTGGACTTGGAAGCATGATATTGACCATTTTTACTTATAGCCACAGTCAGAAATTTTCACAGGAAGTAAAGCTGGGAGGCAAAGCTAATGGACTGAAGGTAGTACAGGTGAGAAAAGATTTCAATGGGATGGAATATTGCACTAAACTGAATAAGGTATATTGTGGTAGGCATAAATGTAAAGTCTTAGACTATGGTTCAAAAAATCATTTCTACAACTCCAAGACTGAGGAGGCATGGTTGTGCAGCTATTCATCTGATGAAAGTTTTATGGGTTTTAGGTTACTACAAGATTAATAGGAGATACCTGGGATATTGGGGCAGCATTAAATAGCTTCTAAGAATAAAAAGAGATTCCCACTGACCTCCACCTGGTCACACCTCATCTAGAATAAGTTCTGCTGACCACATTTCTGGAAGAACATTGATTAAGTGGAGTAGTGTCCATAGGAAGGCATCAGAATAATGAAGGCTCTTAAGTTTGTTCCACACTGATTAACTCGCATTTGCTTGGCCAGGCACTATGTTGGGCACTGGAGATACAAAGGCAAAAGTAAGACAGTCCTTGCCTCCAGGAGCTTTTGTAAGAAAATCAGTTGAATAAATTGGGAAGTTTAGCCTGAATATGACATAGAAAAGCCAAGATAATTGGCTTTAAACATTTGAATGACTATCATGGGGCAAGGTGATTAGACTATGTCTTTTTTGTTTCAAAGGGTGAATAAGGAGAAGTGGGGAAAGATGCCCAGCAATGGATTCAGGTCAACTCAGATGAACACTTCCCAACAATAAGTAGTGTCTAAATGTAATAGGTGGACTCAAAATGGCATGGCTTTACTCTCACTGGAGGTCTTAAAACTAGATGACCATTTTTGGGTCATGTTGGAGAGGAATCCCCCTTTCATCCATGATGGATTTGTTAGATTCCCTCAGAGGTACCTCACACCTCTGAAATTCTGTAATTGCTTTGATCAAAGAGGCAATCACAGATACTGTTATCTGAGTCTTTTTTTTAATGTTAAGAAATCAATGTTTATTTTCAATCAGCATTTTTCCAACACTATTAGAGCATCTGGGTTTTAAGACCACTCTGTAGTAGTTCCTACCAACTCAGTGGCCTGAGCAGTAGGAGCCGCAGACCAGTCCTCAGTACCTGGCTGAGCACTCCAATCTTCGGTGGGGAACTGCTGAATGGGCACAGATGGCACCTGTACTCCCTCGGACCAATCAGCCACCTCTGGTTGAGTAGCAGTGAATTCTGGGGCGGGTGCAGTCCATTCACCCTGAAACTCCTCCTTTGTCACTGCCTTCTCAGCTTCGGCCTGCTCTTCCTTTTCAATCTCCTCTGGATCCCTGTAGAAGTAAAGATCAGGCATAACCTCCCATGGGTGTTCCCGGGAGATGGTACCACGAATCTGAAGGACTTCACGGGCCAGCATCCACCACATCAGACCCACAGAGTGAGCTCCCTTGCTGTTACATGGAATGGCAATGTCCACATAGCAAAGTGGGGAGTCTGTGTTGCACAGGGCAATAGTTGGGAGGTTAACATACGATGCTTCAGTCAGAGGCTGGTGATCTGCCCAAGGATCAGTGACCACCAAGAGGCGAGGCTCCCTGAAAGCTGCCTGGATCTGGTTGGTGAAGGTGCCTGGTGTGAAACGTCCAGCAATAGGTGTGGCACCAGTGGCAGCAGCGAATTTCAGAACAGCTCTCTGGCCAGCGTTCCTGGATGAGATGACACTAACATCAGCTGGGTTTTCAATGGCTACAATGGCACGTGCTGCCAGCAGAAGTTTTTCCCGAGGTCTCTTCAGATTAATGATGTAGATGCCATCACTCTTTCTCTTGTAAATATATTGTTCCATCTGGAAGTCCAGATTGGTGCCGTCCAGATGGGTTCCTGCAGCCAGGAACTTGAGGACATCCTCCTCCTTCATCTGCAGGACATCCAGGGCTCCGGACATTGTGAAAGTTTCCCATT
The DNA here is from genome assembly GCA_011680675.1 of Gymnobelideus leadbeateri. Taxonomy (NCBI): domain Eukaryota; kingdom Metazoa; phylum Chordata; class Mammalia; order Diprotodontia; family Petauridae; genus Gymnobelideus; species Gymnobelideus leadbeateri. The sequence continues at coordinate 99,317 of WOXC01001846.1, forward strand.
AATGTTACGACGGAAACCGAGAACAACGCCGTATGGAACCCTCTTTGGGGCAGCGCGGAAAGGCTATCTGAGTCTTTAGGAAGAGATCTTGAAATACTGAAGAACAAAAAAATGCATGTGATATTAATTCATTATCTGGTTTGGCTTGTCAGGAATATCTTTGAGATGGTATCTGTGGATTAATAATGTACATTTATAGAGAAACATTTATTTTATTGTCCTTAGCATTAGGGATACAGCTATTGAAGCCAGCAACACCAGCAGCTAATCATTTATTCACAACACCCTAGTGAGGAATGAAAGCCGGCAAGCAGCACTTTGGAAGTGATGGTCGGGAAATCGGATGTTATACTCACTCCTTTAGCTGAGATTCAGTGGAACACAGTTTGTAAGATTCCTCTTGGGACTGTTGATGGGACTCAGTGTCAAAGGTGATTAGGATACAGATGCTGTGACTTTGTTTATATCTCATAATGTTTCATGCTGGCAATTTTTCAGAGGTCTAATTTCCCTTATGGTCAATCTCAAATAACTAACAATGGACTGATTATGTTAAGAAGGGAAAAGCCTTCATCCCAAAAGGTATTTTCATCACAAAGCCCATGATTGCCAACTTTTAGATCTGACAGGAACCTATGAATGCATTGATGCCCAAAGTGCTGGAATGGATGGACACATCTAAGATAAGGAAGAGAACACTGAAATGCCCCAAGGGAGCTCAGGTCACAGGGCCCAGGGAGCAGAAAGTATTATTTTTATTATCACAGTGGAAAAGGTGGCTTCAGAGCCATGGTCAGTGAAAGATGATGGAAACTGGGGAAATGCATTGGGACTGGGGAAGGGAAATTCACATTTTCTAGAAGGGGGAAAGGCTGAAGTCTTCTCTTGGGTTAACTCCTGCTAGTCTAAGCACATAGTCTCTCTCTCCTCAGCCTCCTTGTTGTCTCCCTTACTTTCACACGTGGATGCTCTTCAAAATGGTATCCTTCACCCCTTTCTCTTCTTTCTCTATACTTCTGCCTTGGCAAGTACATTCATGGCCATAGCATCTAGGATCACTTTTGCTTAGCTAAGGAACTCCATAGATCTTTCTTCTACATGCCAGACCCACATCTCCAAGTGTCTTGAAGACATTTATTTGTTCACTCAGTGAAAATTTATTAAGTTCCAATTATGTCCCAGGCACTGTACTAAGTACCAGGGAGATAAATAGAGGCAAAAGATAACCCTTGCCCTCAAGAAGCTTACAGTCTAATGAGGGAGACAATGTGCAAACAAATATATGCAAAGCAAACTCCATAAAGGACAAATAGGAAATAATTAAAAGAGAGAAAGCACTGAAATTGAGAAGAGTTACAAAAAGGATTCCTGTAGAAGATGGGGCTTTAGTTGGGACTTAAAGGAAGCTGAGGAGGTCAGCAACCAGAATGGAGGAGGGAGAACATTTCAGGCATGAGAGACAGAGAAAATGCTTGGATCTGAGATATTATGGTTGTTCCTGGAATAGCCAAGAGGCCTGTCACTGGATCAAAGAGTATGTTTGGGGGAGTAAGGTGAAAGAAGACTAGAAAGGTAGTGGGCAGGGGGAACTCAGCTATGCAGGGCCTTGAATGCCAGAGAATTGTGTATTTGCTCTTGGAGGCAGTAGGAATCTGTTGTAGTTTATTTAGGGGTGGTGTGTGTGAGTGTGTGTATGTGTGAGTGTGTGTGTGTGTGTGTGTGTGTGTGTGTGTGTGTGTGTGTGTGTGTGAGAGAGAGAGAGAGAGAGAGAGAGAGAGAGAGAGAGAGAGATGATGATGATGATGATGATGATGATGATGACCTGGGATTTAGGCAAGTCACTTTGGTGGCTTAATGGAGGATCCACTGGAGTGGGGAGAAGCTTGAGGTAGGCAGACCTCCCAGCAGCTATTCAAAAGAAATCAAAAGGAACTTATCAAAGTTGAATTATTTACATTCCTATATGGAAAAACAATAATTGTGACTGATGAAATCTTTCTCAGTATGAAAACAATGGAAGAAGGGTGTATGGTCATATGAATACATATGTGAATGTGTTTATATATGTTTACAGTTATATATGGATAGAGGGCACAGGTTGAATTTTTTTGGGAAGGGAGGATACTCAAGGGGTGAAATTATGAGGTGAGAGAGGAAAGTGGCAAGAGGGGATGGGGAGAGACAGGGTAGGGTAAACTATCTCATGTAGAAGAACCAAGGGGAAGTGGCTGCAAGGGAGGGGAAGAATAGGAAGGCAAAAAGGCAAAACCACATTCTCATTGAGTTTGGTTCTGGGAGAGAATGACATACATACTAAATGGGATAGCTCAACCTGCAGCAGAATAGGGGGAAAGGGGATGAGAGGAGGCATGATGGATGGGAGGGCATCCTTGGGGGGAGGGGAGGTTTGAAGTACCCACTATAGGAGAGGGACAGGATCAAGTGGGGAATGGACCAGGTGGGGGGGTGGGATGAGTGGGAGGGAATTATAAGCAGCTTTGTACAATATATCTACTTTGGTGGTGTTTTGCATAGCTAGACATGTACAACAGATACTGAATTGCTTATCTTCCCAGAGGGAATGGGTGACAAGGGAGGAAGGGAATGGATCTGAAATTCGAGGTTTTAACATTAAATGTTTCAAATATATGTAAATACTATTATTAATACTCTTTTCCTTGTAATTGGGAGATAGGATGTGCAGGCATTGGGACACAGAGATTCACCTTCTTCTAATGGAAAAGTCGAAGGGGTATGGGAGAGGATATGGGAGAGAGCAGATTGGAGGAGGTGATATCTTGTGGGACTGCTATTCTGGGAGGGTGGGTAGGGGAAAAACGGGGCGGGGGGAATAATTGTAACTCAATAGCTGGCAGAAATGAATGATGTAAAACAGAAGTTAATAAAGCATTTGTTTAAAACATAGCTTATAACTGATTGCAAACCTCCCCCTACAGAGCTCAATTCACCTGACTGGTTTATCACTAACACTGGTCATGGAACTTGACTCAAATTTTGTGAGCTCTCTATATTAATTTTATTTCCATTGCAGCCAGTAGATCTCTTGCTTTGCTGGCTTCACTTCTTTTAAGGCAGACTAAACTTTCCCATTTCTTTGTAACTCTTACTCCGAAAGTCACTTAATATCCCACTGTATCCATAAACCAGAGTTAACTTAAGCAAATGCAGATAGGGGTTACATCTTTTTATTAAATCTATTTCACAGAGGAGGAAACTGAGGCTGAGAGAATATATCTTGCCTAAAGTTACTCAGCTAGTAAAAAGCAGAAGTGCTTTTCAAATCTAAGACCTAGGACACCAAGGAAATTTGGTGCCCAAATCGCTGTCCCAGGTCTCCTCTCCTGTGAGACTCTGGGCTGAAGGGACATTCATGGCATAGCCATGTGTTCAATCTTGTCAAAATTCCCAATAATGTAATGAATGTGAATTTGTGATTATCTCCTATCCTTGGGTGGGTGGTCCACCTTCTCATTGGTTGGTTGATTGCTGTCCTTTATTCTCAGAGAGGATGAAGATGACATCATCATGTTAGAATCAAATTAAGGTGAGTCGTGCTGTGGCTGATCAGATCAATGTTCTCCCCCAGGTCGGGCACAAATAGTCCATCCGAACATTCAAGGTGGGTTCTCTAAATTTGTTCATCCATTCAATAAGAACCAAATAGATCACTAAACATGTAACTGAGGGAAAGAGTTTCTTTTTTTAAAAAATCAATTCAACTCCAAATCAAAACTACATGGTGTATCCCATTGGGCCTATGTTTCCTCTGTATATTTATTGAATTTTGCAATTTGAATAACAACTCCACATTCCCCCACCCCCTGACCTCCATAGAAAGTTGGAAATATATTGCCCTGTCTCCAAATCAAAATCATCAGAATGACTCACGTCAGACTGGCAAGCATAGTTTTCATTACTGTACCCTGTAATAGGTGGAGAATGTGTTTTATTCATGGATTCTTCTAAAGATAGCATAGGGAATAATTTCTCTGGGATCAATGTGTGAATTGTATTTATTTTAAAAGTTACTGAACGACAGGCTCCAACATGCCCACTCAGTAATCGCAGAAATGTGCTCTTCCCACGGCCAGCTGAAGTCAACAGGCACCATATCTTCAGATTGGTTTCTGGCTATGACCTTGGCACCTCAGGCTTCATAGGTTTGAGGCTCTAGCAGCATTGACTGATACTACTTGGGTTAGCCAAGTCTGGGTTAGTCTGTCCCAGAGTGAATTCAATTCAATTCAATTCAATTCAATTCCTCCCTTCACTCAATTAATATTTAATAAGCTGCTGCTGTGTGCCAAGCTCTACTATTAGGCACTGGGGATAAAAAAAAAGGTGACAAAGAAAAGTCTCTAATCTAACGTAGTTTGTGTTCAACTGTGGGAAGCAATTTGAACCCTTTGATAGAAAGTATAAATAAAGAAAATGTGAAGTTGTTGAAGGGGAGGCACTAGTAGCTGGGGAGGCCTAGGAAAGGTCTCACGAAGGTAGTGGGACTTGAGCTAAGCATTGAGGGAAGTTAGAGATTGCAAGGTGATGGAGGGAAGTGCATACCAGGAATGGAGCACAGCCTGTTCCAAATCATGGAGGTGGGAAATGAAATATCAGATGCAAGCACTAGAAGGCAGGTCAATTTAGCAGCAGAATGGAGTCCACCAAGCGTGAGTGATGTGCAGTAAACATGAAAAGGTAGATGGGAGTCAGAGAGAGAAAGGGAGAGAGAAAAACCCTCTCTGCCCCCATATCTTTCCTTATTGTGAACTTTCTTGTTGTTGTAAAGAGCATTGCCTGGCAGACATTAGACTGTGTTGGAATAACCCAAGGATGCCTTCTTACCAGGGTGAAAAATTGGAGAAGTAGAGTGGAAATTAGGAGATCAAATGCATGGCTCTATGGGCATCAGGGATTGGCAACATGCCATGAGCAACATTAGAAGTAGAAAAGAAGTGAGCATTCAGAGGAGGAGAGAGGCCACTTCTACTTGTGAGGAATCAGGGAAGACTTCATGAAGGAGGTGTCATTTGAGCTGGCACATGAGAGACAGGGATTGAGAAGGAACATCTGCTGTGACTCTGGAGAGGTATTTCAAGGGAAGAGTGTGAGAGACCAAGTATAAGTACAGGCACCTGTGGGATGTGTTTGGGGAATGGCACATAAGTAATCCCGTTTATCTTGAGGAGATGCTATGTAAGCAGGACTAGTGAATGAAAATTTGGGGAAGTCAAATTGGAGCCTGGGGGGCTTTGAATGCTTACATAAGAAATGTGTTTTATCTTGGTGGCAGTAGCAAGCCCCTGAAGGCTTACAATAGGAGAGTGATGAGGTCAAACATATGCCTCCTTCTACACCTGCCACCTCCTCCACAACCTGATCAGCCACTCACCCAGACCACCAGAGAATTTCCTTCTTACCAAGGAACTCCTACCCCAGATGTCCTGCCTTCTGATTGTACACTGTCTGTCCTATAACAGGAAATGTCTAATCATGCTTCATTTGACTTCCCCCTCTCTGGTCACCTCCTCCTCAGCCTTCTCATCAATATCATTTTCACAAGTACCTATTCTTCCATTACTATACCACCAAACCTTTCCAGTTCTAGGACCATGAATCCTGATTAAATCAGCTCTTCCACTGTTCCTGGATGGGGTGTGTCAATCTATTTCTAGATGGTTTCACCTTCTCTGCCAACTTCTGCACCCTGCCCAGTGTGATTCACCATGTGTGCTGTCTTTCTGACCCTAATCTCTCCATCCTCCCATCCATGCTTCACAGAGCCCCCAAAATGCTCAAATGATTAAATGAATGAATGAATGAAAAAGCTTTTATTAAGTGCTCATTATTTGCCATCCACTGTGCTAAGTCCTGATTATTAAAAAAAAAATACCATCCCTACCCTGAAGGAGACCTTTCCTGGTCCCTGCAGCCACTGTTGTTCTCCCCTCTCACCTTACTTACCATTTACTCTGTATATAGCTTGCGTGTTTATGAGTTTATGAAGTACTGTTATAACCATTAATTGTTTTGATTATCAAAATTGTCCCTTGAGATAAGTAATACATACATAATTGGACCCCTTATGTAGGAAATGGAGGTTCAGAAAGTGCCGGTTCTTGAATCAATCACACAGCTAGCAAGGGGCTAGCCCACCTTGGGGCTCCAGTCTTTTGACTCCAAGACTGTAACTCTTTCTACCACCTTCCATATCAACAATGCGATATTCACAATGCCTACAGTAACTATAAATATGCTGATATGCTTATTAATCACAAAATGTAACAGGATCTCTATAGTGAGTCTGAAAACCAGAAAGTCAAAGCCATCACAGTAAATGGAGTTGGCACACATAGTTAATGCAGTAAATACCCATATTCTCAAGCCTTCAAAACAGAACAGGCTACCTCAAGCAAAGATCCTCCTCTCCTCATTCACAATAACTGCTCAGCCTTCACACAGCTCGCTCCCAGGAGCTTTGCCAACCCCCCACATAGTTCCCATCCCTGGCAGTCCTCAGTAGGAGTCCTTAGCAGAAATTCTGGCTTGCTCAAAAAAAAAAAAAAAGGAGTTCATGCTGCCACAGACACTTCCAGTTACCAGGCTGGCTCCAGCCTGGCTCCTCCTCCTTGGCTCGGGCTCCTTCCTGCCTCACCCCTTCCTGCTACATCAGCAAGTTCAAGGGGCATGGAAGATCTTCAAATCCCATTACCATTACACCTTCTTGGTGAGGACATGAACTAGGGTTGGGCAAGGAAGGAAAGGAATGAGCTCAGAAGTATAATGGGCAGGATTTGGTGACTGATTGGGAATGAGCAGAAGAGACCATGAGGAGCGATAAGGAGACTGAGGTCTCAAGCATAGTTGCTGTGAGGAGGGTGGGGACACAGAGAAATTCAGAAAGGTAGGAGAAGGACCAGGACCTGGGAAGAGGGAGTGGAGGTGGTGTTGTTTCTGAATATTTGGGTTTCCTATGACACGTGGGATAGCTAGAAGCATTCATCAGGATTTGGTAGGAAGTGGGGCTGTGAGAAAATGCCAGGCTTTTTGGATTTTAGGAGAGTCCTTCCATCAAGTTTATCTATCCAAGTTGGCTTTTCTACTTCTATCTCTCATTTTCCCATTCAGAAATTATAAAAACCAGCCAGAAAAAAAAGACTTATGGGAGTCAAGATGCTTGTACACATACATCCTTACATCCTATGATTTTGTAAATAACAAAAAAAATAAGATGTTTCAACAACTTAGTTAATTCTTCCAAAACAGTCTTTATTTTCAGGGTTCAGGAGTCAGGGTTTTCCCCAGCAGAGCTAAATATCCTTTCCCTGTCAGGGATATTTAGTTTCATTTTTCTTGTATCATTTCTTTCCTGAGAGATGAGTTCTCATTGCCTCTTTGGGTGTCATGGGGTATGGGAAAGGGCAACAAGCCTAGCCTTGGGCGGCATGAGTTGAAGCCCTGATCCTGATGTTGCTTCTCACTTTTGTGAATGGAGAAGTGACTCAGATTTCTGAGACCATCTCAACTGTAAAATGGAGAGAACTATGTCTGTCTCACTGATTTCATTTGGTTGTAAGGAACCAATGACCAAATCAAAATTAAGGTCAGTGCAGCACAGGCTCCAACATGAGGGGGTATGAAGTGAGCACCAAGTGTGTATCAAGCACTTCTGGTTCATATCATGAGGAGACATGGCATGGTCAGTCTGATGGTGGTTACTTTAACCATCAGAAGCATTGTTAGCATTTGTATTTGAACCATTATTCATATTTATTTATTTGGTGTCTATTTAAGTTAGCTTGACTGGAGCATTGGCTCAGGTGTAGTGGCAGGGTGTTCTAAGCATTGCCTGGTGTCTAGAGACCTGGGCTCTAATCCTGCCTCTGACACTCAGTGCATTGTGACCTTGGTGAGCTAAATAATGTCCCTGGGTCTCAGTTTTCTCACCTGGTTTGCTGCAGCTGGTCTCTGAGATTCCTTCTTTCTCTTGAGTTATGTTTCTACTATCAATTCATTTAAGGATGTCTGGGAGAGATGTTTAACAAAATGAATTATGTAAGTTTTATTTCTGTTTCTATAATTCATTCTTACTTTGTAAGCAGCAAAGGCTGCTTTCTCTCCGCAGGTAAGACAGGCAGCCCATCCTGCAGTTCCTATAATCAGGGTGCTCTCACCCGTGCTGTTGCTCAGGTTTTTATAGGAAGCTTATTTTACCTCTGGGTATTTTGTCTCCTCAGGTAACATCCCCTTGTTCTGAAACAATTGGTGGTGAAGGAGAAGGGCTCTCTCTTTGCCTGCCCCTGAATGTCTCACCTTCCACAGAAACTCCAGCCCCCCTGACTGCTCACATTTTAATTCCTTTGCCCCTCAGGTGACTGGCAACTTTTGGCAATTTGCTCTGGCTCCCCATCCAGTGCCACATTTGCAGGGGGATCAGCTGCGGGTCAGATTGCCAGATGCCCAGAGGACTCTAAGCTGCAGCCACCTGGGCGTGTCACAGAGATGTGGATGTACTGCTAATGAACATACCTGTGGAGATTATTGTAAAATGCTGCACTGTTGAAATGCTTTCTGGGAAAAATAAGCACAGAAGAGGGCAGTTTTTTTTTTTTTTTCAGAAAAAAACACATTGCCAAAAAGAGAAGAAACATATTTAAATTTGATAAAAAAAATAAACACCCACTTAGCAATATTATTATGGGGAATAAAATGGTAGGCATTTCCCCTTTCTCAAATTGGAAATGAAAATTGAAGTTCAATAATGGATAAACACAGCATAGAGCTGGAGATGATGAAGTTGGCAAATTCATCAAAGGTAGTCTACTCTTTGATAAATTCCCTAAAACAGGCTCAGTAGCAAGCAAGAAGAAAAAGGTGAGGAACTCTCCCTCCTGAAATCATGGATTACTATCTGGAAGGGCCTTTAAGAGGTCATAAGTTCAAACCTCTCCATTTAAGGGAAGAAAAATGAAGTCCAGAGATGTAGAATGGAAGAGCCAAGATGAGATCTCACGGTTCACCTCCAAATTCAGCTCATTCTCACTCCTTGCTTTTTTTTTTCATTACCATTTGGTTTTCAACCTCCCACTGACCAAATCATAACCCTGTGACCTTCCCTTCCCTTCCTCCCTCCCTCCTTCCTTCCATCCCTCCCTCTCCTTTTTCCCTTCCTTCCTCCCTCCCTCCCTCCCTCCCTCCCTTCCTTTCTTCCTTCCTTCCTTCCTTCCTTCCTTCCTTCCTTCCTTCCTTCCTTCCTTCCTTTCTTCCTTCCTTCCTTCCTTCCTTCCTTCTTTCCTTTTTCTCTTTCCCTCCTTTCCTTCTTTCCTCCCATTCTCTCTTTATTTCTCTCTTCCAGGTAGGTGTCTCAATGCAGGCTCTTACTACTTGTATGACCCTAGGAAAGTAACTTGACCTCTGTCTGCCTCAGTTTCTTCAACTGTGAAGTGAACATCACAACACCACCTACCTCACAGAATTGTTGTTGACGATCAAATGATATGTTTGTAAAACACTTATCATAGCATCTAGAATTTACCTCACCAAGTGCACTTTTGAAAGTGATGTGACCAATGACTAGCTAGTCTGCATCTCTGCTCCTTCTGGGCTGGGCCAGGAAGATTACTCAGAACTTCACTTCTTAACATCTGACATACAGACATGGAATCTGTTTCTGGAGTTTAGGTGACTCATTCTCCTGACCTTTCCAGGCTCCCCAGGTCATAGCCATCCCCGGTCTCCTCGGCCTAAAAGCAGATTAGAACAAACCCCAAGAGACAAATAACAGAGACTCACATTTGGTGGCCACACATTGATATCAGATAATGAAGGGTCAAAGATTCTTTCTGACACGCACACAACAGCCAAACCAAGCTGGGACTTGAGAAAAGTCATCCAGACCAGAAGGATGGCAGACAGATGGATGCTCATCCAGTGAGGAACTGCACACTTCTGTTTCAGTCTGGGTCAGGAGGCCACCCAACTTAGAGCCATCCATAGGCCAGGGCACTTCATGAGCTCAGCTGTCCAGATGCTGAAGCTATTGTATCCATGGTGTCCAGGAAGAACCACACTGGCCTTCAACTAGAAAGAGCAAAATGTCAAAGACCATGCTGTGGGCACATCTGGAGCCTGCCTTCTGGAAGACCTGAATTAATCATGTGCACTTATCACTGCTATCCATAGAAGCCAAGTCTTGGAAGCTGGTGCCCACCTTGTCCTATAAAACAATGAGAAACCACACTGGTCCCTTTCTCACTTCAGAAGGCTCTTTACCCTCTGCCTTCATGGAGCTATGGGATTTAGCACTGGGAGGGCCCTTTGAGATCAACTAGCCCCTCCTGTTCCATTTACAGAAAAGGACATAAGTTCAAAGGTCAGACATGTCATGAGTTAAACAAGTGAGACCAAATGGTTCCCTGCCTTCAAATCCAGGCATCTCTCCACTGACCCACCTGCTATTTAGGTTGGGACATGAAATTCTTGCCATGATTTCACATTCACTTCAAGTTTCAGAATCCTACTTTTCTTTGGGAATTATTTAAGAGTAATGGGTCCATAAGAAATCTTTTCTGGGGCCAATGGCCTTTGCTACCCCTTCTTCTTGGAGCAAAGCCTAAGAGGCGAGTGGATGTGGTTTGCTCCTGCAGGGAAGTGATTTAGTAACTATAAGAAGATACTGGGGAAAGTGACTAGAATTTCCTTGTCTAAGGGGTCTTTGAAAACCAGGGCAGGTTCTTTTCCTGCTCTCCATTATCCTTTCATACTGATGTAAAGGCAGGGGACCAGATTAAATGACCTTTCTGAGGGCCAGCTCTGCAATCCCCTGATCTGCTGACAAAGTGGAGCAATTTGCCTGCCATGTGTACATAACAATGTAATCCCCAGCTCAATAATCCCCAAAACCATAATGCTGATGCTCTAATGTAAAAGGGATATTTCCCCCCTTGAGATGAAACACCTCCCTCACCATCTGTGCTTCCTAAAATTTCAGCCATAAATCCTGGTTGTATTTATCAGAGATTTGTTCTTCAAGATGGCTAATTTTAGTCTCCAATTCAACTGAACTCTCATTTCCTTGCTTCTTCTAGCTGAGAAGTCTGATATCACAGCTCCTCATATGAAGGACTTGGCAGGTTCCCAAAGGCAAATAGCCTCATGTACTGGAATAATGTGAGGATTTTTTCTCTTCCTTGACTTCTCCCTTTTCTTTTTCATCTTTCTTTCTCTTCTACAATGGGCTTGTGATAGAAAGAGCCCCATCTAAGCCCGACTGCTTGTTACCTCAGCTCCTGCCTTATTCTGCCTCGAGGAAAGAGCATTGGGCTGCACCAATAGACCTGAGACCCAGAGAGAAATGACTTCTGTAAGGTCCTGCGGCAGATTTTGGGCCTCAGTATCTTCCTCCAGAATGAAGGTGTTCACAGAATTCATGTTTCCTGCAGTAGTTGGACCAGGTCTCCTTCAAACCTAGGATTCTGTGATTACTCAACATTCACAAGTATAGAATATTCACTTGAGGGAACATTAGATTTCTCCTGTATGGTTGTTCCCTACACAAATAAGTTCTCTGTACTTTTAGACAGAAGATCTGGTTCAAACTCTGACAGTTACCACGGGATCTTTAGCAAACTGTTTTCATCTCTGGAGTCTCAATTTCGCCACTGGTCAAGTTTTGCTGTTGCATCAGCTCCCTCCCAGGGTTGAAAGAAGGGAGGGAGGAAGGGAAGGAGGAAGGAAAGGAGGAAGGGAGGGAAGGATGAGAGGGAGGGATGAAGGAAGGAAACATGCAACAAATAGGAGCTAATGTTTTGATTATTGGACAGCAGAAAATGGTGAGACCAGTCCTCAAAAACTTTCCTTTGCTCGTAGAAACACCTGATATGATTATTATAAGTCATTATCATATTTTCCTTTGAATAAATCAATAAACAATTTCTATTAAGCAACAATTAAAAAAAAGTTACGTTGGGCAAAAGAAGAAAATCAAAGAAATCCACTATATTGGTGGATAGGACAGTGAGAAAAAGTGATGGTGAGAAAACCCATCTACTCCATCCCTGGCAGAGAGGAGTTCATGGGCATACATCAGTATCACTCAAGGTGGAGAATGAAGAGGAAAATGGAGGGATCAGACAAAGCAAATTTCAAATAGTTAAGCCAAGAGCCAGGATGAATGACTAGAGGAATCAGGAAAGCCTTTACAGAGTAGATGGGCCCTGACCTGAGACTTAGAAAGAACATGAGAAATATGCAGGAAGGACAGGGTTAGGCATCGTGGTCTAGGCACCAGGGCAATCCCACAAAATGCAGACTATTGAAAGGCGATATGTCCAGTCTGGGAATGGTTAATACTTCAGTTTGGCTGGAACATATGGCATGTGAGGGTGTCATGGACCCAGAACTGAATGCAGTGTTCTAACATAGTACTGATTCCAAGGTAGAAGAGAGCAGGACTCTGACCCCATTCATTCTGGACACTATTTCTATCATAATGTACCTAGAAAAAACATAATCTTTTGGCAGGGAGCTATGAAACACTTGGATCCTAGAGATTTTGAAGTTCATTAAAACCCTTTCCACATATTGATGTCTAGCCATGTTTCCACCATCCTTTACTTCCATAGATGAGTTCTTATTTACCTCAAGTAGAGAGCTTTGTACTTGTCCACATTAAATTCTTTTTCTTTTTGAGATTTATCCCACTGACCTATCTTGTTGAGAATTTTTGAATCTTGACAATATTTTCTAATATATGAACTACCCCTTATAGCTTTTCATCACTTGAAAAATTGATGAGTAAACCATCTATGTCATCATAGAAGAAATAGAGAAAAACATTGAACAGCATAGCCAAGGACTCCACTGGAACACACTCAGCTAGAGACCTGATATCTACCCATATCATCAGTCTCCTTCATCATCAATATTCTTTGCTGAGTCTCTGATCTATTTCTGATGCTTAAGCAGGGATCCCTCAATACTCTGTTCTGAATCTTCTTCCCCCATCCCTCTACATTCTTTCTAGCAGTACATCATCAGTTCCCATGGATTTAATTGCTATCCCTAGGTAGAAGACTCAAAGCTACAAAGTATATCTATCCTCCTCCCTCCCCCCAGCAATTAGGGTTAAGTGACTTGCCCAGGGTCACATAACTAGTAAGTATCTGAAGCCAGATTTAAGTTCTGGTCCTCCTGATTCCAGGACTGGTGCTCTATCCACTGCACCACCTAGCTGTCCCTGAAGGAGGGATTCTGTCTTGAAATTCAATGATCTCAAAAGTCTCCTTCACTTCTAATAAAAATTTTAAATTACCATTTCCCTTTACTTCAGGAAACTGAAGCTTCGAAGAGTCCCATGGCTGTCTTGTTTTCTCATGTAAAGTTGGGATTTGCCAATGCTCTCCCTCCAACCATGAAGATGAGCTTTGTCTTTCCTCAATTAGGGGTAAAATGGAGATCCCCCTTGAAGCATTCACAAGGCCTCCCCTCAAAAAAATAATAGACTTCAAATATAAGAGTTGAAGACCAGGGTGTCCCCAGAACCTATGAGAAAAATTGATCTGAGGGCTTAATAGAACAAAGCAATCCTCTCCTTGCAGAAGAAAGCCAGGAGTTACCTTGATTATTCAGATTCATCACCATCTTGGGATTGTGGGAAGGGCAGCACTAAGGCTAGAGTTGAGATCTTGCTTTTGGTTCTGCCCCTGTTGCTTCTGAATGGTGGTATAGTAGCATGTGGCCACCTGTCGGCAAGGATTCCCTCAACTCTAATAACGATAGACTTTATGTTGTTTGATGCTATAGTTACGATGATAGGTCTCCAATATGGAATCACCTAGGCTAAGTGGTCCTAATGCCCATAGAATCATATGGACTCAGACAGATGACTGTAGCTTTCCACTCTTCTGATGTATGTTAACTCTGTCAAGCAGACCGTGCTTGCAGCTTCTGATTGGATGGAGCTCTTGATCTGATGCTCCTTCTCGGTCATTCTCCTCCTGCTGTGTTAGATGACTAACTTAGATGCTCTCTCCGTTTGAGGGTCCAAGAAACAAACTCTCCCTATCCAAGCTTCACCCAAGTCTGGTATTGATATGTGACTCTGAGAACTTTCCCACTACGTCTGGGTTTGGTTAGGGATGCGCCTCCCATATCTGACACTATTCACCTCTCATTTGTAGAGTATATCACTTTGCTGTCTGAACCTCTTTGAGTAGACACGTCTCATTTTTCCCTAACCCTCTTTGGGAGATTTTCTTTTGCATTCATGAGGATGAACCTCTGACTGTTGATATTGCCATATAATGTATGTGTTTTGGGTATATATGTGTATGTATACATATAAATATACACATGTTTTTATTTGCCTGTCTGCTGCACCACATAATAATAAAGCTCTTGTTGGTATCAGGTTCCCAAGCGCCAAATTCCTGAGAATTCCCATATCCACGCCTTTGCTGTAACAGTTTGCTGTGAGGCCAAATAAAGCATAAGGTGGAAGGACTAAAAATGGGCATGACTTAGGTATGTCATGGGGTAATCGAAGAGCACTCCAAGACTCACCTCCAAACTATTGAAATAATGGCGATGGTTATGGCTATCACTGCTACTCTTCTTCTCCTGCTGCTGCTTTTATTGCTGCTGCTACCATTACTCCAGCTACCAGCACCTCCTTCACCACCACATTATCAACATGGATCATTTTTCTTGGGATCAGAAACTCAGGGCAGAAATCTCACCTGCTGCCTAGTTCTGTGGCTATAGGGAAGTCAAGGCAGGATGAACAATTTGCAAAATTCCTTTTAGCTGGGCACACAAAGAGATTCTCCCAGGCTTCTTAAGTGTGGTCCCTTATCTGAGGCCTCAGGAAGAGTACAGAAGGATAGAGATGCCTTCTTAGTGATCCAGAATTTAGGGGACCTTGGAAATCTTAGTGCCAGGACATTCTAAGATAGAAAGGTCACAGGGACATTCCATACCAATATCTTCCTATTAAAGGAGAAGAGGTGAAGTTCCTTAAGGTTACATGGCTTGAATAAGGAAAACAGGGTTTACTTCTGAAAGTTTCCACTCCCACCCTCACTTTTACATCTAGTTCCACCGAAGTTGCAAAAGCCATATGGACGTTTGGGAAGAAAATGTTAATTACTTAGGCTATTTGTCAGAAACGTCTTGTTGTCAACCTCCTGTGGATGCTTTATGGAGAAACTAAGCAATTATTTTAGAGAATACTAAAGCCAATTCTCTTATGTTTGTGTGTGTGTGTTTGTATGTATGCGTGTTCTATTATATATGTTCATATATATGTCCTGTCTCTCATCTATCTATCTATCTATCTATCTATCTATCTATCACAGTGAGTCACTTTTCTAGTCCCTGTAAGCATAGGGAGAGAGACGTATTTAGACACTGGAACTGACAAGGCATTCTAGCATGGACAGGAGATGTATACCAGATTAAAAAGAGGTCTCAGATACAGCCTAGAGTGGTCTGGACCTCAAGGAGCCTTCAGGAATAGGTACAGACTGACAGCTCCATCATTCATTGCACAGCCTATAGATCCAGGAAGGACTGGGCAGGGGTGTTGTGCCTAGGGGTAACATTTCAGAGTGATATGTGGTATCAAGCTCTAGGCTTGGTACTGAACAACCTTAACCTGTTACACCTCCTGTTACACCTTTGCTCCTCTGTCTTTACCTATCCCTCCTCTCTATCTCACAGACACACACACACAGATACACACACACACACATACATACATACATACACAGACACACACATCCCTCCACATACAGAGTCCTAAACTCAAATATTTGCCCATAGGAGCTCATGCATCCTGAATGTCATCACCATTCCCTGGGCTTCTAAACTCTAGCACTCTGGCACACTTGATGGATGAAAAGTGGCAAAATTATACAAGGATTGAGTAAGGGATGTTAAAAACTCAGCCAGTTTACCAAGAGATTCTGGAAATTCACTATCCCTGGAGAATGAGGCAAAGACTTGCTCTTCCCCGAGACAAGGGGAGGGATGGGATGACCTCCTGATGCGGGTATGTGTATATATAAACTATATATAAACACTATAAACTACACAAAACTGAAAAATAATGAATTCCTAAGCTATACATTTATGACTAATCATAAAGAGGCCATCTTTAAAATCACAAGAGAATCATAGATTAGTTAGGAAAAAACATGATATCTAAATCCATCATTTTAATACAGGAGGAAACTGAAGTTTAGAGTGATTCGGTGACTAGTTCAACATTCCACTGATAGTAAATATCAGTTATGTTTCCTAATTCCTCCCATTCTTCCCTTTCCTTTTAAAGAATACATGATTTAGGGGCGGCTAGGTGTCGCAGTGAGTCAGCCCGGGAGTCAGAAGGACCTGAGTTTGTATCTGGCCTCAGACACAACACACACACAAACAAAAACCTAGCTGTGTAACCTTGGGCAAGTTACTTAACCCCAATTGCCCTCCAAAAAGAAAAAAGAAAGAATACATGATTTAATTTTTTTCCAAGTAATGCATATTTTTAATTAATCTGGCTCTTCCTCTATGCCCCTACTGAGCAAATACAAAAAATCCTGAAAAACAAATTCCTCATAACATATCTATGTTGTGCAGCCAAAGAACTGCCAATAGGCATTATTACTAAAACAAGTATGTCTCCTCATTCTAAGTTCTTCCCTTTTGTGGCAGGAGGTGAGTGACATGTTTCATTTTCATTCTTTTGAACACATGATTTATCATTGGGTTGACTAGAGTCCTGAAATCTTTTCAAATTATTTCCCTTTACAATATTATTGTCAATATATGAATTGTCTCCCTTAGTCTGCTCATTTCACTCTGTGTCAACTCATAAAGACTGTGGATTCCTCTGAAATTGTTGAGTTCATCATTTCTTGTGAAAAAAATTGAATTCCATTCCATTCATATATCACTCTTTGTTTAACCATTTTCAATAGTAGGACAACCACTTAGTTTAAAAATTGTTACTGTGAAAAAATACAGATATACACTGATATGTACATATATAAAGGTCCTTTTCCTTTTCTTTTCATTTCTCTGAGGAAGGAGGAATAGGCATGTGTGTGTGCTGGAGCCAGTGTGTACCAGCTCGGGAGAACTGTTTGTTAAATTTCCAGAGTGAGTATTAACACCTTAAGAACCAGCAAATGATTTAAATCAGGGTTTGGTTTATTGTTTTATTGATTGTCTACATTTAGGAAAGTGATGAATAAAATGTGAATAGTGGAAATTCAACTCAAAATTGTATGATATATGCATTATTTTTTTTCAGAAAGCTTGTTGTTAAAACATTCCATGATATCTCCTGGTTATTGTCCTAGTAATTTTATTGCTAGATCAAAGGGTATGCTCAGTTTAGTAACTTTTGGGGCATAGTTTAAAATTACTATCCAGAATGTTGGACTGATTCACAGTTCGACCAGCTGTGTGCCTGTTTTCCCACAGCCCCTCCAACATTTGCAATTTGTGCCAGTCTGATTGGTGTTAAGATAGAATCTCAAAATTCCTATAATTTTCATTTCTCTAATTAGTTTTGTCTTAAAGTATTTTGTTAATATGATAGCTTGGTTCATAGCCTGGGTTTCCCCCTTCCAAACCACCTGCTCATATCCTTTGACCATTTATCTGTTGCCTCTAACTGTTTCAAACACCCATTTAAAATGAAAAGTCCAACCTGAAAACTTTCCTGTCTCAGTTTTCCTTTACCTCAACTTGTACCACCTGATTGGCTCCACTGAGAATTGGCTTCTCAGTGAAACAGCTGTTGTGAACATGTGGATTCAGGGAACTCGTGTCCTAGGGGAGTCACATGAAAGAGAGGGTAGAGCTTCTTCCCTCTCCACGGCACATTTATCATTGTTTGGGTGAAACCTTTTCTAGCCCTTTCATTATGAATCTAGCACCTTACCCACCCATACAAGTCTCTGCATCTATATTTATTCAGTCTCCATCTCCCTCTCTCTGGCTCTCTCTACCTTTTACTCTCCCTCCCCCTTTCACTCTGTCCCTTTCTCACAGAATTACAGAGCTTTAGACTTAAAAGGGGCATTAGAGGCAAGTTGTTCCTATCTAGGATTCCATTCTACAACAATGGAAACAGACATCTCTTAAAGACATTCCATCTGTATGCCCTTGAAGAATTCAATAATAAGGAATGGGTAACTTCCCCTCTTGTCTCCTTTCTCTTCCTCTTCTCATCAACAAGAACCATTTAAGTATTTCAAACACAATTCAATCCTTTCTAAATAAATATAAGAGGTTTTGAATAGAATGCTTTCATTTCATTAGTGTTTTACATTAAAAAAATATTCTATTCCGCCCTATGATATTACACAAATCCTGGGGAACTGATTATCTCTCTGTCATTCAAGGGACAGCCTAAGTCTAGAGAAGTGCATCAGGAGGCTGGCCAGAGGGAGATTTAATGTCTGTGCACAATTATCAGAACTTATCTGTTCAGTCCTAGGCTAACTGCAGTCTCCCTCAATGGAGAGAGCAACCTCACCAAACTAATGGTAGATACTTAAATCGTTCAAGTATTTCCTATTCCTAATTTCCATCAATACCTACTGGTATAATATTGAGACCTCCAGTCAGGGTAAGAGATTCTAAGAAGACTCTTCACATATTAGAGTTGAAAGGGCCTTAGGGATACAGAGTCCAGCTATGCCTCACCCAGGATCTCCTCCATGTCACATTCAACAAGGGGTTTTCCATCATTTGCTTGAACATCTCCAGCAATGGAGAACCTACTGCCTTCAGAGGCAGCCATTTGTGTTTCAGGTAGCTCTAATGGGTAAGTAGCTTTACCTTACATTTGGCTAAATTCATCTTGCTGTAACATATAGATAAATATCTTAGACTGAATTTTCTTGTGGCAATTTTCCATTACCACCTTTTTCTCCAGTACAGATGGCCTAAGACAAGAAGTCACCTTGCTGTCTGAAGAGTACAGAGTTAGGACTGCTTCCAAACTTTAAAGACATAGAATACTAGAATTATAATGCACCTAAAGTCATTCAGTCCAACACCCTGCTTTATGGACCCATTTCTCCAAGTGATTGTTCTTAATGCTGTTCTACTAGAGAACTGACCACATAAATATTCAATTGAATTTAAACATTCACCAATTACCTACTGTGTGTAAAATTCTATGATAGATTTTGAAAGGAAGTGTGATAGTGGAGGAAGAATCTGGGACTAGAGGTCACAAGGGAGGGGTTTGTGATTTGGCTCTGGTACTTATAAAGTCATGTGACCATGGACTGGTCACTCTTCCTGAGCCTTAGTTTCCTCATCTGTCAAAACAGGAAAATACCTGAAGTGTTAATCTCATGAGGTGGTTGTGAGCACATCCATACACATACGGTGTATATAACAGAATGGCAGAACTTCAATTACTACATAAATTCAGCTATTGTTTTTAGATGCTGGGGCTGTTCAAGTGAAATAAGATTTGGTTGTTGCCCTCAAGTTGTTTGTGAAGGCAAAAGAGGGGATAGAGAGTAATGTTGTTTGGCTGGAATGTACACTGTGTGAAGGGGAGACATAGTAGTTAAACCTAGAATGGTGGGTTGGAATGAGACTGTGGGGAGCTTTCATCGCCAGGATAAAGCATTTAATACCTTATCTCACAGATCTTGGGGAACCACAAATGGTTTTGATGTCAGTAGCGATATAATCAGAGCAGACCAGCATTAGGGAGACTTCTCCTATTATTCCCTCTTCCTTACATTGAGTCAAATTCAAAGATTAGGAATCAAGTCAGGTTAGGAAAATCAAAAATTACAATAAGCTCGATTTGACTTCAATATAAGGAAAACTAGCAGATTGAAAAGAGAATCAGATTTCAAGTAGGCAGATTTGAATTGGAATCTTGACTCTGCCACTTATTTCCTTGGCAGAGTCACTTGAGGTCTGTAGGATCCAAATTTCCTATGTATGAATGGGAAAGGTTGGGCTAAGGGTTCTCTGCATCTTTGGACATTATTAATCACTTTTTCTCCTTGATATTTCCTTCTTTCTGGGTTTCTTTGATTCTAGTCTATCCTAATTCTCCTCCTACCTCTCTGATTGGTCTTTCTCAGTCACTTTTGTTGGATCTTTAGCCAGATCAGACACATTAACCATAGATGTCCCCCACAGCTCTTTTTTGAGGTCTCTCCTTTTCTCTTTTCTGCCATACTATTTCACTTGTTTATTGCATCAGCTCCTATGGATTCAATTACCATCTCTATGATAATGATTCACAAATTTGCATACCCACCTCCAATCTCTTTACTAGCCTCTAGACTTGGATCTCTAACTGTCGATCAGATATCTCCAACTAGATGGCCCCTAGACATCTTCAATTCAACATGACCCAATGTGAAATCATTATCTTTTCTCCCAACCCTTACCTCCTTCAAGCTTCTCTCTTACTTTTAAGGGCACCATCATCTTCTCAGTCTCCCAGGCTCACAACCCAACAATTGTCCTTGACTGCCCAGCCTCTCTCAATACCTATATCCAATCAGTTGCCAAATTAGATCATTTCTATCTTTGTATGATCTCTTATAAATGTCCCTTCTCTTTTCTGACACTGCCACCACTCTGGTGCAGGTGCTTATATCTCTTCACATCTGGACTATTGCAGCAGTCTAGGCCCATACTGTTTCTTCAAAGTCATACAGCTGCCTCTAAAATGATTCTTCAGTTGAGAAACTGATAGATGATTGAAGCCCCTTGAGGGCAGACTTTGTTCTAACGAGTTGTATCTTGTACTTATAGTACATTAGAGATGTCTGTATTGTGGGATCCATGAAGATAGACTTATTTAAGCTGTGTGTGCCTGCTTCCTTATGTCCAACACAGGACTTTCCACATAGTGTATGAATGTTGGATCTGATTGAATTAGAACACCTAGAAGATACATTTTTTAGCTTTTACAAAGGGATATTTACCTCAAAAGTACTATCAATTCCCCTCAAAAACTTGGCCATACACTCTCTCCATAATACCTTTGTTTCTATATCAAGTCAACTTAAGCATAGCATATTTTTGACATGATATTGGTCCCACCAAATTCATGTTCAGATGCTACATGATTGCTGACTCAGTATACATCTCAGGTTGGTGCTGAAGGGCACTCCTTACTTTTCAGTAGGTTGATAGGGGGAAGCCTACAATATCCATATGTTTCCTTTACTCCAAGACTCCTGCAGTCTTGATTCCTGGGCCTTGAAAAACTCACAAGGTCAAAGCCTCCAGATTAATCACCTTCATTTACAGTGAAAGAAGAAATGCCAAGGTAGATCAACAAAATTGACCCTCATTTTACAAACCTCCTTGTAGGGAAAGGGTACAAGACCTCTTTGCAGATAGTGTGATATCTCTTTGGATGTCATTAGTGAAGGGGTCAAACCAACAGAGAGGCCCCCCAGGAGAACAACTGAAGAGAATGGGCTCTAGAAGAGATTAGACACATTCCTTAACAGCAAAGGGTCAGATCACAATGTATTTAAAACTGTAGGTAGCTAAGAGAAATCCTAATCTACTAGTGTTTCCATAACTCTTTCCTTTTCCATGAGGACTAATACAATAGGTTGTCTGTTAGTGATTTTATGAGACCATGATCTCTTGAGTGCAGAGAACAGAAATTTATCTTTCTATCTCCTCAGGGATCAGCACAGAGCCCCACACACAGTAGGTGCTGAGTAAATATTTGTTGAATCAAATTGCTTGACTCCACCTCATCTAATTATGGTAGGAGCAGAGGATTAGCCATGATGGTATTGCTTCTGTTCATCAGGATCTAGAAACTAAAGAAAACATGTCCCCTAAAAGACTAAACTCTGTTGTTAAACAAAAACTGAGAAATGAAATGTCATTCTTGTGCTGAAATATCAGTGTTGAATGTCAGGAGAAAATACCGGGGACAAAAATACCTCAAAGAAAGGGCTGAAAACAGATAGTAAGAAGAAGACTTGCATTTCTCCTCAATGTGCTCAGTTTTTTCATTGATTTGTGAAACTTTTAATAATTTTCCCCACTCCATGAGGTGTCCTAAATTCAGAATTGAATTAATATTTTAAAATTAAAGTCCTTGTGAAGGATAATGAGGAAAAAGAAGAAAAAGGGTAAGATTAAAAATAAAAGGAGGAAGAGGAGGAAGAAGAAACAGAACAATTATGAGGTCTTCAGTTTCCTTTAAATACTCTGCTGACTTGGGATTTAGTTATGGCCCTACCTCAATCAATTAGTCCACACACATTTAATAAGTGCTACCATATACCTAGTACTTTGCTAGACATTGGAGATACAGACACAAAAATGAAAGTTCTTGTTTTCATGGAGCTTACATACTAATAAAGGAGAAAACATGAATACTGTGAAAAACTATACTTGTAATTTATCAGAATTGTTTGAATGTAGTTTTATGTGACTAGAAATTGTTGTCTAACCCAAAAGTCTATTGTAGAGGTCAGTTTGACCTTGGAAGTGCTCCCAGGGAAGCCACATGGCTAAAGGAAATGTTTGGATACCATCCAGATTACTCATTGCTTCTATTCTGGATTTCCCAAATTTGAATGCTTATGCTTACACCTCAGTATGAATTTTTTTTTTTAACAAATGCTTTACTAACTTCTGTTTTACATCATTCATTTCCACCAGATTTTGAGTTACAATCATTTTCCCCCCATTATTCCCCTACCCAACCTCCCAGAATAGTAGTCCCACAAGATATCGCTTCCTCTAATCTGCTCTCTCCCATACCTTCTCCCATACCCCATCGACTTTTCCATTAGAGGAAGGTGAGTCTTTGTGTCCCAATGCCTGCACATCTTATCTCCCTATTACAAGCAAAAGAGTATTAATAATAGTATTTATATATATTTGAAACATTTAATGTTATGACCTCGAATTTCTGATCCATTTCCTTCCTCCCTTGTCACCCATTCCTTCTTGGGAGATAAGTAATTCAGTATATGTTGTACATGTCTAGCTATGCAAAACATTATCATAGTAGATATATTGTACAAGGCTGCTTAAAATTCCCTCCCACTCATCCCACCCCCCACCTGGTCCATTCCCTACATGATCCTGTCCCTCTTCTATAGTGGGTACTTCCAACCTCCCCTCCCCCCAAGGATGCCCTCCCATCCATCATCCCTCCTCTCATCCCCCTTCCCCCTATCCTGCTGCAGGTTGAGATATCCCATTTAGTATGTATGTCATTTTCTCCCTGAACCAAAATCAATGTGAATGTGGTTTTGCCTTTTTAGCCTTCCTTATTCTCCCCCTCCTTTGCAACCACTTCCCCTTGCTTCTTCTACATGGGATAGTTTATCCTACCCTGTCTCTCCCCATCTCCTCTTGCCACTTTCCTCTCTCACCTCATAATTTCATCCCTTGAGTATTCTCCCTTCCCAACAAATTCAACTTATGCCCTCTATCTATATATAACTGTAACCATATACACACACATTCACATATGTATTCATATGGCCACACACCCTTCTTCCATTATTTTCATAGTGAGAAAGATATCATCAGTCACAGTTATTGCTTTTCCATATAGGAATGTAAATAGTTCAACTTTGATAAGTTCCTTTTGATTTCTTTTTCCTGATTACCTTCTCAGGCATCTCTTCCTTCTTGTGTCTGGATGTCAAATTTTCTATTCAATTCTGGTTTTTTCCTCAAGAATGCTTGAAAGTCCTCTATTCCACTGAATGACCATATTTTCCCCTGAAACAAAATACTCAGTTTTGCTGGGTAGGTGACCCTTGGGTTCATTCCCAGTTCTTTTGCCCTCTGGAATATCATATTCCATGCCCTTCTATCCTGCAGTGTAGAAGCTGCCAGGTCCTGGGCTATTCTGATTGTGTTTCCACAATATTGAAATTGTTTCTTCCTGGCTGCTTGTAGTATTTTCTCCTTGATCTGGGGATTCTGGAACCTGGCTATAATATTCCTGGGAGTTTTCTTTTTGGCATCTTTTTCAGGAGGTGATCGGTGGATTCTTTCAACCTCTATTTTGCCCTCTGGATCTAAAACATCAGGGCAGTTTTCCTTGAGAATTTCTTGAAGGGTGATTTCTAGGTTCTTTCTTTGATCATGGCTTTCAGGTAGTCCAATAATTTTTAAATTGTCTCTCCTGGATCTATTCTCCAGGTCAGTGGTTTTTCTCCTGAGATATTTCACATTGCCTTCTAATCTTTCGTTTGTTTGGATCTGCTTAACAGCATCTTGATTTCTCATAAAGTCATTAGCTTCCATTTGCTCCAGTCTAACTTGAAGGAATGAATCTCCTCAGTGAACTTTTGAGATTCTTTTTCATATTGGCAAATTCGACTTTTTAAGGCATTCTTCTCCTCATTGCCCTTTTGGGCCTCCTTTGCCATTTGAGTTAGTCTATTTTTTAAGGTGTTGTTTTCTCAGTCAGGCTGTTGACCCTCATTTCATACTTTTCCTGCATCCTTCTCATTTCTCTTTCCAATTTTTCCTCCACTTCTCTTATTTGATTTTTAAAGTCCTTCTTCAGGTCCTCTATGGCCTGCACCCCGCTCATGTTTTCCCCTGGGGCTTTTGGAGCAGGACTTCTGACCTCACAGTCCTTTTCCCCGCTCTATGCCCCCAAAATAGGAGTCTAGGGTTGCATTTTTCTGTTTCCTTTGCCTTGGCATGTTGCCACTTAATTGCTTGACTTTTGGGCTTGTTGCCACACTATGGCTTTAAGGCCAGCTAGAGGAATTTTCATCCCGAACGTGTGGGAGGCAACTTCTGTTTCTGGCAAACTGTAAACCCACCCACAACTTCCACCCTAGATCACAATCCAGATCCAGGGAGGTTAAAGCAAGAGCGATTACCCCCCCAAGACTGATCGATGGATCTCCCCACGATTTGTAGGTTGGGAGCCAGAGCTGCCTCTGAAAACTACAAAATGGCATGTCTCCTCAGAGGCTTCTAGCCCCCAGGGGAGGGAGCTGACGCATTCCCCAAATACAGGTCCCAAAGTCCATAGGACACTAACCTCTTACTTTGTCCTAGGCATGTCTATGTTGATAATTCTGGAGTCGACACAGCTCCTGGTGTTCTGGGGTTCCTCCAGCTGGCTGCTCGCCCTGCCACCCTGGGGCTAAAACCTCGGCTCAAGAGGACCTGGGCTTGGCTCGACTCAGCTCCTGCGCTCTGCGTGCTGCCGGCTCCCAGACCTCTGGGCTGGTCCTTCCTGCAGGGCTGCTGGTCTGTCCTCAGCGGGAGATTATCTTCTCTGTGTAGTTCTGTGGGTGCTGGGGCTCCAGAAGTTGTTCAGAGTCCTTTTTTACATAGTTTGGGGGGAATCTGGGGACAGAGAGGCTTGGATGAGCTGTTTCTACTCCGCCATCTTGGCTCCCCCCCCCCAGTATGAATTTAATGTTTATGATTACTGATGTACATCTCAATGGACCTTGCCTGGGAGCTTCCCACTCTACAAAATGATTTAAATGCTATGGGATTCACATGCTAGTATTCTAATCAGAAGTCCAATACAGTGCAAATCTCATGGAGAGTAGGGATGGAGCCTTCTTCCAGCTTTATTCCTCTACCAAACAACAAAGTTCTTTCTAAAACTTTTATAATTGGAATTTGTTCTCATGACTAGCAATATATAGAAGTTAAGTAAAAATATCAATACAAGATAATTTTGTTGGGGAGGAACTAGCTGAGGGGAGACAAAATATGGGCTGTATATTTCCCATCTCAGAGGATAAACCTCCTGTTCAGTACTGAAGCTTGGGGTCAATTGACATCTAAAGACTTCAGCACGCATAACAAAAATATGCCTTAGATCCAGAAGTCATCGTAAAATTCATTCAGTCCAAAAGTCTTTTGACTATGTTCCACCTTTTTACAGGTCCATGGATGCAGGACCTAAAATACTGAAGTGGATATGGAAAAAATAGGACATTAACGAGCTGTTGGTGGAGTTATGAACAGAACCAACCATTCTGGAGAACAATTTGACACTATGCTTAAACAGCTATAGAATTGTGCATATTCTTTGACCCAGTAATATCACTACTAGTTTTGTATTCCAAATAGACCAAACTAAAAATATCTGTATGTGGAATACTATTTATAAGTAATTCCTTTTTGTTTTTTATTTTCATTTTAAATTTAACTTAATTTTTAAAATTTCTTTTTCTTTTTGAATATTTTATTTTTCTTCAAGTACAAGTAAAAACTATTTTAACGTTCATTTAAAAAATTTTCAAGTTCCAAATTCTTTCCCTCTCTTCTTCCCCACTCCTTCCACGAGATGGTAAGCAATTTGACATAGATTTTACATTGCCATCATAGTAGCTCATTTTGTGTTGGCAGAGAATTGGAATTTGAGAGTTTGCACCTCAGTTAGGGAATGACTGAGGAAGTTGTGGTATATGATTGTGATAGAGCACTATTATGTTATAAGAAATGATGAACAATATGCTTTCAGAAAAACCTGGGAAGACTTATAGGACCTGATACAAAACGGGTATCCTTGGTCAGAGATGGTCAGAACCAAGAAAGCATTATACATAGTAATAATAATATTGTATGATTATCAACTTTAAATGACTTATAAATTCTGATCAATTAAATGATTCAAGACAATTTCAAAGACTTATGATGAAAAATAGAGTCTGGACGCAGGTAGGTGTCGCAGTGAATAAAAGCCCTGGAGTCAGGAGGACCTGAGTTCAAATCCAGCCTCAGACACTTAACACAAAACTTGGGCAAGTCACTTAACCCCAATTGCCCTACCTTCCCCCTTCCAAAAAATAAAAAAAAGAAAAAGAAAAATAGAGTCTGAGTATAAACTGAAGCATGATTGTTTTTAACTTTATCTTTCTTGCTTTTTTGCAACATTGCTAATATGAAAATATGTTTTGCATGACCTCACATGTATAATTGATATGATATTTCTTGCCTTTTCAGTGGTTAGTGGGGAGGTAGGAAGAAGGGAGAGATTTTGGAACTGAAAACTTAAGAAAAAGAATTATACAGACACATACTTTTTAAAAGAAAGGACCCATTCTCTTTGAAATGTAACAAATCTATCCACACACGAACTATAGAGCTCCCTATCATAATGGGCTTGAGGACTGCTAATCAGCCTATCTTCTCCATTTTCTATATCCAACTGAACTTAGAAACTTTAAAACATGGAATGTTGGAGC
This sequence comes from Gymnobelideus leadbeateri, assembly GCA_011680675.1. Lineage (NCBI taxonomy): Eukaryota > Metazoa > Chordata > Mammalia > Diprotodontia > Petauridae > Gymnobelideus > Gymnobelideus leadbeateri. Next base: position 126,556 of record WOXC01001846.1, read on the forward strand.
TGGGAGTAATCTTAAGAACACAGAATATTAGAATTTAGAAAAGACCTTAGAACATAGAATGTCATAGAAAGGAACTCATAGCACAGAATAAAAGATCTTGAAGGGACCTTAGAATCACCTCATTTTAGAGGGAGAAAGCAAGGCCTTGAGAAGTCAAAATAACTTAAGTAAATTTAGTGACTAGATCTGTAATTTCATTGGTAGGAAACTCCAGGTGAAGCAATTCTTTCTGCCAATGCAAATAAATGCCTTGTAGAATCTTAAGAAAGGTCCCTGGCACCTTGAGAAGTTAAGTCACTTGCCCAGAGTCACAAGTCCAGTGTGTGTGAGAGATAGGATTGAACCAAATCTTCTGGGTTTTCTGTCTCCTAATGCTTTGCTCCCCAATATTATGTGGAAAAGCTGGAATGTAAGTTCTGTTCTGCTCACTTCAAGTTCAGGCCTTTTCTTACCACATCATTCAGAGATCAGCAGCCTACCAGTGTGCATGGAATGCTTACTACATTACTTCTGAATTACACGAGTAGGGGAATAAAAACAAGACACATGTATATATATGCATATGTGTGTATAACAAGACACATGCATATATATGCATATGTGTGTATAACAAGAACCTATTCATACAAGAGAATAAGACAAAGGTTTTATCTTTTAAAAACCTCAATGCCTAGTAAAAGAGTTAGGATGTGGAGACTCATAACAACGATGCGGTATCAGGTACCATAAAGACAAAGGAGAAATGGCAGAAAGGAGAGCTGAATTCTGACTAGAAGCATTAATGAAAACTTCCTAGAAGATGGAGCATTTGTTCTGGTTCTGAGAAGGCTGGTGACATTTCTACAAAAATGTTTGCAAATATAGGAAGCACTCAGAAGACAGGGAAGAGTGTAAGAAAAGGCTTGGAAGAAATAGAGTGGAGGGCTTTAATTAACAAGCAGTTTTAAGCACCTACTATGTATTCCCAAGGGAGATACCCAACTTAATTACCACCCAGTACTTTCCCTCACGGAGCATTTTTGTCAACCAGAAGGATCTTATACATATACAGACACTGTACACAATGTTAAATGATGCTTATGCTGGAGAGGTGCAAATAAACTGTTTTATGTCTGAAGAAGAAGATTAGTATTCTTGGATGAGGTTACTAGGGGATGAGGGAAGGTTTCTTGAAACAGGTGCTTTTTACATTGGTTTCAAATAGTAGGGAAAGGTGGAAAAATGGTAGACAGGTCCAGGGATTTTATTCCTCTTCCCCCACCACAGGAATGGTTAGGAGCCTGGTTTGGTTGATGTGGAGAGGATGTGAAAGAGACTAGCATAAAACAGACCAGGAAAAATGTTTAGTCATGGAAGGCTTTGCAGGCTAGATTCAAGATTTCTGATGGTTATGCAAGATTTGGGAAGCTACTAAATATTTTCAGTGAGATTTTGATGTCACTTGAACAGGAATTTAAGAAGATTCATCTGATGTAGAGTTGTGGGAGCCCTTATTGAGGGGATGTCCATTGATTAGGGAATGAAGGAAAAATTGTGGTATTTGTGATGGAATACTATTGTTTTGTGAAAAATGCAATTGTGTAAGGAAAGTTATTGTGCTATAAGAAGAGACTGGTTAAAGGGAGACCAATTTCAAGATCATGGTCGGCATCCCAGGAAGAGGTGATGAGGGAATACAGTGGCCTGGTGGCAATGAAGTAAAAAGAGGGTATAGATGAAAGAAATTAGAGAAGCCAAATAAACAAAGAATGGAGCAGAAGATGTCTCTGAGTTTCAAGAGGCTTAGAGAAGCAGCCTGGTATATAGAAAACAGTGATGTACCAAGAAAAGCTGGATTTGAATCTCTGACCTACTGCTAACTGCTTTGTGACCTTAGCAAAGATAATTAACTTGTGTGGCCTCACTTTCCTAATTCACAAAATTTAAGGCGCAGATTAGTGCTTCATTTTTCTTAGATCTTATTCAACTCTTAGTCTGGGATCCTATGAAAATATGCTCCCATTCAAATCCTCTTCCAACATCTTACCTCATTGTTCTGATAATCCTGACTTCTGGAAGTCTATGCCAGCAATTTGGAGGCTCCAGAAAGTTTTGTTGACTTGGAATTTCTGGATAGATTGTTTTTCTAATGTCTGATCACATCTATTGTCATGCAACAAACCTACTTATATCCTTTAAGATTCATTGCCATGTCGGTTGGACAGAACTGCATTTTTCTGCCATAAAGATTTCTCAAAGATCATATATAAGTTCTAGAAGGGTTTCTGATTTATACCACAAGTCCTCAAATCAAGTTCTCATTAAATATAATTGAGAATATAATTAAGGATGATACTGGAAAGGAGACCACAAATGCATGAGAAATTTTAAAGATCTGCAAAAATTTTTATAATAAACTTTTAAAATGAGAGATAGTGGAGCTGGCATGCTTGAACTTTAACGTCATCACCCCAGAAATGATTATAAAGGAAGCAGAAATGGAACTGAAGAGTGTAGATAAAAGCAAACTAGCCGAACTAGACCAAGTGTGCTTGGATGGGCTGTGCTGAAGGCCACAGAGTTAGGAGGACATTAGGTTGGGGCTCAGCACTTCCCTGGCACTCCTGCCCACACCACTTCCGAAACAAAGAAAAGGGGACTCTGAACAACATCTGGAGCTCCAGAACCCACAAAATGACACAGGGAAGATAACCTCCCACTGAAGACAGCCTGGCAGCCCGGCAGTGAGCAGCTAGCACAGCGCACTGGGAGCTGAGCCCAGGCCTGCCTGTCAGAGGTTTTAGCCCCAGGGCAGTTGGACCAGCAGCGGGCTGGAGGGACTCCAGAACACCAGCAGCTGTGGCATTTCCAGAATTACCAACACATAGATGTCAATGACAAAGTGAGAGGTCAGTGTAGTATATTTGGGACTGGTTGGGAGAACAAGTCGGCCTCTTTCTCTGGGGGCAATAAGCTGCTGAATAGATGCGGCACAGAAGTCATATTGCAGCTTCACTTCCTGGCCTAGAGACTGTAGGGGGACCAGTCTTGGCGGGCATGGGGGGGGTTGGTGGGGGAATCGCTCTTGCTTTAACCTTCTTAGATCTAGATTGTGGTCTGGGGTGGAGGTCTTGGGGTGCGTGACCAGCTTGCCAGAGCATGTGGGAGCTTCACAGAGGGCCCCCAACTAATACCTCCGGTAGCTAAGAAAACCCCAGTGTTTAGGATGGAAGGTTCCCTGACTGGTGGCAGAGTCCTACTGTGGCAACAAACCCAAAAGTCAAGTAATTGAGTGGCAACATGCCTAGGAAATGGAAACAAAATAAACAAAAAAAATGCAAAATTAGACTCCTATTTTGGGGGCAAAGAGAGCCAAAGCACGGAATAGGAGGAGGATTGGGAGGTCAGAATTCCTGCACCAAAAGCCCCAAATAGAAATACGAGCGGGTTACAGGCCATAGAGGACCTTAAGAAGGATTTTAAAAACCAAATAAGAGAAGTGGAGGAAAAATTGGGAAGAGAAATGAGAAAGATGCAAGAAAAATATGAAATGGGAGTCAACTGACTGACTGAGGAAAATAACACCTTAAAAATAGACTAACTCAAATGGCAAAAGAGGCTCAAAAAGGCAATGAGGAGAAGAACGCCTTAAAAAGCTGAATTTGCCAGAAGGAAAAAGAATCTCAAAAGCTCACTGAGGAGAATCATTCCTTCAGAATTAGACTGGAGCAAATGGAAGCAAGTGACTTTATGAGAAATCAAGATGCTGTTAAACAGATCCCAACAAATGAAAGAATAGAAGGCAATGTGAAATATATCATGGGAAGAACCACTGACCTGGAAAATAGGTCCAGGAGAGATAATTTAAAAGTTATTGGACTACCTGAACACCATGATCAACAAAAAAACCTAGAAATCATCCTTCAAGAAATTCTTGGTGTGAGCCGAGGTTTTAGCCCCAGGGCGGCAGGGCCAGCAGCTGGCTGGAGGAACCCCAGGACACCAACAGCAGTGGCGACTCCAGAATTATCAACATAGACATACCTAGGACAAAGTAAGAGGTTAGTGTCCTATGGACTTTGGGACCTGTTTTAGGGGAAATCCGTTGCCTCCCTCCCCTGGGGGCTAGAAGCCACTGAGGAGACACTCCATTTTGTAGTTTTCAGAGGCAGCTCCAGCTCTTGGCCTGCAATTAATTGTAGGGAGATCCAGTGATCAGTCTTGGGGGGTAATCGCTCTTGCTTTAACCTCCCTGGATCTGGATTGTGATCTAGGGTGGAAGTCGTGGGTGGGTTTACAGCTTGCCAGAAACGGAAGTTGCCCCCACACGTTCGGGACGAAAATTCCTCTATCTGGCCTTAAAGCCATAGTGTGGCAACAAGCCCAAAAGTCAGGTAATCAAGTGGCAACATGCCAAGGCAAAGGAAACAGAAAAATGCAACCCTAGACTCCTATTTTGGGGGCATAGAGCGGGAAAAGGACTGTGAGGTCAGAAGTCCTGCTCCAAAAGCCCCAGGGGAAACCATGAGCGGGTTGCAGGCCATAGAGGACCTTAAGAAGGACTTTAAAAATCAAATAAGAGAAGTGGAGGAAAAATTGGAAAGAGAAATGAGAAGGATGCAGGAAAAGTATGAAATGAGGGTCAACAGCCTGACTGAGGAAAATAACACCTTAAAAAATAGACTAACTCAAATGGCTAAGGAGGCCCAAAAGGGCAACGAGGAGAAGAATGCCTTAAAAAGTCGAATTTGCCAGATGGAAAAAGAATCTCAAAAGTTCACTGAGGAGATTCATTCCTTCAGAGTTAGACTGGAGCAAATGGAAGCTAATGACTTTATGAGAAATCAAGATGCTGTTAAGCAGATTCAAACACATGAAAGATTAGAAAGCAATGTGAAATATCTCATGGGAAAAACCACTGACCTGGAAAATAGATCCAGGAGAGACAATTTAAAAATTATTGGACTACCTGAAAGCCATGATCAAAGAAAGAACCTAGAAATCACCCTTCAAGAAATTCTCAAGGAAAATTGCCCTGATGTTTTAGATCCAGAGGTCAAAATAGAGGTTGAAAGAATCCACTGATCACCTCCTGAAAAAATCCCAAAAAGAAAACTCCCAGGAATATTATAGCCAGGTTCCAGAATCCCCAGATCAAGGAGAAAATACTACAAGCAGCCAGGAAGAAACAATTTCAATATTGTGGAAACACAATCAGAATAGCCCAGGACCTGGCAGCTTCTACACTGAGGGATCGAAGGGCATGGAATATGATATTCCAGAGGGCAAAAGAACTGGGAATGAACCCAAGAGTCACCTACCCAGCAAAAGTGAGTATTTTGTTTCAGGGGAAAATATGGTCATTCAGTGGAATAGAGGACTTTCAAGCATTCTTGAGGAAAAAACCAGAATTGAATAGAAAATTTGACATCCGGACAGAAGAAGCAAGAGATGCCTGAGAAGGTAATCAGGGAAAAGAAATCAAAAGGAACTTTTCAAAGTTGAACTATTTACATTCCTATATGGAAAAACAATAACTGTGAGTGATGATATCTTTCTCACTATGAAAATAATGGAAGAAGGGTGTGTGGTCATATGAATACATATGTGAATGTGTGTGTGTATGGATATAGGGCATAGGTTGAATTTGTTGGGAAGGGAGAATACTCAAGGGATGAAATTATGAGGTGAGAGAGGAAAGTGGCAAGAGGAGATGGGGAAAGACAGGGTAGGGAAAACTATCTCATGTAGAAGAAGCAAGGGGAAGTGGTTGCAAGGGAGGGAGAGAATAGGAAGGGGAAAAAACGGCAAATCCACATTCTCATTGTATTTGGTTCAGGGAGAGAATGACATACATACTAAATGGGATATCTCAACCTGCAGCAGGATAGGGGGAACGGGGATGTGAGGAGGGATGATGGATGAGAGGGCATTCGTGGGGTGAGGGGAGGTTGGAAGTACCCACTATAGAAGAGGAACAGGAACATGTAGGGAATGGACCAGGTGGGGGGTGGGATGAGTGGGAGGCAATTATAATCAGCCTTGTACAATATATAAATATATATATATATGTATATATATATATATATATATATATATATATATATATATATATATATATATATATATATATATACACTATGATAATGTTTTGCATAGCTCGACATGCACAACATATACTGAATTACTTATCTCCCAAGAGGGAATGGGTGACAAGGGAGGAAGGAAATGGATCTGAAATTCAAGGTTGTAACATTAAGTATTTCAAATATATATAAATACTATTATTAATACTCTTTTGCTTGTAATAGGGAGATAAGATGTGCAGGCATTGGGACACAAAGACTCACCTTCCTCTAATGGAAAAGTCGATTGGGGTACGGGAGAAGGTATGGGAGAGAGCAGATTGGAGGAAGTGATATCTTGTGGGACTACTATTCTGGGAGGTTGGGTAGGGGAATAATGGGGGGGAAATGATTGTAACTCAAAATCTGGTGAAAATGAATGATGTAAAACAGAAGTTAATAAAGCATCTGTTAAAAAAAAAAAGAATTTCTCAAGGAAAATTCCCTGATGTTTTAGAACCAGAGGGCAAAATAGAGATTGAAAGAATCCACAGATTACCTCCTGAAATAGATCCCAAAAAGAAAACTCCTAGGAATATTGTAGCCACATTCCAGGATTCCCACATCAAGGAGAAATATTACAAGCAGCCAGGAAGAAACAATTTCAATATTGTGGAAACACAATCAGGATAAATCAGGATCTGGCAGCTTCTACACTGAGGGATCGAAGGGCATGGAATATGATATTCCAGAGGGCAAAAGAACTGAGAATGAACCCAAGGGTCACCTACCCAGCAAAACTGAGTATCATGTTTCAGGGGAAAATTTGGTCATTCAGTGGAATAGAGGACTTTCAAGCATTCTTGATGAAAAAACCAGAGTTGAATAGAAAATTTGACATTCAGACACAAGAAGGAAGAGAGGCTTGAGAAGGTAAACAGGGAAAAGAAATCACAAGGAATTTTTCAAAGTTGAACTATTTACATTCCTACATGAAAAAATAACTGTAACTCATGAAACCTTTCTCAGTATGAAAATAGCTGAAGAAGTGTATATGGGCATATGAATACATATGTGAATGTGTGTATATATGTTTACAGGTGTACATAGTTAGAGGGCATAGGTCAAATTTAATACAAATGTATGATACTTAAAAGGTGAAATCAAGAGGTGAGAGAGGTGTATAACAAAAGGAGATGGGGAGAGACAGTATGGGGTGGACTATCTCATATAGAAGAGGCAAGGGAAAATGTTTACAAGGGAGGGGAAGAATAGGAAGGCAAAAAGGCAAAACCTTGTTCTCATTGAATTTGGCTCATGGAGAGAATGACATACATACTAAATAGGATGTCTCACTCTACAGGAGAGTAGTGGGGGAGGGGATGGGAGGGGGATGATGCGAGGAAAGTGGGGGAGGGAAGTTGAAAGCACCCATCTTTGTAAAGGGACAGGATCAAAGTAGGAAATAGACCAAGTGAGAGTTGGGATAGGAGGGAGGGAAATATAGTCAGTCTTTTACAATTTATCTACTATGGTGGTGTTTTGCATAGCTACACATGTACAGCATATACTTAATTGCTTGTCTTCCCAGTAAGAGTGGTGACAAGGGAGGAAGGGAATGAACCTAGAAATCGAAATTTTAAAATCAAATGTTTTAAATATATATATATATATATATATATATATATATATATATATATATATATATATATATATATCATTAACACTACTTTACATATAATTTGGAAATAAGATATACAGGCATTGTGGCACAGAGATTCACCTTGCACTACTGGAAAAGTTGAAGGGGGTATGGGATAAGATATGGGAGAGAGCAGATTGGATGAGGGGATATCCTGTGGGACTGTTGTTCTGGGGTGGTGGGTGGGGGAAATTGGGGAAAAAACTGTAACTCAAAATCTGTTGGAAATGAATGATGTAAACCAGAAGTTAATAAAGCATTTGGGGAAAAAAAAAGACAAATTTGATTGACAATATACCTGAAGCTAAGGATGATACCACAGGGGCACAAGTGGTCTCAGATATTATTGCAGCCAGCAAAAGACAAATTACAGAATGATGACAATTAGTTACCAATCAATATGTCAATCTTCCAATCTATACTTAACAAAAGTATGAAAATAATGTACACATATATTGAGGATACTCTTGATGAGTGTTTTTGGAGAGCACAGACTGGCTTTCCTAAGTGGTATTCCACAGTATGCCATGTAACATCACAATATAATAGATTTAGGTTTTGAAGGGGCCTTAGAAGGGGCTCTGTCCCAACTCCCACATTTTTCTTTTCTTTTTTTTTTTTTTTTGGTTAACAAGCTTACTTTAATCAAACAAACACACATTACCTAGTTCAGGGGAAAAAGGTCAGCACCCCAAACTTCAGAGTTACAGAACTTCAGAGTTACAGACAGGCTTCCAAACTGTCCCAACATTACATACATCAATACCAAATCACAGTTACCAGAGAGGGAAGCATCAACATCTGGGTTTTCAAAGCCGGGGGGCTCTCAACAACGGCTTCCCAGAGTCTCATCTGGTCAAATCACACAACACTTCTCAAAGTGAGCCCCCCCAACTCCCACATTTTTCAAGAATAATAATCATTAAAAGAAACAACTGACATATAGAGTGGTTGCTGACTGGTGCCAGGTCACAAAAGTAACTTCCAGACTTTGAACTCTCATTTGAGGACTTCAAGGATCCTTCACCTCATTTTTTGAATCTATGTTAAAGAGAGATTTCCATCTGAAAGTCAGCTTATCTAGATCCTGCTTACAAGTGACAGCATACTGACTACATTAAGTGCTGGAGCAATGCAAATGTTCCTTATAGTCAACCATTATGGCCCAATAGCATTCCACTTCCCCATCCACTCAGGGAAATGCCATGTGGATACAGAATGCCCAAGAGCTCTACTGACTGTTTCTGCATTTTCCATTGGCTGCTTAAATTGGTTTCAACTGTACAGCAACGTGGCCCTGGCTGGGTACACTTGGGTGCCCTCCCTCCCTGCTTCCTCTTGTGCTTCATCTTTTTCCACTAGCTTATGAGCTTTCTGAGGATAGAGACTGGCTTTCTTTTTCTTTTTTGTATCTCCAGTGTTCAGCACAGGGCCTGGCAAACAATAAGCATTTGTTTATTGACTGTTGCCTATGACTTTGGATAAACAGATGGCTTCTCCTAAGTAGAACTCATCCACCAAAGAAATGACATGATCCAATGGAATGGGGACTGGTCTTGGGGTCCTAGGTTATGTGTTCAAATCATGACTCTGTGGCCTATGCCTAAGTGTCTCTACACAAGTCACTTTGCCTGTGTCACATTCTCCTCTGTAAAATATGAGGACAGATTGATTGTATGACCTTTGGGGTCCATTCCAGATTAAATCTATGATCTTATGATGATGTATATATGTGTGTCTTTATGTACATATATGCATATATAGATAATATATATGCATGTAGGTTTGTGTGTATATATGCATATAAATATATGTGTATATACACAAATATATGTATACACATCTACATATACACCCATGATCATATATGTGTATTCTGCATAGATACAATATATATACATATACATTATGTGTATATGTATGTGCATATACACATATGTGTGTATGTTTGTGTGTGTGTGTGTGTGTGTGTGTGTGTCTGTCTGTTTCTGTGTCTGTGAGTGCTGGCTTGATTCTGGCAACCCAGTTTCTGCCCACAGAAGTTCAAGTTGTTTGCCTCATAAGTCACAGGGAATGTACTAGCTGAGAAACATTGTCTTAGTATTTATTAAACTTCTACTGAATAATTGGCTCATATCCCCTTATTAAAAAAAAAAAAGCTGCCAGCCTGGGAACAGCCCCTTCACTAGATCCTCATGTGCAGAGAACCTTAGGACTTTTGCATGTTTCCCTTCTCAATACTCATTATCCTTCCCTTTCTGGATTACTAATGACAGGCCTTTGGAGATCTTTTCTTTTCTCCCTGATAAGGGTAATTGCATTGCTCAGGGAACAATAGACAAGGCAAAATGTAAGAAGCTCATACACACACACACACACACACACACACACACACACACACTCCCAGCCTAGGGCTAGTCTTTATTCCTGTCTTGGGGTTAAGTAGTACCCAGTGGATAGGGAAACACTGAAGTAGTTTGAATAAAGCAGAAAAAGAAAAAAAAATAAAGGGATTGTGAGTTTGATTTGTTCAACTGATGTTCGGAGTCACTTTATGGAAAATGTCGAAAGACTTGTATTCAAAGTCCAACTTGTTGACGTGCTCCCTGTGCATGACTTGAGCCCTCACCTAGGACTCAGAGGGGTTGGTTTCCACAGTCCTTAACATACTTTTCATCCCTAAATCTTCTGAGTTATAGACTAGTCTCACCAAAATCCCACTTGAACCCCAAGAAATTGAATGCTGCCTCATCTGCATCTCAGTCCCTCCCTTTTCTCCTGATAGCAGGCCTTTCTTCACAGCCCCAGAATGCTACAGCTGTAGGTAGGATAAGGGCCAGACATGACTAGAAAGCTGGTATGTGACAGACCTAGGGCAAGAAACCCATGACCCTTAGGTCAGTATGTCATCAATGGAACATGGCAGCTCCTCAAACCTGAGGCTATTAATGATATACATGATTCTGAACAAGGGAAGTCTAAATCCTGTTGGAGTTTGTCCCCATCAGACTCCATCTGGAGCATTTAACTCACTGCTGATCACCACATAATAGGAAGAACATCACCAAGATTTTAAGTATCCAGAAGGCACCAGGATGTTGATGGAAAAAAAGAGGCAAGGTCACATGATAATCAGGTAAGGAAATGAAGATGTTTAACCTGGAGAGGGGAAGACCCAGGGGCCAGTCAATGATCATCTTCCAGTATTTCAAGGGATGCTGTAGGGGAAAGAGATCAGACTTGTTCTACTTTGCCCCAGGAGGCAGGACAGGAGGCAGGAGGTTGGAACTGAAGAGAGCATTGTCATGTGAAAATGGGAGTAGGAAGATGTAGCTCCATTAGGCAGTTGGGGCTCAGCAATGAACTCAACTTTAAAAAATACTGAAAGAATGGAATGGAGGGAATGTTAACTATGGAGTGGGTGCCACAGACCTATAAAAAGAATGTTAAAAGATGGCTAAGTCCAATGGGGGCAGACATTGAAATATGAATGTTCAACCATAATTTAAAGGACTGCTTTCAAGAGATGAGGGGAAGCATGAGTGACAGAGTAACAGAGAACTGGCCTTGAAACCAAAAAGACCTTTATTCAAAACCTACTTCTGTCACATACAGGCTGTGTGATCTTGGGCTAGTCACTTAACTTCTCAGCAGTCTAGGCAGCTCCTCTGTGAATTGTAGAGAAGGTACCAACCTGCATTGATAGAAGGAGTTTGCCCACCTCCACAGTCACAGAGTTTCCTCTGCCAATGAAAGTACACCCAGGTCCTCATTTCTTGTTAGATCTATGCCAGAAAAAGGGAAAAATAGGAAGGTAATAAATGATCCTCTGGCAAAGTTATTCACCATCTCTTTTTAGTTCTTTATTTTCCCTAGCAAAGAGAAAAATCTTTGGAATGGACAAGAAAATGGTTAATAAGGATAAAGATGAGGTGAGTAAACTCTGAGTTGTTTTAAATGACATGAAGGCACCAGGTCAAGACCCAGGATGTTTCAGGAGACAGAACTAAAAAATGTGCAAATGGGGAAACAGCTAAACAGATCACAAAGCATGAACAAAGCCTAGGCTATTACTTCACTGTTTAAAATAAAAACTATATGAAAAATCCAAAAGAAGATGGGAAGATGTTTAGGTTCTGGTACTGTGAGAAGTAAGCAATGATGAAAACAGAAAGAGCAGTAAAAAGAAACTGTTCTTGGTTAATTATAATGACCAAGCCTAGCCCTGAGGGCAATATGAAAAATGCATCACCCTTCCTCCATGGCAAAGGTTGGGAATGATCAATGTGGCATATATGTTAGATGGGGCCATTGGTTAATTTCTTCACCTGTTTTTTTCCCCTTTTTAAAATCTTTGATACAATGGAAGAGTTTCTAGGAAGGGGCGAAGGAAAAGATATTTGTCATGTAAAATCAAATATATACCTATATGTCTATACAAATATATGTCTATATATACAAATATCTACATATATAACTACACAAAAGAACTATAAAAACGATGGGGAACAGGAAAGATGCCACATGAATGGATATGGTTAAATATCCTGATTTTGAAAACCAGTGGAGAAGGTGGAATTTTCCTTTTTTCCATTGGTAAACTTGATGGTGATTCCAGACAGAATTCTAGCTTAGTCCCCTTCCCCTTGATAGCCCTTCAGATATTCTTTTTAAGAGAGTTACTATGCTCTCCTCTAATTTTTCTCTCTTTTAGTCTGTTTTTAAAATTAACTATGGTTTTCAATTAATAAGAAAATCAATTTCACTCCTATTTTCCCCTTTCCTTAAAAAAACAAACCTTTGTACCAAATATACCTAGTTATATAAAGCATATTCTCTTCTTGAATAGGACTATTTCATCTCCCAGTATTGAATAATGTTGATCCGGTTATTGGCCCTCTGTCTTGAGGCCCTCTGATAAAAGACTATCTTCAGGACTTACTCTTCCAAGATCAGAGTATACCATCAATTTTGTCTCCATTTGCAACTCTCCATAGCATTTCTCAAGTTTTTGGGAAAGTTGGAAGGGGCCAGAGTATTCATCAGCTTTACTCAGTTGAACAACCAGTATATACTGGGATCCATTTTTGTGAGGGATGGTAAAATAAACTTGATTTCTAACCACAAAATCCCAACCATAGAAGGGACTTCAGACATTATCTTGGCTAAACTCTTTCCAAATCATGACTCTTGTCAGTTAAGGTTACAGCATTTCCCAAAAGGGATCTCCTAACCTCCATTTGATGATTATGGGAAAGAATTCTCTACTCCTTTATGATACCCCAGTCGGACAAAAAATGTTTCTACTTATGCTCAGAAGACAGAGCCAGGAACAGCAGTGTGGAAGAGGGAGGTAGGAAATGCATAATCTAAGGTCAGGGAGGAACATTTGAAGCATTTAGCCCACCCCATGCATAAACAGGTGTCCCCTCTAGAATGTGGACATTTGTAGCCAATAATACATCATCTTATCTTTACTGGTAAATTTTCAGTAGGGGAAGGTCACTTCCTGATGAGGTTGTCCACTGAACTTTGGGATAATTCTAATTTTTAGGAAGTACTTTTTAATATCAAGGAATAATGTGCCTGTATTCAACTTCTGTCTTATTCTCTAAGTTCTGTCCTCTGGGACCAAACAGACCATGTTCATTCCTTCTAAGTGTCAACCCTCAATGCAATAGAAATATGCAATGGAAATAATAGTTTCACGAAGAAATTTAGATTTCAATCACTTTTTCTTCCATATCTCACAAATACACACACTCACACACACACACACACACACACACACACACACACACACACAGAAAAACACACATTCACATGGGGTTGGGTATTAAACTAAATGAGTTGTCTTATTTTGATGCAGAATTCCCCTGCCAAACCCTCCTTTTTCTTGGGATTTTCTGATTCCCCTGCCCCGTGTGCCAGCACTCAGAGACTGTGTTCAAATATTTCAAAGCTACAAATGTCCTATAGCTGAGTGAGTTTGGGAAACGCTACTCCGGGGGCTGCTCATCACAAACACTCTGGTTCTTTAATTCAAGTCCTGGCAGATGGGATCTGGATCCAGATGTAATATCAGCTTTGTGGAGCAAATGCCAGGAAGTATCTGGACTTCACTAAACCATAAGCAGCCTCCCTGGCTCCAAAAAGGACATGAGTTTCCACTGAGAAATTAGGGCAGCCCGATCTCCAAACTCTCCTCCCCCCTTCCAAGAGCCTTGGCTTAATGGGGCTCTGGATCTGCCTGGAAAGGCATTGGTGCCATCCTTTCCCCCAGAGGGTTGTTGCTGTCAGGCTCCATTTTAAAGACTTCAGCAAAGAAGCGCTGGTGAATGCTGGAGAGATGGTGGGAAGTATCATGGACGCTCACCCAGATGTGAGGGAGCAGAAGAGTGCTCATGTTTGTTCTCTGATATGAACAGTAGGACACTGGGCCACTCCCTGCCCCTTTCTGATTTCCTCATCTGGAGAATAAGCAGAGTAGAACTCCCTGTTCTATCTTCTCTGTTTGTTAGAATATAAACATCTTGTATTTTTTAATTTAATTTAATTTTATTTTTTTGCAGCACCCTGCTGGTTGGTCTTTGCATACCAGTCCATGCTCCACACAGTCACCAAGGGGTTTTTTCTAAATTTCAGGTCTAATCATGTCACTTCCCTACTCAATAAACTTTAATAGCTCCCTATAACTTCCAGGATCAAATACAAAATCCCTAATTTGGCATTTTAAGCTTTTCATAACCTAGCCCTCCCCCTACCTTTCCAGTCTTCTTGCTCCCCTTTTCTCAAAACATGCCCTTCAATCCAGTGACACTGACCTCCTTACTGTTCCTTAAACAAAACCTCCACCTCTTGGCTCCTAGCCTCCTCCCTGGCTCTCTTCCATGACAGGAATGTTCTTTTCATCTCCACTTGCTTTCTCAGGCTAACTTCAACCACCAACTTAAATCCCTTTTCTACAGGAAGCTTTTCCCATTAGTTCTTAATTCAGTACCATTTCTCTCCCAATGATTTCCTATCTATCCTGTATACATATAATTTGTTTGTACATAATTGTCCATGTATTGTTTCCATTAGATTGTGAGCTCCTAGAGAGTAGGGGCTGTCTTTTACATCTTTTTATATCCTTAGTTCTTTGCACGGTACTTGGCACATAGTAAATAACTAAAAATGCTTATTGATTGACTGGCTGACTACCTGTCTTATTGGGGTGCTGAGAGGAACCTGGAAATGGGAGCTGTTCCTGCTAAACAGTGCAATGGTCACAGCCTCCTGACCCCAAGTTTAAAAAATAGATCTCTATTCATAATCCAGGGTTTTTGGCTCCACCCAGAAGCTCTCAATACTCAACTTCTTAATTAGACCTAAGATCTTAGTGATTCAGAAGTTCCTTCTAAAGATGTTGGTCATAGCTCACCTATAATAAGAAGCTGGATTTGTTCATTCTGTCAGACTCTTATTGTAGTCCTGTAAGCTCCCTCTACAGCATCCGTTCAATGTTCTGAGGTCTTTGTCCCCCTATCCTGATATCATAAAGACACCAGAAGATCACTTTGGCTAGTCTTGTTTCACTACACGAGTAACTCATCTCCCTTTTTTCATAATTTATCTTAAAAATTGTTTTAGTTTTCTATCCAGTTAACAGAAATCCACTGTCTCTTTCTCTCACTCTTAATTGATAAAGACAGAACAAAACTCTTGTCATAATTAGGCATATTCAAGTAAAACAAATTTTCACAGTGGTTATATTCAAGAAAAAATACACACAAAAGTATACGAGCATGATTATGCTTTACTCTGCACTGAACCTGTCACCTCTTTTTAGTCAGGAGGTGGCTAGCAGCATTAGACATTTCTGCCTTGAGGCAGCCAAGTGTTAAAGGAGAACAAGTTCTGGACTGGAGTTATGAAGACTTGAGTTCAAATCCTGCCTTAGACACTTACTTGATTGCTGAATGACCCTAGGCAATTCCTTTGACTTTTACCAGCCTGTTTTCTGATATATGAAAGAGGGATAATGACAGCATCTAACCTCCTAGAATTGTTATGAGGATCAGATGTGATAATATGTGTAAAGTGCTTGCAAATCTTAAAGTATGCTATCACCATCACCATCATCATCACCGATACCATCATGACCACCATCACCATCATAATTTCACAGTTTCTTAATGACAGCCCCACCAGGAATCGTTGAAATTGAAAGCAGAGACCTCTGAGTCTACTTGACACCATTAAAGATACAAATAAGCTGAAAGTAAAGGTCATATAAATTTGGATTGCTTTGCAAGTTATCTTGGGGTTTGGGGGGCTAGTTTTTTTCTTCCCTACTTATTTATTCTGTTATTGTTCCCCCCCAAAAAAAAAACTGGGATGATTAACCTTTATGATTTCTTGAAATATATCTCTGAACACCAGGCTTTGATAAGATCCCTCACCAGGATTCAAATGGAGCTACTTGACTGTGCCCTTAAACCCAAATTACTCTGGCTTCCATTGATTGGACAATAGTATGTCCAATCCCAAGCCTGATTTGCTCATTGTTTAGCTTTTTATGACTCAAAGTGAGTGTAAATAGCAATTGTTTCTGTTCAGGCCAGAAACCCTGAGGGTCTTCCCCTCCCAGACTGATTCTTTTGACTTGAAAAACTAGACCATCTTTTGCCTCAATTCTTACCTAGCCTTAAATCCCCGAATGGGTGTTGCCTCAGACAAACTGAGACCTAGGAAAGACCTAAGTTTAAAAGGGCAAAGTTCTTCAACTGCATCCGGGGCCATTACTAGACATCCTGCTCTATGTCTTGCTATTAGACTCCAATGACCCTGGGGGAAAAAAGTGAGATTGATGATTTTGCACAATCCTGTCTCACTTAAATCCAACTTGCAAGTCATGACATCACCACAATTGCACCTCCTCCACACTGATCAGCTATCCATCAGCAAGCCTCTCTGCCTTGCCAGAAATATATAGATAGGATGGGGAAGTGCCTCTTGAAACAGAGACTGCATTTAAGACTGAGCAATACAATTTTGAGGAGACTCAACCCCTAGTGCAGGTCAGACAGTTAATCAGAACCTGTCACACCTTCCTTCCATATAACAAGAGCTTGAGTCAGCCTTAGATTCAGTGGTCCTTATTCCTTTCAGGTTGCTCCCCCAGAACCCCAGAACTGAGGACCTGACACTATGTCCCTAGACACCCAAGTACTCAACCTCATTATGTGATTTCTCATCCAGAAGATTGCTAATATCAATCTCACAGGTTGGGGATATGCCCTAATTTCCAGACTGTCACCACAAACACCCTGGGGCATTGGCCATCCTGGGATTAAGTTTATATTAAAGCTCCCTCTTCGGGCTCTTTTAAGCCTTTAATACTTTATAAGAACCATAAAGTAATTTGTCTTACCCTCTTAAAAAACCCACCCTCACCTCCCTGAAGTTCCCAGGTAGCATCCTATTTTGAAATGGTAGATTATGATGAACCAGTCCATGTACCCTCTGTCTCCCACTCCCAGATCTGTTCAATAGATGGTGATGTAAACCCAAAGAATATCCCACCCCACATTTTTGTGTGTCTGTAGATGACAGAATTTCAGAGTTAAAAGGGACCCCCAAAGATGTGTAGTTGAATTCATGTTAGCACAGAATCTCCAATAATAACCTACAAGATCCCTCTAGTTCATGTAGTCATTTCTTAAAGTACAGCAATAATGGAAGAACACATTTTCTCTTGGGGCATCCCTTTCCACTTTTGGACAGTTTGTATTATTAATATGCTATTTTTAAAATCTCTTTTTGTCTCCTGACATCAAACGTAAACCTTCATCTATTCCCTCGTTCTTCCCTCTGGGGCCAGAAAGAAGCATCCTAACATTCTCCATCTGTCTACATGATTTTCTCATTCAACCCTGAATGACCTGAGTGGTTCTTCTTAGGACCTTCCTTTGTGTTCTGTCAGTTAGTAACCAGGGATATCTGTCCCCTCAGAGAATACTAGCACCATGGAGGAGTCTTATAGACCATAGGATGTGGTTCATTTCCAGTCTGGAAGAGATGCCTTTCCTTGTAAAAATGTTCCCTGCTGCTACTGTATTTACAACTAGGGCCCATTCTTTCTAGTCCTATTTATAGCTTTAATACGTTACCACACTCCACTTGTTTGCTAAATGAACTCATTTTTAATCAAAAATTGCTATCATTAATTATCAGCCATGCAATCAATATTCATTTTAATTCACTAGGTAAAAATTCCCTTCTGGGTTCCTATCTCCCCCTCTGTTCACCACACACACACACACACACACACACACACACACACACACACACACACACTTTTTCTTTTTCTTTCTCTCTCTCTCATGCATATATACACACACCACAAAAGGAAATTTATTTTCATCAGGGTTCTATGCATCATTAAGAGGTAGTTTGTCTTATTACATCCTGTTATTAATGTTCACAATCCATTTAATTTCTTTTTTAACTGACTGTAGCAATTAGATAATTGATTTCATCTGGCAGGCCTAGGTACTTCCCTTTTTGGGAAAGTGGAGGTGATTTGGACAGAACAAGTCACAGACAAGTTTGCTGAAATATCCTCAGAAATCTGACAGCAAGAATGGAGGGAGATCTCCTTGGTCCTTAGGCCCCCTCTCTCTTCTTGTCACACCCAGCCCTCTCAGCCTGCTCCCTGGCCATACCTTCCTCCAATTCACCAGGCCTCATTTATCAGTCCATTGCCTCAGTAATTAGATGGAGTAATGGAAACAGAAAGAAGCAAATTTGGCAGATGCTCTGTTTTCCCCTATGAGTGGCAGGATTCATGATAGGGAGAGGGAGAAAGAGAGAGTGAGGGAGAGAGAGAGAGAGAGAGAGAGAGAGAGAGAGAGAGAGAGAGAGAGAGAGAGAGAGAGAGAGAGAAGGGGAGAGAGAGAGAGAAGGGAGAGAGAGAGAGAGAGAGAGAGAGAGAGAGAGAGAGAGAGAGAGAGAGAACAACAGAGACAGATAGAAACCTTTCTAAATAGGCTGATTCACTCCTTTTTTATTTAAGAATCTATTCTTTTACACAGAAACAGCAATATTGTATAATAATCAACTGTGAATGATTTAGCTGTATTCAGCAATAAATTGATCCAAGACAATTTCAAAGGATTTAAGATGAAAAATGTTATTTACCTGCAGAGAAAGAACTGATAGAATCTGAATGAAGATTGAAGTATACTTTTTTTTCCAAACTAAATTAAATTTATTTTGTTAAAAACTATGGGAAAATGCTTTAAGAATCACTAAATACAAACTAAAATTTGCATATCTATTAAAAAAACATTCCTGAGATTACCAACTGTGTATTTCTAACACAGTTCTGTTTAGATACACTGAAAACAATGGAGTTAGTATAACCTGTACATTAGTTTAATTTAAACTTGATCATAATCTTACATTTGAAAAATATCAAATTCCTAAGCCTTTAAAGAAACAAAATTTAGGTAACTGCCAAATTATATGGTGGCTAGCTAAATGGTAAACACAAATCACTATTTAAAATGGCAAGAAACCAGTTATTTTGTCTAAACAGTGTTGCTACATTTGTTTGGCTGCATAATAAATTCTGGTCTTGATAATAGTATAATGGAGCTCAGATACTTCTAATCACAAAAGTCTGTTAACTTTATGTCACCTTTTGTCCCAATTTATCCATATTTTGTTTTTAAAATAAAGAGGCAAGATCTTATAAAACATTTAACATTTTTAAAAGCAAAAATACATTAACATTATTTAAGATTACATCTTTAAAAGGAAAGGAACCTGGCTCCTTCATTCTCTTGAGATTCACCTAATAAATAGCAACCTAAGCATATAGTTAAGTCTGTAAAGCCAGAACTGCCATTGTTGACCAATGACACATAAATGATTTGTGAGCAGACACACAAAAGTCCTTTCCAGTTAGCCATTTTGTAAATGCTTTAACTCTGGTTCCAAGTTCATAAACATAAATAACCTAAACTATAATGAAAATTTTTTAATGGAACAATTGCTTTGCCGTATGGCTGACTACATACTCCTTAACAAAAAGAGACTTCACAAAAGATTTTCCCTAAATGGAGTTTGTGTCATGCAGAGGCAAATGGATCTAAGTTGCTGTTTTCTGTGTTCATTTTTATCCCAGGCAAGTTTTGGGTCATTGTAGTCAAGGAAAAGAGGGTTGCACAGACCTGACTAGGAATTCAGTGAGCTGAATCTATTTTGCACCATTTGTTTCCATGTTGAACATCATGATTAGAATTCAAAACAAGACAGTCCCAGAACCAGAAATATGCAGCTGAAAAATTATTCAACTTTTAGGTGTTCCTATGTGATAAAACCTATTCTTTTTTCTTTACAGTTTTAATCCTAGCCCCATAATTCAGAAACACTATAATAAAACTATTCTTGATCAAGCCAAACTTGGCTTTCATGATCACATTTTCAATAGATTCATATACAGAATGTCAGTCTAAAATATATATCACTTTTTAAAGAACAACCAGCAGAAAATATAAAAATACTATAGGTTTAACAAAGCATGTACATTAAAACTTGCCTGAATAAAGGTGCAATACTAATAATGTATTAGAAAAATTTGCTTATTATGAAACATTAGCAAATATGGGAATACACAAAATACTTTGGGGGACATCTAGTTATAGTATACAGATCAGTAGTTCTCAAACAGGTTCTTGTAATTTTTTTTTTAAAGCAATTGGGGTTAAGTAACTTGCCCAAGGTTACACGGCTAGGTTTTTGTTTGTGTGGATTAAGTGTCGGAGGCCGGCTCTGAACTCAGGTCCTTCTGACTCCAGGGCCGGCGCTCTATTCACTGCGCCACCTAGCCGCCCCAGGTTCTTGTAATTTTTAATGGAGTTATGAGGGGGTTTCAGGTTTCTGTTCTTCTGAGGAGTGCTACAAAGGGCTTTGATGCTGCTATACTAGCTGACAGAAACTTTCCCTTTGGTCCTTCACCCCCAACCCCCTTTTTCTCCCACATAATTATGATGGCCAGCCATTCAGTACTTTTTAAAGGATTATTGTTCTGTATGAAAAAAATATTTAAGAACTACTAGTAAAAGCAGAAAAAATATACCTTATATGCTACAAACTTCTCTAAAGTATTAAATCAAGATATTTAAATTCTATTGTTTTGCATTTAATTTTACACCTTAGCAAACATTAGGATCAGTAACTTGTCAATTTGTTTTAATAAAAATTAGAAAAGAGTATAAAATTTGATATCACCTATTTTCAATAAGTACATACATAGTATGTATGACTGTTAAGCAGGTGAATAAGGATGTCATATAAATTACATTAACAAAAATAGAACTTTTTTTACATTGTCCAAATTAAATAAACTAACTATATTTAAGATTTCTCAACAAATTGAATGTTAGTCCTAAACTGATAACACTTACACATTCAAAAGCAGCATTCTCATAACTAAACTTAACTATGTAAGTTCCATGGGGGCAGTGATGGTATCTTCTCTAAAGTTTTTATCTCTCCCAGTGCTTAGCATAGTGCTCTGCACAATTAGTGCTTAATAAATGTTTGCTGAATGAATAAAACCCCTAATCCATAAGTAGTTTTGTTTTCCTAATGGTATGACATCCAACTACTAAGCACTGATATTTTGGACTAGTCTGTGTAAGATCTACTCTTGTGACCCTGTGTTTACCCTTTCACATTAATAATCATCAGTAAGGTCTTTGGCTAATGTGGTTTTGAAATGAATTGTAAATTAAGAAAACATGAGTCATAACAACCTTGATATAGCACATATAAAAATATCCCAAATACTTAAATATAAAAAAATTCATTTTCTAAGATGGGATTTAAGTAAAAATCAAACAAAAAGAACCATGACATTTATCTTTAGACCTATATCCTGAAAATTTAGTTGAGGTAACCTCTGCAAGACACAGATCCACACTTGCACACAGTTCTGAGCCTCTTTTTGGCTGGGCTGAGGTCAATAGACTCTGAAGATATATCTCCAGAACCTTTCATTTGATAATCAAAAGTAATCTCTTCTCCAGGATGTATTGTTCTTGTGGAAAATAGTGCTATTCGAGGAAGGCGAGTATCAAGGTTATCAATGAAGACGTTGAACACCTGAAGATTTGGGTCACAACTATGATTCACAAAATGAGACACATTTCCATATCGAGCTGCATCCACTGTGAATTCATCAGATTCATAGTTCAGATCAAAGAGATATGGGATTCCTTTATTATCATAGAGCTGTCCCTGTCTCTCAGCTTCTTCACTTGTGATAACCTCTCCAACATACTCCATGACAAAACTCATCCTCTTAATTTTCACAAGGGTTTTCACTCCCCAGCCATAGCCATTGCTAAGGGAATATGGTGTACCTTTCTGCACAATCCTATTGGGGCAGTCATAGATGGGCGTGCCAGGTTGGATCTTTATCTGCCTCTTTTTATTGTAAGCCAAATGCTCCAGCTTCTGCAGGGCAGCACTTCTCAATGAAGCAATCTGTGCACATACAACCAACTATGGCTTCATTTGTCAGATTGATTCCAGGAGCAGGTTTGTATTCATTTATGTAGTAAAAGTCTAAAGGTGGACTTTCCAGATCAACAGTATTTTCAACAAAGATCATTCCTTTATGGTTCTTTTTTCTGTTAAGCTCTTCTTGCCATCTCTGCAGAGCTACCCTTTGTTTAGCCTTCTTTACAACATACTCAGCAATAGCAGGCTTCAAACTTTTTTTTTTAACAAATGCTTTATTAACTTCTGTTTTACATCATTCATTTCCGCCAGATTTTGAGTTATAATCATTTCCCCCCCGTTATTCCCCTACCCAACCTCCCAGAATAGCAGTCCCACAAGATATCGCTTCCTCCAATCTGCTCTCTCCCATACCTTCTCCCATACCCCCTTCGACTTTTCCATTAGAGGAAGGTGAATCTTTGTGTCCCAATGCCTGCACATCTTATCTCCCAATTATAAGCAAAAGAGTATTAATAATAGTATTTATATATATTTGAAACACTTAATCTTAAGACCTCGAATTTCAGATCCATTTCCTTCCTCCCTTGTCACCCATTCCCTCTGGGGAGATAAGTAATTCAGTATATGTTGTACATGTCTAGCTATGCAAAACATTATCATGGTATATATATTGTACAAGGCTGCTTATACTTCCCTCCCACTCATCCCACCCCCCCCACCTGGTCCATTCCTTACATGATCCTGTCCCTCTTCTATAGTGGGTACTTCCAACCTCCCCTCCCCCAAGGATGCCCTCCCATCCATCATCCCTCCTCTCATCCCCCTTCCCCCTATTCTGCTGCAGGTTGAGATATCCCATTTAGTATGTATGTCATTCTCTCCCTGAACCAAATTCAAAGAGAATGTGGTTTTGCCCTTTTCTTTTCCTTCCTATTCTCCCTCTCCCTTGTAACCACTTCCCCTTGCTTCTTCTACATGAGATAGTTTACCCTACCCTGTCTCTCCCCATCTCCTCTTGCCACTTTCCTCTCTCACCTCATAATTTCATCCCTTGAGTATT
Organism: Gymnobelideus leadbeateri; assembly: GCA_011680675.1. Taxonomy (NCBI): domain Eukaryota; kingdom Metazoa; phylum Chordata; class Mammalia; order Diprotodontia; family Petauridae; genus Gymnobelideus; species Gymnobelideus leadbeateri. The sequence continues at coordinate 149,882 of WOXC01001846.1, forward strand.
CTCCCTTCCCAACAAATTCAACCTATGCCCTCTATCCATATATAACTGTAACCATATACACATACATTCTCATATGTATTCATATGACCACACACACTTCTTCCATTATTTTCATAGTGAGAAAGATATCATGAGTCACAGTTATTACTTTTCCACATAGGAATGTAAATAGTTCAACTTTGATAAGTTTCTTTTGATTTCTTTTCCCTGATTAGCTTCTCAGGCATCTCTTCCTTCTTGTGTTTGGATGTCAAATTTTCTATTCAATTCTGGTTTTTTCCTCAAGAATGCTTGAAAATCCTCCATTCCACTGAATGACCATATTTTCCCCTGAAACAAAATACTCAGTTTTGCTGGGTAGGTGACCCTTGGGTTCATTCTCAGTTCTTTTGCCCTCTGGAATATCATATTCCATGCCCTTCGATCCCTCAGTGTGGAAGCTGCCAGGTCCTGGGCTATTCTGATTGTGTTTCCACAATATTGAAATTGTTTCTTCCTGGCTGCTTGTAGTATTTTCTCCTTAATCTGGGGATTCTGGAACCTGGCTATGATATTCCTGGGAGTTTTCTTTTTGGGATCTTTTTCAGGAGGTGATTGGTGGATTCTTTCAACCTCTATTTTGCCCTCTGGATCTAAAACATCAGGGCAATTTTCCTTGAGAATTTCTTGAAGGGTGATTTCTAGGTTCTTTGATCATGGCTTTCAGGTAGTCCAATAATTTTTAAATTGTCTCTCCTGGATCTATTTTCCAGGTCAGTGGTTTTTCCCATGAGATATTTTACATTGCCTTCTAATCTTTCGTTTGTTTGGATCTGTTTAACAGCATCTTGATTTCTCATAAAGTCATTTATGAGAAACTCTGAAGGAATGAATCTCCTCAGTGAACTTTTGAGATTCTTTTTCCATCTGGCAAATTCGACTTTTTAAGGCATTCTTCTCCTCATTGCCCTTTTGGGCCTCCTTAGCCATTTGAATTAGTCTATTTTTTAAGGTGTTATTTTCTTCAGTCAGGCTGTTGACCCTCATTTCATACTTTTCCTGCATCCTTCTCATTTCTCTTTCCAATTTTTCCTCCACTTCTCTTATTTGATTTTTAAAGTCCTTCTTCAGGTCCTCTATGGCCTGCACCCCGCTCATGTTTTCCCCTGGGGCTTTTGGAGCAGGACTTCTGACCTCACAGTCCTTTTCCCTCTCTATGCCCCCAAAATAGGAGTCTAGGGTTGCATTTTTCTGTTTCCTTTGCCTTGGCATGCTGCCACTTAATTGCTTGACTTTTGGGCTTGTTGCCACACTATGGCTTCAAGGCCAGATAGAGGAATTTTCGTCCCGAACGTGTGGGGGGCAACTTCCGTTTCTGGCAAGCTATAAACCCACCCACAACTTCCACCCTAGATCACAATCCAGATCCAGGGAGGTTAAAGCAAGAGCGATTACCCCCCAAGACTGATCGCTGGATCTCCCTACAATTTGCAGGCTGGGAGCTGGAGCTGCCTCTGAAAACTACAAAATGGCGTGTCTCCTCAGAGGCTTCTAGCCCCCAGGGGAGGGAGCTGACGCATTCCCCCAAATACAGGTCCCAAAGTCCATAGGACACTAACCCCTTACTTTGTCCTAGGCATGTCTATGTTGATAATTCTGGAGCTCTGCACGTTGCGTGCTGCCTGCTCCCAGACCACTGCACTGGTCCTTCCTGCAGGGCTACTGGGCTGTCCTCAGTGGGAGGTTAGCTTCTCTGTGTCGTTCTGTGGGTGCTGGCGCTCCAGAAGTTGTTCAGAGTCCCCTTTTACATAGTTTGGGGAGAATCTGGGGGCAGAGTGTTTTGGATGAGCTGTTTCTACTCCCCCATCTTGGCTCTGCCCCAGGCTTCAAACTTTTGATATCATTTTTCAACATTACTGCTTTGCCTTGCTTTAACTGAGATAAATATTCACGCTGGTCATTATAAAACTGTTCAAGAAGTAATGGACATTTGAGATTTCTTGAAGGTTCCCAAGTATTTGTAGTTTCTGGCCATCCTTTCCCTTTTACAAGGTAATATTCCATATCCTTTTCTATCTTGTAGTCACACAAGTATTCCACCTCATAATTATTTAGATTCTTTTTGGTGATTCCAATCGATTTACATGTGAGCTTTTCCTTTCTACATAATTCCTGAAGAGTATCAAGTGAAGCTAGGCAAGGCACACACCATGCTCCTTGTGCTCTGGCCATGGCTGCCGCCATCTTGTGGAACCTTCATTCAAACTGGCAAGGTCTGACCCAACTGCTCAGCTGGAGGGCCGAGGCCCCGCCCCTTACCCGGCCTAATATAAAGAGCCAGGTATATATAGAAACTTGAGGAGAGCACTTTAAGACATACCTAGGTTAAATAGCCTACTGTGTCTCTATTGTGGTGATTGCAGTTAAGATCTAACAGGGGGAATCTAACAGATAGTGATATCTATGGTATCATATTCAGATGTATTGGGGGAGGGGTGCAAACTAAGTGTTTACTAGAGGGGTCAAGGAAAAGGAAGGACAAGGTGGCCTTTGAATTGTGCTTTAAAAAACATAGGCAAAAATTCAATATATGAAGGGGGAGAATCGAGGCATCCCAGGCCTAGCTAACAGTTTAACTCAAGGAAGAGGGAGAGAACAGGGTGTGTTCTCGGTCAGAGAGTGTCTAATTTGTTGATATAGGGGCCTTAAAGTTCTGTCAAATGGATCTGAAATATTATTGGCAACTCTGGGCAGAGGAATAAATAAGAAAGTGGATAAGGAAGACTATTCTGGCAGCCCTATGGGGGATGCACTGAGGGAGAAGAGGGAGGAAGCTGGGGGAGCTGTTAAGAAGCTATTGCCACAATCCAAGCCTTCAGCAGGGAGGGGCTATATTCTAGTGGTGTCCACAGGAGTAGTGATGATGGGACAGACAGATGGGAAAGATGTCACCGAGATCAAATAAACGGACCTTGGTAACTGATTAAATATGAGAGGCCAGGGGTAGGGAACCCTGAATAATGATTGTCCATTCATAAGCATGAAATGGGGTCATAGACAGAAAAAGTAAAAGAAGAGTGAGAAGGAGGTTTAGGGAAAAGAGATCAAACTCCATTAATGTTGAGCTGGAGGTCCTGGCAGGACAGCCAGGGTGGGCAGTGGGCACAGGGAGGTGGGGGCCCTAAACTCAGTAGGGAGCGGAGATAAGAGACATCAATGTGGGAATGGTGAAAATGGGGGTGAGTATATGGGAATGAGAACATAGGGAGCTGGAGAGTGACTCTTGGGGAGCACTCATTGGGGGAGCTGGGACAGTAGTGAGACGTCACTGGACAACAAATAGGAGAAGGAGGTTTGGAAGTGGGTGGGTCATGCCACTGGGTTTATGCATGACTGGTTTCTCCAAAGGAAAAATAGCTGTTACATGAGGAAGGGGTATATTTATGTCCCAAACTTTTAAGAATAAGAAAGAAATTGTATGAAAACTCTTCAATCTCCAAAGAGAACGTAGTATAGGGGAAAGTATTATAGATACAGAATTGTAAGACCCCACTCCACTGTTGATGTCTGCTAATTACTAGAGGAGACACATGGGTCAATTGACTTCCCCAGAGAAGCCTCAGGTTCCTAATCTATAAAATGAGAATAATAGCAATTGGTCTACTTACTTCCTAAAGTTATTTTAAGCATTAAATGATTCTCTCTCTCTCTCTCTCTCTCTCTCTCTCTCTCTCTCTCTCTCTCTCTCTCTCTCTCTCTCTCTCTCTCTCTCTCACACACACACACACACACACACTCACCCATCCACAGAGTCAGTAACTGTAAAACACAATGGAGGTCCTTTCCACCTTTGAACTGTGATTTTATGAAAGAAAAATCAAATGATAGAATCCCAGAATTGGGAGGGGCCTATGTGGTCATCTGGAAGAGTTCATACCCAAATTGAGGAAACAGTATACTGAATACCACAATTTGTGGTCAGAGAAACAGGTTTCTCAGAATTCTCTACTACCTTTGTGACCTACTTCTCCGGGATTCAGTTTCTTCTCATGTAAAATGAGGAGAAAAAGGGATCATGAAGAGAGAGAGAGAGAGAGAGAGAGAGAGAGAGAGAGAGAGAGAGAGAGAGAGAGAATGATCACTGTATTCCAATATTTGAAGGATTTGAAGGGATATTGTCATAGAAAAAAACAGTATTTTATTTCATTGGCCCCACAGGACAGACCAAGAGCCAAGGGGAGAAGGTGTAGAGAGTTTAATTTAGTTGTATTCATCCAGAAGTTAGATGTCCATTTATCAAGTGGAATGTTGAGGGGATCCCTGGTCAGGTTGGACTAACAATAATTCAGGGGTGAGGAACCTGTGGCCTCCAGGCCATGTGTAGCCTTCCAGGTCCTAGGTGTGGCCCTATGACTAAGTCCAAGTTTTACAGAACAAATTCGTTTATGCGGGGGATTTGTTCTGTGAAGTTTGGATTTAGTCAAAGGGCTGCACTTGAGGACCTAGAGGGCCATGTGTGGCATTGCTGTCGCAGGTTCCCCACCCTGTGACTAAATACTTGTGAGGTCTCTTTCAGTTTGGAAATGTGGTGTTTTCCCCCAGAAGCAGTGTAATAACTGGGGTTTCATTCCTTGGCAGCCTGCTTCACCAACCATATAGCTAGAATTTCATTTGTTGGCAATGAAAAAAAATGGTAGAACATGGCAGTGCTTTAATGCAAGTACTTAAAAAAGAACACAGGGAACAAAAATGAGTAAGAGAGAGTGAGCCTTAGTTGCAGTGAATGCTGAATGTGATGCTTGAGGGAATCAAGCTTAATCAGGGTAAGATGGAACTAGAGACTTCTGTGCAGATTTTGAAAGGGCTGCATCGCGTTTTCAAGGGCTTTGAAGGCTGATCACAATGGGGGGGGGGTTTGGTTATGTCTACTCTAGTTCCCTCTTTCATAGCTTACCTTTTCCTTGGTGTAGGTGGGTCATCAGCAGAGAAGTGATCCCCATCAGCTATAAAAGGAGGGGGGGGGGGTGGAAAGAGAGAAAGAGAGTCTGAGATTGAGACAGAATCGATATAAAGAGAACAGAATGTCAGAGACAGAAGGGAAAGTAATTGGAGAAAGTGAGAAAATGAGAGAGGGAAAGAAGCCAGTCAGGACTGGGAAATGCCAGAGAGAAAAAAGAAAGGGAAGAGAGAGGAGATATATTTCCTTAAGGTAACTTCAAAAGACTCAGAGAGGGGGAAGGAAGGAGGGAAAAGGTAAAGAGGATTTATGTCTAGACATGATATTGCCTTAGGTCGAATTGATGTAGAAATGAGTGTTGAACTGGGGAAAGCATATAAGACCAGTGATTGAGAAGTCAGTTCCCCTCACCTTCCATCAGATGGTGCTTGCAGACAGGCCAGGTTGATCACAGACACACACCTTTATTTTATTGATTTGGATGAGGGCTCTTCTTTCACAAGGTACCTACAGCAGTTTCTGGATGTGTGTGGGGGTGTCCTATTCTTCCAAGATGAAGGCCATAAAGGGACACATATTGATGCAATGAAATATAAAAGTGAAGCCTTTTCAAGTGTAAAATTTTCCATCCTTTGCAAGGCATTTTAGGTTTGGTTAATTCAACTGCATTTGAAAAGGCCATTTAAGACAATGAACTTAGCCCGGGACATGTACTGGCTTTGCAACCTTTTCTCCAGTCATTCATTTGAATAAGACTGAAATAGAAACTGGGAAATACAACTGGTTGGTCCCTGTAAGTTAGGTGACTCACTGAGGCAACCCAGATATTAAACAGGAAGAATTATTAAATGGAAAAGTCTATACCTTTTCTAAGTCCTTCCTGGGATGTGACAAGCCTCAGAGTCTTGAGATAGCAGTAATGGAGAGGCTTCAAGCAATCCTAGATTAATATTCTCTGCCCTTCCTGAAAAACCACACAATGACTCGCTGGAAAGGAACGCTGTAACATTGCAACTGAAAGAGCACAGTGACACCCTGCCAAGTCTAAGGCTTGAGGAGGTAGAGATGTTAATTGCCCATCAAAGTGCCAATTCGGGGAGTCCATCAGATCAGATCAGCCAGTGAAGATGCTATCCCATTTGAGGAGTCATTCCAGTGGCTAAGCAACTTTTTTCCAGCCCAGCAGAAGTATTAACTAATGAGGAATCTACCTAGCCCAACATGACCAGTGGATCAACCCAGCTAGCAGAAACCCTTTGCTCTTTGAGCAGGAGGCCCAGATGGTCTATCTATTCAACCAAAGCAGCATGGGTATAGCAGCAGTGATTTATTCAGCACTACTACAGATGCCTCATTCCATAGTGAACTTCATGAGGACTCTCTAAAGAGAGAAAAATAATTGAGACTGAGACTCCAGAGTTGTCAGTTGCCTGCTACCATTCCCTTCCTAAGAGTATCACTACCATTATATTTTAATTGTGGCCACTAAATCTGATGATTCTGTCATAGTGTATGCCCTAAGTCTTGTTTTAAAACATTATTCTTGCTCTGCCATTTAAGTAAATGTCTTTTCTAAGAACTGACTGAGTCTATATACTGTTCTTTAATGGGAAACACACCAGTGGGGACCCATGTACTATTGTGCTGTGCAAAGCCACCCTCGAAGAACACTCAGTAGCAGTTGTGTCTCTAGGAATTCAATGTACCAGTTTCAGGGTAAGTCTGGGGAGTAAGGTTGGAGGGGGTGCTATGTCTACATGACATTACTGGTGGTCAGCAGCCACTGAATAGGAAGGAGCACACACTACTGCCAAGTTTATCCTGAAGAAAGATAGGCAGGGAAAGAAGGAGAGAGCTCTTCAGACTGGGGCTACAAAAGACCATATCTATATAATCATACATGTAAAGAGACAGAGAGAACAGAATATGGGCATTTAGGATGACCAGGAAGTACAGCATAGACAAAAGTTCTGAATCTGGAGTCAGGAAACTTGTCCAGGGATTCCAGACTTAGATCCCAGAACTCAGACAAGTCTTTCCTGTGTGCCTTCAGGTGGGCTGCTTTACCCTTATGGACTTTTTCATCTTTGGAGTGAGATAGTTGCCCTGCAATATACAGATCTGGCTTTAAAGCCCATGATTCCAAAGAAGGCTACCTCCTTTTCCCACTGGATATTCTTTTTTTTTTTTTAAACAAATGCTTTACTAACTTCTGTTTTACATCATTCATTTCCGCCAGATTTTGAGTTACAATCATTTTCCCCCCATTATTCCCCTACCCAACCTCCCAGAATAGCAGTCCCACAAGATATCACTTCCTCCAATCTGCTCTCTCCCATACCTTCTCCCATACCCCCATCGACTTTTCCATTAGAGGAAGATGAATCTTTGTGTCCCAATGCCTGCACATCTTATCTCCCTATTACAAGCAAAAGAGTATTAATAATAGTATTTATATATATTTGAAACATTTAATGTTATGACCTCACATTTCAGATCCATTTCCTTCCTCCCTTGTCACCCATTCCCTCTTGGGAGATAAGTAATTCAGTATATGTTGTACATGTCTAGCTATGCAAGACATTATCATAGTAGATATATTGTACAAGGCTGCTTATAATTCCCTCCCACTCATCCTACCCCCCACCTGGTCCATTCCCTACATGATCCTGTCCCTCTTCTATAGTGGGTACTTCCAACCTCCCCTCACCCCAAGGATGCCCTCCCATCCATCATCCCTCCTCTCATCCCCCTTCCCCCTATCCTGCTGCAGGTTGAGATATCCCATTTAGTATGTATGTCATTTTCTCCCTGAACCAAATTCAATGTGAATGTGGTTTTGCCTTTTTAGCTTTCCTTATTCTCCCCCTCCTTTGCAACCACTTCCCCTTGCTTCTTCTACATGAGATAGTTTACCCTACCCTGTCTCTCCCCATCTCCTCTTGCCACTTTCCTCTCTCACCTCATAATTTCATCCCTTGAGTATTCTCCCTTCCCAACAAATTCAGCCTATGCCCTCTATCCATATATAACTGTAACCATATACACACACATTCACATATGTATTCATATGACCACACCCCCTTCTTCCATTATTTTCATAGTGAGAAAGATATCATCAGTCACCGTTATTGCTTTTCCATATAGGAATGTAAATAGTTCAACTTTGATAAGTTCCTTTTGATTTCTTTTCCCTGATTACCTTCTCAGGCATCTCTTACTTCTTGCGTCTGGATGTCAAATTTTCTATTCAACTCTGGTTTTTTCCTCAAGAATGCTTGAAAGTCCTCCATTCCACTGAATGACCATATTTTCCCCTGAAACAAAATACTCAGTTTTGCTGGGTAGGTGACCCTTGGGTTCATTCCCAGTTCTTTTGCCCTCTGGAATATCATATTCCATGCCCTTCTATCCCGCAGTGTAGAAGCTGCCAGGTCCTGGGCTATTCTGATTGTGTTTCCACAATATTGAAATTGTTTCTTCCTGGCTGCTTGTAGTATTTTCTCCTTGATCTGGGGATTCTGGAACCGGGCTATAATATTTCTGGGAGTTTTCTTTTTGGGATCTTTTTCAGGAGGTGATTGGTGGATTCTTTCAACCTCTATTTTGCCCTCTGGATCTAAAACATCAGGGCAGTTTTCCTTGAGAATTTCTTGAAGGTGATTTCTAGGTTCTTTCTTTGATCATGGCTTTCAGGTAGTCCAATAATTTTTAAATTGGCTCTCCTGGATCTATTTTCCAGGTCAGTGGTTTTTCCCATGAGATATTTCACATTGCCTTCTAATCTTTCGTTTGTTTGGATCTGCTTAACAGCATCTTGATTTCTCATAAAGTCACTAGCTTCCATTTGCTCCAGTCTAACTCTGAAGGAATGAATCTCCTCAGTGAACTTTTGAAATTCTTTTTCCATCTGGCAAATTCGACTTTTTAAGGCATTCTTCTCCTCATTGCCCTTTTGGGCCTCCTTAGCCATTTGAATTAGTCTATTTTTTAAGGTGTTATTTTCTTCAGTCAGGCTGTTGACCCTCATTTCATACTTTTCCTGCATCCTTCTCATTTCTCTTTCTAATTTTTCCTCCACTTCTCTTATTTGATTTATAAAGTCCTTCTTCAGGTCCTCTATGGCCTGCAACCCGCTCATGTTTTCCCCTGGGGCTTTTGGAGCAGGACTTCTGACCTCACAGTCCTTTTCCTGCTCTATGCCCCCAAAATAGGAGTCTAGGGTTGCATTTTTCTGTTTCCTTTGCCTTGGCATGTTGCCACTTAATTGCTTGACTTTGGGGCTTGTTGCCACACTATGGCTTTAAGGCCAGATAGAGGAATTTTTGTCCCGAACGTGTGGGGGCAACTTCCGTTTCTGGCAAACTGTAAACCCACCCACAACTTCCACCCTAGATCACAATCCAGATCCAGGGAGGTTAAAGCAAGAGCGATTACCCCCCAAGACTGATCGCTGGATCTCCCCACGATTTGTAGGCTGGGAGCCGGATCTGCCTCTGAAAACTACAAAGTGGTGTGTCTCCTCAGCAGCTTCTAGCCCCCAGGGGAGGGAGCTGACGCATTCCCCAAATACTGGTCCCAAAGTCCATAGGACACTAACCTCTTACTTTGTCCTAGGCATGTCTATGTTGATAATTCTGGAGTCGCCAGGGTTCCTGGTGTTCTGGGGTTCCTCCAGCCGGCTGCTGGCCCTGTCGCCCTGGGGCTAAAACCTCGGCTCACGCGGACCTGGGCTCGGCTCCTGCGCTCTGCGCTCTGCGAGCTGCCAGGTCCCAGACCACTGAGCTGGTCCTTCCTGCAGGGCTGCTGGGCTGTCCTCAGCGGGAGGTTAGCTTCTCTGTGTCGTTCTGTGGGTGCTGGGGCTCCAGAAGTTGTTCAGAGTCCCCTTTTACATAGTTTGAGGGGAATCTGGGGGCAGAGAGGCTTGGAAGAGCTGTTTCTACTCCGCCATCTTGGCTCCGCCCCCCCCCCCCACTGGATATTCTATGCTATCCATTGACTGGTGCCCCTAATTCCGCTCATAGGAGGAAAAGGATGCAATCCAATCAGAATAAATGTAGTCTGGGTAGGAACTCACTCTCATTCCCTTAGACACTGTGGGAGAAGGGGTATCACCTCTGGCACACATGTTTTTTGGAGGTGACACAAAGCTTTTGATATGAGTCATGGAAAACTAGTGAATGCTGGATACTTAACAGGGAAGAAGAAACTTGGGACAGAAAGGGTAAAGAAGAGGCTAATGATGTCAGAGAGAAATGTGCCAAGTTCATTGGGGAAAGTTAGTCCTCCTGTATCCTCTTGACCATTGGTCCCTTTCTCCCCACCATCAGAGCCTCCATCCACTCCATTGCAATACATCCCAGATGAAGGCAGAAAAAAGAGGAAAAAGCTCTTGAGTTCTGGGACCTGGGTTCAGATCCCACCTTTGATCCATGAAGCCTGAATGACCCCGAACAAATCCTGTTATCTCCTCTGGAGCTCAATTTCCTCATCTGTAAAGTGACAAGTTTGGACCAGATGTCCTCTTATGTCTCTACCATGTTTAGACCTCACTGCAAAGTAGATTTCTGTCCAAACTCAGGTGTACAAGTGCTACCCCTGGAATGTCTAACTGAACAAACAAACAAATAGCAACATTAGAACAGAACCCAGGAGTCCTAGATACAATGTAGAATGGGCAAGAATGTTTTGCTAGACAGGGTTCAATTCTCTAACCTGTTTCTTCACCTGTAAAATGAGGATAATATTTCCTGCACTGCTTGCTGAGAGAAGACCTGTTCAGGGCATCTTCCTTTCAGGACAGTGGTTGTCCCAACTCCACAAGGCCACATAATATTTTACTACCTTGTCAAAAGCTTGAAGTCTAAAACTAAGGAGGTGAGAGTCCCATTGTACCATGCCCTGCTCAGATCTAATCTAAGGTGCTGGTTGGTGGTCTGGATATAACATCTAAAGGATTTAGACAAACTACAGTGTTATGGGGACAGTGACTAGGATGGTCAGAAACTATGCCACAGATCATTGGAAGAAATTTATATGTTAAGACAGAAGAAATGTGGATTGATTTTTTGAGGGGCACAATAGCTATTTCTAAGTATCCAAAGGACTGTGTGTGATTAACCTTGTGATTTTTGATGCCAGGAGGCTAAATTTGGACCAATTAGTGGAATTTACAGAGAGGTAAATTTGATGTTAAAGTGGGAGGGGGAAAAACACAAAAAATATACTTTAACCTGGGAAAGAGTGGACTCCTATTACCAAAAGTGATCTACGGGGTGATGTGATGGGGCTGGATAACCCCTGGCTAGACTTATTATGGAGTGAATTCCGACTCAGGAAGGACAGAGTCCCATCTGAATTTGAAGTCCTGTGATTTTAAGATGGTAAAGATCATCTGAATCACTCCCTTATGGTATCTGGGACACAAGGACTGATTTCTTTCTAAAGTCAAATTATCCCAAATCCCTTCTCATCCTTTCCAGCTCTGAAACCTATTTCTAAACCTCCAATTTAGAAAAGCAAAAGACATCTCAGTGACTTTCTAGGTTATGTTAAGCCTCCAGTCAAAGAGCAGGAGTCACTTTAGCAGGGTGTCCATGGGGAGATGTCTAATGGCCTCATCAACTCCATTAGTGCTGTTCCCAGCATGAGGAATATTTGTTACAGTCCCAGAAGGGGAAGAGGACTATCCAGTTTTTTTGGGTAGCAGCCTCACCCTTCACCAAACAGGCATCAAGTTGTTGGGGCTGCTCTTTCTGTTACCCAAATGCCAAGAACCTCCCTTTTTCCTGTAGATAGATGGATGGATAGATATGTAGGTAGAAGACAGACAGATAGATAGATAGATAGATAGATAGATAGATAGATAGATAGACCAATACATAAATATTTAGATAGGCAGATAGATTACATTCATTAAGTGCTCACTTGTGTACAGTGCTAAGCACTGAGGACGCACATACGAGCAAGGAGATTGAAAAAGATTTCTTAAAGGAAGTGAACAGTTGATTTAATCTTCATAAGAATTGAAAATTCTAATAGGCTCCAGTGAGGAAGGAGGGTGTAAATGCAGGCATAAGCAGCAGGTTATATAAAAAGGTGTGGAGGTGGGAGATAGAAGTCTGAATTTGAGCAGTGGCAAACATTTGATTTAGTTGACCTAGAGCATGGAGTACATAAGGGAGATAATGTGATCTAAGTCTAGAGCCAGATTATAAATAGTTTCAAATGCCAAGGTGAGGAACTTTTATTATATCCCAGAGGCAATAGGGGGAAGATGACAAGAACCTAGAAGAAGAATGACATTATCATAGATGGTTTTCAGGGACATTCTTTTGATAGTTTGGCAGAGGAGAGATCCTATCGCTATTAGTTGCTATCATTGCTATTAGGCTATTGCAATAGGGCAAAATCTGGTGAGATCCTGCACTAGGCTGGAGAGGTCCTGCACATGGGAGTGGAGAGAAAAGCCTGGATGTAAGGATGTGAGGGACAGCATGGAAGAAGAAGGGGTAAGAATAGGGAGTGATGGAGAGTGAGGAATCCAGGGCCATCCCAAGGGAGGATGATGGTACCTTGTACATGAAGAAGGACCCATTCTCCTCTCCCACACTAAACTTTTCACTGTTGCTAGTCCTGTCTGAGAATGTCAGGAACTTTGCTTGCAGACCTTTCCTTTTCAAGGTGCCTAATTACTTTGCTTTCTGGAGGAGGAGGAAAGGAACAAGTGGGACAAAGTCCCAGTTGGGAAAATATTGAATTGTGTCCTTTAGGACTTGAGACCCTTTTCCTGATGTTATATGCCCCCTTTTATTCGCAATTTAGCTCCTTGGGAGCTCTGGGCTCTGCAATGGGAGCTAGTTAACCTCTCTGGGCCATGCTAGTCAGTCCTCAGCTAATACAGGGCTTTTCTGAAGGAGACAGAAGAAAGCCAGTGGTTGCCTTAGCAACAAAGATTCCAGTACAGTCAGAGCGAGCTTCAAATTGATTTGTCATCACTCACCTCTGCCCGGTAGCCTTCCTATCATTTGACAAAAGGCGGGAGTAGATGAGATTGAGGGCCATGGGGTATGTAATGAGGAAGTCAGTCTCCTGTGTCCCAGAAGTCTTTTGGCTGTCCTAGAAGCAACACCTGTTAGGAAGTTCTCATGAGAATCCAGAGATTTCCCTTAGCATCCCCATCATCCTGGCCATAGAATAACAAAGATGGAATATCTCAGAGGTGGAGCGCACCTCTCATATACTGTCCCTAGAACTTGAGCAGACCATAAGTGCTCATCTTGCCTCTGCTTGAAGAATGCCAGTAATAGGGAACTCATTACCTCCCACATGAGCTCATCCCACTTTTAGACAGATATTGTTATTAGGAAATTTGTCTTTGCACCTGACCAAAATCTGACTCTCTGTACCTTCCATCACTTTGTGGTGGAAACAAAAAACAAACAAACAAACAAACAAAACAAAACAAACAAACAACAACAACAAAAAACAACAACAACAACCAGCTGACCGAAAAATCTCTGTAATTTCTAGACCAAGCAGATGCAGATAAAGCCTTCTGCCCTATGGTAGCACTTGAAGAGAGGCATATGATTTCCCCAGATCTTCTCTCCTTCAGGGTAAATACCTATAATGCCTTCACTTGATCTTCACATATCAGGGTCTCCAGGAGCCTTGGAATTGTGGTCCTCAAGTTTTTTATGCTTTCTAGTTTGTCACTGGCCTTCCCAGAATGTGGCATCCTGATATGAACCCAACCTTCTGGATAAGCCAAAGAATTAGACTTGCAGAAGATCAAGTTCATAATTTTTATTTACATAACATTTTAAAAACTTTTGCACAAGCAAGTCTAACAAAGCTAAGATTAAAAGTGAAACACTTTTCTGGGGGAAAAATCTTTGAACCGAGTTTTTCTTATAATAGTCTCATTTCCAAAATATACAAGGGACTGATTTATATTTATAAAAAAGAAGGCATTCCCCAATTGATAAATAGTCTAAGGATATAGCAGATAGTTGTCAAGGGAAGAAATCCAGACTATCACTAGCTACATGAAAAAGAAATGTTCAAAGTTATTATTAATTAGAGAAATGCAAATGAAAGCAATTTTGAGATTCCATCTTATATGCATCAGAGTGGCAAAGATGATAAACACAGTAAATGATACATGCTGGAAGGGGCTGGGGAAAAGGCACATTGATGCACTGTTAATGGATCTGTGAATGGGTACAAATGTTCAGGGAAGCAATTTGTTCCCATTGACCCAGATATACCACTACTCTGCCTATACTCAAAAGAGATCAAAGAAAGAGGAAATGGTCCAGTATATACACCAAGATTTACAGGATCATTTTTATGGTGGACTTCAGGAGAAATCAGTCTCTACTGAGCAGCAGATAGTGGAGGAGGGTGAGCTCTGGGATGATAGAACAAAGGATATTTGGTCTAATTGCCTCAGTTTATGTAGAGGAGGAAACTAAACCCTGATGAGGTGAAGTAACCTTATAGAAGGTCACAAAGAATGAGTGTTAGAGCCAAGACTCAGATAGGTCCTCTGACTCTGAAATTAAATGGTGTTTCTACTACCTTGCAAGAGGGAAATGGAAGGGAAGAAAAAGGAAAGGGAAAGGAAAAGGAAAAGGAAAAGGGAAAGGGAAAGGGAAAGGGAAAGGGAAAGGGAAAGGGAAAAGGAAAGGGAAAGAGGAAGGGGAAGGGAGTTTTTAATCCTGGATCCAAGGATTAAATAGATCTATAGTTTTACTAGACACCAAAGGGGTCCATCACACACACACACACACACACACACACACACACACACACACACACACACACACACACACACAGACGCTTTTAGTAGGGGATGGTGGAATAGTGATCAGTGGGAATCTGCTTCCAAAGAGATTCCTCTAGTTGAACCCACAGTGATCCTGTGGTTCCTTAAGCTAGTGGCTGCTTGGGGCAGGGAGGGGTATAGTCTGCCTGCCCTTCCCCTGCATAATCTGCAGGATCAAGACTTGAGGGGGAGGAGGCAATAACCTGGGGCTGGAGAAACGACAAGGCAGAAAGCTGGTATTTGGAGCAATGTATAGGTAGGTATACCCCTCTCCTAGGAGAAAGTAACCCGATCCGCAAGTTGGGATAAACTTTTGCACTGTTTATGCTAGATTAAATAATTATTTTATAAGTCCTATAAGAGCATTGTATGAGTCAAAGAAGATCAAGGTTCACAAGCTTCTAGAGGGCAGGGGCTGTTATCAACTTCTCAGCCTCACACACAGAAACTGAACACCTGTCAAATAAATGGATGTTTATTGATTGACTGAACCTTTCACCAAGAGTGATAGAGTCAGAGAATGAGGTTAGTCAGTTGGAGAGCATAACCAAGCCCATTTTGATGTGGTTTGGACTTAGTGATCTTTATGGCCCCTTCCTTTGGTTTCTATATAATGTTAGACGAGACCTTGAATGACCCAAGCCTAACTTGGACTTTTAAAATTCCTAACCCCTTCTAAAACCATGCCAACAAGTAGTCAGCAAGCCTTCATGAGCCACCTCCTAGAGCAGCCTGTACCATTTTAGAACAGCTCTAATTATTGGAAGTTATTCATGATAGCAGCCTGAAATCTTCAGCCCTATATTACAGTTCTCCTAGTCTGCCCTCTGAGGCTGAGCATTCTAAATTAAATCCCTTTTCCATATTATGCCAGCCCTTTAAAATAATTGATGAGAGCTATGGTGATTCCCCTCAAGTCTTCTCCAGGCTAAGAGGGCCATCCTTAGTCATCCTGAGTCATATATGGCCACCGGACTCAAATGACTCCAGAGGAGAAAGTGAGGCTGGTGACTTGGCACCACCCTCCCTCACTTAAATCCAATTCACTTGCATGTCAGGGCATCACCTTCCTGATGCTTTGGGACTCTTTAAGAATGAAGGATGAGCAAAAACAATGATCTCCAGGCTAAACAAGCCCAGTTCCTCCAATCACTCCTTGCGTACATGGGATCCAGTGTCTTCCTTCTGTGAACTCTCTCCAGTTTACCAACTTAAACAGTCACACCCAGGAGTGAACACCATCCTACTGATGTGTTCTGACCAGGGGAGGGGACAGAGACTCCCCCTTACTCTTCCCATCAGCCTGGACTTGTCATCTGAGTACAGAGAAATATTCCCTAGTCCAGAGGAAACTTTGAGGGTGGATGCAACTTCCTTCCATACCATCATAGTACCCAAGTTAAGCACACCAGCATCTTCCCTCCATTTACCAGTGGGAACAGAGTATGCTTCCGAACCTTTGACAGATGGCAATAACTAAAAAAGATTTCATTAAAAAGGACTTTGGCTGCAAAGTTAAAATATAAATATTTCAAAGACAATCACTATCTGTGTTATCTGTCTCAGACTACAGGGTCGTATATCCTGGATCTGACAAAAGGAGACTGTGGTGGAGTTAATACCGAATCTTTAGTATCTCGGCTCTTTGGGTTCTATATTATTGGCATATAAATGCAGCATTGCTAAAACAATTTTCTGTGCCATAAACGCAGGCACAGCCTGTTTTCCCCAATTTTCTCCTTGGGCATTTCTTTCTGTGCACATTGCTGGGTAGTTTGCTTGTGTTTTTTGAACAGGCTGACTTCTGTCAATATTGCCCAGAGTCTAGGGGAAAATCATTGCTGACTTTAAATATCTAAAGACCATTGAGAAGCCAGTAGTCTGATTCATATATCGCTTGGCCACAGAGGTCATTACTAGGAGCACTGGTGAGAGGGAAGGAAAGGGGGTGACAAAAGGGTAAAGTAAGGCTTGATTTCAGGAAAATTTCTGAGAGTTAGAACTGTCCCCAAATGGGCTGGGCTGGGTGGCAAGGTAGTGAGAGTGCTTCAGTGGGAGTCAGATGATGCTTTGGTGGGGACATTGTTAGCAGGCTCACAGCTTAAGAGTTTGGCCCAGGTGACCTCTGAGGTCCTAACTCCAAACTTGTCCAGCTCCCCACCCAGATTAACATCACTTTGGACATAGAAATAAATGGGCGTGGAGTGGTTGGTGCTGAAGAGAAAGTCTATTTATCTGGTAATGCCCATGCCCATTAGAACTTAGTCATAGAATCTCAAGGAAAGGTAAAGACAATTATGATGAAGGATGGCCATTTTGTACAGCAGAAGAGCCTGAAATTTAGAGTTTTATGCAGGTTTCCACACCTAACTATGCTACTTAATAAAGTTACCTTAGGAAGTCATTTTCCCTCTCTGACTTTTAAGGCTCATGCTCTGAAGATATGGGGGTGGACCACCTCTCCTTCTCCATCCCTCCCCACCCCTGCTGCTAGAACCTTCCCCTCTGAGGTTGCCTTCCATTTCTGTGTTCCCTGTAGATACCCATTCATAATATTTACATCTCCCAGCATTCTAGCCCCCATCCCGATGCTTGCACCTTTTGCACCCAAACCAACAAATGCACATCTTAGCCTCCTTTGCTGAGATCCCAGGCTCTACTTGGTGGCCTTTGGTCTCACTTTGTACATATCAGGCCACCAGCTGCTTCAGGTCCATCCATCTCCAAACCACGATATTTGCACTCCAGTCATAGATCTCATCCCTTCCCACTGGACTCTACCCCTGGACCCCAAGCTCAGTTAGATGAGCTCTTACCTCATCTCACCCAAAAAGAGTATGGGCTGACTCCTCCATTGTGTATTCTGGTACTTCACACAAAACCTGATACATAGAAGAGTGGACTTTGATGGAGGAGGAGAAGGTGCTTTTTGGGTGGGGATGTGGTCATCTCCTACTGTGTAACCAGAACAGTGTTGGGCACTGGTGGTGCCTGGAGGTAAATGACTGTAGATGGGTGGGCATGGAATGATGGCAAAGTCTCACTATAGTCAACAGAGCAGCCTCTAAGGCCACTGAAGACCTCCCTCCCATCTTATCAGTTCATTTACATTCCTAGAGTGGGCCTGTCTCCTTAGCTCTCTGCTACAGTTGGAGTGCATACTGATTACAGCTGTAAAATACTGCTCAGTTCCTACCTGATTAGATTTACGGAACTCACTGAACACCTAACATGGGGGGGGGGGGGCGGAGTTCAGTTCTCAGGAAAGGAAAGACTGATGGAGCTTATTAGGATGAGACACTCCACCAGCCAGACCACTGCTGGCTAACTCTGCCCAGAAAGAAATCTCCCCATCTCACTCCCAAGCACATGAATCTTTCCCCAGTTCCAGGATTCTTCTGAGAAGCAGTGGGGCACTCAGGGGGCTTAGCTGTGACTTTTAAGAGGTGGAGGAACAGCAGTGACTCAGTATATAAACACTCTTGGACCAGAAGAAACAGGACTGAGAAGTTGTAAATTCATTCAGCAAATGTTATTTTAGTGTCTAGGTGACTGAGTGGAAAGGCCATTGAAATTGAAATCCAGTTTCCCTTATGTAAAATGGGGATAATAACCCTGCTTCCAGCAACCTCAGTAGTGCATTGATAGAGAATCAGTGGAAGGAATGCAGCTACAGCACTGGTTCATACCCCAGCCCTGAGGCTTACTCTCTGCAAGACCCTCCACAAGCCATTTAACATCTCCAGACCTCAATTTTCTCATCTGTAAATCTAGGGAGGTGAACTAGATTGCCCCAAAGGTTATTCAGGGGATGCATGACTGTGCAGGGCCTGAGCTGCTTGCAGGGGGTACCCACACTATCAATGGTGGCCCTTTCTTTTGCAGAGATACCCCATATTTCCCAGAGGAATGCTCTACTTAGATTATAGAGTAGGTGTAGCAGCTGCAGAAGAGAGATTGAGGAATGGGTTTAAAAATAGAAAATCAAAAGAACATCTGAGAAACTCAGGGCTCAAGGGATCAGGGCTGGGATTAGAAGCCAGGTTCTTGGGTTCCATACGAATTGTCCTTTTCACCCCTCCTTCAGATGGGGTGGTTAGGTATACACGTGTGCACTGGGACATTGGGGGATTTCATCAATAAAGGGAATGTATGTCCTGCATGTGACAAATCCCTCTGTGGATATGGGGCAGTATATCCTGGGCATTTGTAGTCTGAAAGTGTTGGCTTGACCTGAGGGGTGACTAGCCCAGGATCACACAGCCTGAATGTGTCAGAGGCTGGTCAGGAGCCCTTTGAAGCCAGCCAGGCTGCAACTGCCTGTCAGATGGATTTATAGAATCCAATATCTGGATGGTTATTTTGGCTCTATTTGTATCCACATACACATATGGACATACAAATGTATATGTTTGGGTTCTCTCCCACATTGGAATGTTAGCTTCTTGAGGACAGATAATGTTTTATGGCCTGTGTATTTCCTGTTCTGGGCACATTGTGAGATCATCATAAATCCCAGAATGATTGCTTGGGCAGGTGTCAGAGAATGTCTCAGGAAGGACATGCTGCTTGATTGGAGTCTTGAAGAAAAGAGGGTTGGAGAGAAAACATTCCCCAAACTGGAGGTGGTCTCTATGAATGCACCAAGTCATGGAGGGGTCATCATGCTGGGGTCAGAGAGTAGCAAATCACCTTAGTTATCTGGGATGCTTGCTTGAGTTAGGAATAATACCTACTTAGAGTAGAGTAAGATCCTAGATTCTGGGAGAGATAGACCATTTAGATAAGACTTTAGCAAAATTACATGACATCAAGAGATGACACTGAGTGAAACAATGTATATGGGCTGGAGTGGGGCAGTGGGGGCAGTGAGAGCTGTGGGGCAGGAGGGAAGGGGGGCAGACCATCTGAAGGGTGAGCTGCCTTCACCTCAAGGGCCAGAGTTCCTAGCTGGCACAACAGTAATAGTCAACATTTCTAGAGCTTATTAAGTTTTGTAAAGTACTTTCCAAATGCAGTTGCTATTATTCCCTTTTTATATAAGGAAACAGGCTGACAGAGTTCAAATGACTTGCTTAGGGTCACACAGCTAATATCTGAGATTTTAACTCAGGTCTTCCTGACAACAAGTTCACTCCTGTATCCACTGGACCAGCCAGCTGCCTAGGTGAGGCTAAAACTACCCAGGGTTCCACTTAGGGCCAACTCTGCTTAGCTAATATGCATGTACAATGAGTGTAGTCCCCTTGATGCACCCAGATCTCATGTAGCCATATTGGGTACCCCTCAGCTCCATGGGCGTGACTTTACTGACTCCCTCTGAGGCCAGACTTTCTGGATCATGCTGGATTCACTCAGCCAGAATCTTCTTCCTAGCCTTCACCAAAGAGGAGAATTGACCCCAGGTTCCAGAGGTTCTCAGTGGATCCTCCCAGTCTGGGAAGTCTTCAAGCATGGGCTGGACTTCAGGATACTGTAAGGCAGTTGTCATGGACCAGTCTAGCAAAGCATGGAGAGGCCAGTCTCCAGGCCTGTCTCCAGACCAGAGGGTCATATTACACTTGGCCTCAGCAATTCATGAGGATGGTTTATGAAGCTCTAGTGTGTGTGTGTGTGTGGGGGGGGTGCTGTAGGAGGGAAAGAAAGTGGAGCCCTTGAAATGGGCAAAGAGAGGCCATAGAAATATCGAAGAGAGACAAGGGTTAGGTGGGTGGGTGGAGCAGTGTCTAACTTGAACCTTGGGACAAGCTCTATTCTCCACCCTTAGCTCTCAGTTAAACAGGACCTGAGAAACTGGATCAGTTCACAACTCCATGAACAATGCATTAGTGTGCCATCCTCAACTTTCACACTTGAATAATTCCATTGAAAACAAGGACCCTTTTATTTTTCTCTCCATGTTCCCAGTGCTTGGCATACAGAAGGCACTTAATAGATGCTTGTTGAATGATTTGTGGTCCCTTCAATGCAGGCCATCCCACTGAGCCCTCACAGTTCATGAATTTCCAGCCATATCCATTCTTTCCATTAATGTTTCCATACATGTTACTCTTCCTCAGATCATCTGCACCTCAGATGACCTAGCTTGCTCCCTGTTCCTTCTACCTACTATTACATCCTCTGCCTGTGTATTTTTGTACTGGCTGCCCCCCATGAATATCAGGCTCTTACACACAGCTCTGTGTCTTGGAACACCTAGATCCCTCCAAGACTCAGTTCATGACACCATTCTCCAGAAGCCATGCATAAATCCCAGTTTTCTGAAAATCCTCTTGCCTTTGAATTCATTCCTTTTTTTTTGAACAAATGTTTATTAATTTCTGGTTTACATTATTCATTTCTGCCAGATATTGAGTTACAATTTTTCCCCATTTTCCCCCTACCAACCACCCCAGAATAGCAGTCCCACAAGATATCACCTCATCTAATATGCTCTCTCCCCTATCTTCTCCCATACCCCCTTTAACTTTACCATTAGGGCAAGGTGAATCTCTGTCCCCCAATGCCTGCACATCTTATCTCTCAATTACATGCAAAATAGTATTAATAATAGTATACATATACATATATATATATATATATATGTATATGAAACATTTAATTTTAAAACCTCGAATTTCAGATCCATTCCCTTCCTCCCTTGTTACCCATTCCCTCTGGGAAGATAAGCAATTCAGTATGTGTTGTACATGTGTAGCTATGCAAAACATTACCATAGTAGATATATTGTAAAAGGCTGCTTATAATTCCTTCCCACCCATGCCACCCCCCATCTGGTCCATTCCCTACTTTGATCCTGTCCCTCTTTGATAGTGGGTACTTCCAACCTCCCCTTCCCCCAGAATGCCCTCCTCTCCATCATCCCCCCTCTCATCCCCCTTCCCCCTACTCTCCTGCAGGGTGAGATATCCCATTTAGTATGTATGTCAATCTCTCCCTGAGATAAAATCAATGAGAATATGGTTTTGCCTTTTTGCCTTCCTGTTCTTCTCCTCTCCTGCAGCCACTTCCCCTTGCTTCTTCTACATGAGATAGTTTACCCTATACTGTCTCTCCCCATCTCCTCTTGCCACTTTCCTCTCTCACCTCATAATTTCACCCCTTAAGTATCATTCCTTCCCAACAAATTCAACCTATGCCCTTTCTCCATGTTTAATTGTAAACATATATAAACACATTCACATATGTATTCATATGACCATCCACCCTTCTTCCATTATTTTCATACTGAGAAAGGTTTCATCAGTCACTGTTATTGTTTTTTTTCCATGTAGGAATGTAAATAGGTCAACTTTAATAAGTTCCTTTTGATTTCTTTTCCCTGATTACCTTCTCAGGCATCTCTTGCTTCTTGTGTCTGGATGTCAAATTTTCTATTCAACTCTAGTTTTTTCCTCAAGAATGCTTGAAAGTCCTCTATTCCACTGAATGACCATATTTTCCCCTGAAACAAAATACTCAGTTTTGCTGGGTAGGTGGCCCTTGGCTTCAATCCCAGCTCTTTTGCCCTATGGGATATCATATTCCATGCCCTTCGATCCCTCAGTGTAGAAGCTGCCAGGTCCTGTGCTATTCTGATTGTGTTTCCACAATATTGAAGTTGTTTCTTCCTGGTTGCTTGTAGTATTTTCTCCTTGATCCAGGGATTCTGGAACCTGGCTATAATATTCCTGAGAGTTTTCTTTTTAGGATCTTTTTCAGGAGGTGATCTGTGGATTCTTTCAACCTCTATTTTGCCCTCCGGGTCTAAAAGATTAGGGCAATTTTCCTCAAGAATTTCTTAAAGGGTGAATTCTAGATTCTTTCTTTGATCACGGCTTTCAGGTAGTGCAATAATTTTAAAATTGTCTCTCCTGGATCTATTTTCCAGGTCAGTGGTTTTTCCCATGAGATATTTCACATTGTCTTCTATTATTTCATTTGTTTGCATCTGTTTAACATCTTGATTTCTCATAAAGTCATTAGCTTCCATTTGCTCCAGTCTAACTCTGAAGGAATGAATCTCCTCAGTGAGCTTTTGAGATTCTTTTTCCAGCTGGCAAATTTTGCTTTTTAAGGCATTCTTCTCCTCATTGCCCTTTTGGGACTCCTTTGCCATTTGAGGTAGTCTATTTTTAGGGTGTTATTTTCCTCAGTCAGGCTCTTGACTCTCATTTCATACTTTTCCTGCATCCTTCTCATTTCTCTTCCCAATTTTTTTCCTTCACTTCTCTTATCTGCTTCTTAAGGTCCTCTATGGCCTGTAACTCGCTCATATTTTCCTGTGAGGCTTTTGGAGCCGGATTTCTGACCTCACAGTCCTCCTCCTGTTCCCTGCTTCGATCCTCTTTGCCCCCAAAATAGGAGTCTAATGTTGCATTTTTCTGTTTATTTTCTTTCCTTTGCCTAGGCATGTTGCCACTTAATTACTTGACTTTTGGGCTTGTTGCCACAGTAGGACTCTGCCACCAGACAGGGGAGCTTCAGTCCCAAATGTTGGCATCTTCATAACTTCCAGTTCTGGCAAGTTGGATGCCCGCCCAGAAGATGCCCCCCCCCCGCCAGATTGCAAACCAGATCCAAGCAGGTTAAAACAAGAGCGATTGATGTCCAAGACTGATAGCTGGATCTCCCTACAGTTTGAACGCCAGGAGCTTATGCTGCCACTGAAGCTGTAAAATGTCGAGTGTCTCCTCCTCGGTTTCTAGCCCCAAGGGGAGGAAGCTGACTCGTTCCCCAAATACTGGTCCCAAAGTCCATAGGGCACTAACCTCTTACTTTGTCCTAGGCATGTCTGTGTTGATAATTCTGGAATCACTACAGCTGCTGGTGTTCTGGGGTCCCTCCGGCAGGCTGCTGGCCTGGCCAGCCTGGGGCTAAAACCACAGCTCAGGGGGACCTGGGCTCGGCTCTCTGCATGCTGGGCTGTTGGCAAACAGAGTGCTGCACTGGCCCTCCCTGCAGGGCTGTTGGGCTGTCCTCAGTGGGAGGTTAGCTTCTCTGTGTTGTTCTGTGTGCACTGGGTTTCCAGAAGTTTTTCAGAGTCCCATTTTACATAGTTTGAAAGTGGTGTGCGGCAGGGCACCTTGGAAGTGCTGTTTCTACTCCACCATCTTGGCTCCACCCTCGAATTCATTGCTTTCTGAAGGCCTCTGTTAACATCTTGTATCCCTCCAGCAGGACATAACCTCCTTGAGGACAGGGGCCATCTCATCTTTGGCTTTGCATCCCCAGAGCTTCATAAAGAATAAATGCTTACTTGATGATCTGGGGCTCCAACTAATGCACCAGGTGATGTTTTATGTATAACAATGTTCTCTGGGTACCAATCCAGCAGGTGCCCATCAGTCAGTCCGTCTGTTACTTTTTAAACATATATCTGTATCTATATAATTTTTTCTAATTATATGTAAAATCAATTTTAACATTCGTTTCTTAAAATTTTGAGTTCCAAATGTTCTCTCTTATTCCTCAAAGGGTAAGCAATTTGACATAGGTTGTACATATTCAGTTATGCAAAACATATTTCCATATTAGTTATTTTTTAAAAGAAGACACAGGCCAAAAAAAAAAAAAGCAACAACAACCAATCCATAAAAAATACAGTGAAAAATAGTATACTTTAATATGCATTCAGATTTTATCTGTTCTTTCTCATGAATTGTCTTTGATCATTGGATCATTTTATTGATCAGAATAGCTAAGTCTTTCACAGTTAATCATTGTTACAATGCTGCTGCTACTGTGTACGGTGTTATCCTGATTCTGCTCACTTCACTTGGTGTCAGTTCAAGCAAATCTATCCAGGTTTTTCTGAAGTCTGCCTGACCATAATTTCTTATAGCACAATAGTATTCCATTACATTTGTATACCACAACTTGTTTAACCATTCCCCAATTGACAGGCATCTCCTTGATTTCCAATTCTTTGCCAGCACAAAAAACGAGCTGCTATAAATATTTTTGTACAAATAAGTTATTTTCCACCTAAAACAGTCTATCTGGGTTACACAGGCCTAGTAGTGGTGTTGCTGGATTAAAGTGTTTGTACAGTTTTACACATAGTTCCAAATTGCTCTCCAGAATGGTTGGATCAGTTCACAACTCCACGAACAATGCATTAGTGTGCCAATTTTCCTACACCCCCTTCAGGACTTATTTTTTCTTTTCTGTCACATTAGCCAATCTGATAGGTGTGATGAGTACCTAATGATTGTTTTTAATTTGCATTTCTCTAATCAATAGTGATTTACAGAATTTTTTCTTATGACTATAAATACTTTTAATTTCTTCTTCTGAAAATTGCATTTTCATATATTTTGACCACTTATTCATTGGGGAATGACTTGAATTCTTACCAATTTGATTCAGTTCTCTATTTATTTGAGAAATGAGGCCTTTATCACCATCCGTTCCTTTTCACTCTTAATATACGACCTGAAAGAAGACCATCTCTTCTGCTGATACATTCCCTTAATGATGCCTTTTAACCAATGTATATCAATAAATTATCAGGTACTTATCAAATGTTTTCCATGCACTAAGCACTGTGCCAGGTGGAGGGACTCTAAGTCCAAAGAATGAAGCAGCCCTTACTCCGAAAGAGCTTACACTGTGACTGGGACACAGCAAGGACATAGACATGAATATGCAGAACAAATAGGAAAGGAATCCTCCATGCTGCAGCCTATTTGCATCTCCCCTCCTTTCTTCGAATATCCTGCTATTGGGAGCCTTCAGGGATCTTGGGTTCCCCTCATTCCCAGCCATGGTACCTAACCAGAACATTGATGTCAAAAAGATGATGGCATCTGCCATGTGGAACCACTTGGGAGCCACTGAAAGCTCATTTGCCCAGGGGGTTTCTGTCTCCTCTCTTCTGGTTCTAGCCCCTTGGCTATAAGCCAGAGATCTCATTCAAACTAATGAATGGGAAAGACCAATAAGAGAAATGGCCTCCCTGATGTAATCCAAGGCATCATTGACAATATTTGAGGAAGCTGTTTGGGAAGTGAGGAGGCCCAGAACTCCTTGCATCCCATCAGGGGCAGAGACTCAGCAGAGCTGGTGTGAACGTAATTACCATGTATCATAGGGGATGCTTTTGCCCCAGGGGATCTGAAAGGACAAATAAGATAGTTCTTTATTAGTTGACCTTCCTTGAGGGTGGCTTCACGTTTTAAAAAAAGAAACAAGTTTCCTGAGAACCAATAATTCTGCCAGAGATTAGGTAATAAACCCTGACATTAAATGCCTGGAGCAGGAGTGCAGGATAGGGTATGGGGAGATTATGAAGTGCCCACCCTTCATCTAAGCCCTGACATCAGAAGCCAAACCCCATTCCCTCTCTCATGTATTGGTGCCCTACACCCTCTCCCCATAACAGGTGCCTCCTGTAATGTGAGAAGATCAGATTGGGCCTTGAACATCTCCCAAGAAACACACCTGTGCTCCCACCATCCCCAGCCTGCCACTGACTTTGGCGTGACTCATGAGATGAGTTTGGAGTTGGCATGTGATAATTACAGGGTTGGTTTTCAACTTGGGCCTTTCACAGTGGCCAAACAGATGGAGAAACTAGGTGACTTTCCCAACTAATGACTAACCTTTGAGCCCAATGGGGAATATTTATTCAGTTTCTGCTTTTCTAGGAATTGTTTTCCTGTTTTGTTTTGTGTGTGTGTGTGTGTGTGTTTTAATCTGGGGCAAGAACAATTATAACTAATTAGGCATTTTCATTGCCAAGGATTTAATTGCAGCTCTGAATATTTTGCCTTTTTGGGGTTGGGGGAACATCTTTAATTACAATCTCCCAGCTCAGCCTTGTCAAAAATAAATCAACCTCCAAGCTTTGCCCTGCAAACAATGCTTTCCAAGGCTCAGCATTCTAGCCTTCCTTCTTGGACCATCAATCCCCAGCAGTACAACTGGCAGAGACATTGGGCCAGAGGTCACATCCCTCTATTCCACCCATTAATGAGATTTCCATCCAACTCCAACTGGACAAGGCTGACAAAAGGCCTGCCTTTGTCCAGATTTACAATGGCTTCGTACCTGGGCCACTTCTCTAGTCTGAGATCTTTCTATTTTAATGAAAGAAAGCCAATTAGCAGTAAACTGATTACTAAGAACATAATCAGGGTCATTTCTTTGTAACAAATCAATCACCAGAATGCTAATTACATGTGGTCTCTAGGCCTGGATTAATCTATTAGTAATTAAAGTGACGTTTAGATCAAACAGCTGGCCTAATTGTTGCCAAAAGGCACAAATACCTTTTTGTTGACCGATAAGGCAATGCCATTAGTCTAATGTGGAAGGAAGAGCCATCCATCTTTGGGGACATCCATAGAACTTATAGCCAGCCTTGGAGATGGGCTCTGGAGGTACCCAGGGGTGAGGGCAGGGCAGGTGTCTGGCTTTGGGGAAAGGAGCATTCACTTGTCCCTCCTTTTATAATTCAATTTGAATTTATATCGTGCTTATAAAATATGCTTTTCTGATGCATAATAATAAATCACCAAGTCAATATAACATCACACCTATCTCATGTTCTTGGAGGACAGTGGATGGCTTGGGGAGATTGGAGTGAACTAAAGGATGATGTAATGCAATCATCTGAAGTCTGTTGAATGAATGGCTGGAAGGCCCAGATTAGAGACCTTGCAAATGCAGAGGGTGTGAGGCTGGGGGATGCTTCTCTAGGGAGTGTGGTGGCTGAGCAGGGACCTTTGTCCAGGAGTGTAGTCCCTCCCTGTCTATACCTACTGAATCTCACTAGCCTGAGAAGTCCAACTCCTCTCTTCTAGGAAGTTTTCCTTGACCCTGCTTCTCTGCCCTCTCATCCCCAGACCTCACATGGAATGGTCCTTCTCTGATGTTTTCCATGTGGGAATTCAGAGTCTCATAGGCCCTGATGGCAGTCATTGATGCCTCCTTCCTGCCCGAATTCACCATGTACCTATTTTGATTGGTTGATTGTCCCATCTAGAGGGAGCTCATAGGCTTCACCTGGGAAGGACTTTGCTACTGCAAATGTTGTAATCACCTTTCATACTTACTACCTGGGTGATCTGAGCCAATCTGGGCAAGTCACTTATTCTCTCTGGTTCTCAATGTCCACATCTATAATATGAAGGGTTGGACCAGATGAGCTCTGACGCCCCTTCCAACATAGCTATTTTTTAAAATTTATTTTATTTTTAATTTATGGGATAAAATAAACATTTCTATAACATAGTATAATACAAAATGATTGCACATGAAACTGAAAGTCTGTCATGTATAATTTGTGAATCCATTTACATATGTTTGTATGTATACATATATCCATGTACACATATGTATACATATATGTATATATACATACACATATCTATATCTATATCAATATCTTTTGTTTTTCTTCCCACCCTAGATGCCAGGTGTGTGTGTGTGTGTGTGTGTGTGTGTGTAAAATTCTATAATACTTCTATTTATCGGTTTTTTCTTTGGGTGTAGATAGCATCTTTCATCATGTATCTTTTGTAGCTGATTTGGGTATGTATAATGACTCATTAGTCAAAATGACTCGTTAGTTCGAATCATTCTTAAGACAGTTTTGCTGTCACCATATACAACCTTCACTTGGTTCTTCTCATTTTGCTCTTTGTTATTTTATTCAAATTTTTCAGTGTTTTTCTAAGATCAGTGAGCTTATCACTTTTTATAGCACAACCACAATTTGTTCAGCCATTCCCCAACTGATGCATTGGTGGTTATAGTGCAGACTATAGCTGACTTCCAACGTGGTTCCATGGTTCTTTGAACCATCCAAGACAAGTTTCCCTCTGCCCATCTGTGTTCTTTTCTACTTGGGTCCTTCTCTAGAGGCAGAGAAATTAAAAAAAAATCCCTCTTCAAAAGCATCTCTTCCTCTCCTTCCTTACTGACCCTCCCACTACACATTTTTCTGCCCCTGACCCATGAATGGTTTAGATCATGGGTTCAAACACATGGCCCACACAGCCTCTGTTTAAATAGATCCCAATGTCATCGGGTCTCAGGTTACTCATCTGTAAAGTGGGAAATATAATAACAGTAGCTATTAATTGCCTACTACCCAAACCAGATGAAAATGTAACTGGGGGATATTTAACAATAAAATTGTTCAAAAATAATTTAACAATGTATAATCAATAAATTTAACAACTTAATAACATTTAAAGAAAAATACAATAAAACCTAGATAACATTACCTTTAAAAACCAATTCAATATGAGGCTAGTAGGCATCCTTATGTACAGATGAGTGGCCCCATTTCCTTTGAATTGATGGTGTAAACACTGTTATCCCCATTAAACCAACTGTACCCTGAAGTTCTGTAGGTGAATGCTTTGGCCAAAGTCCCACATCTGGCTCCCAGTGGTGCCTACACCAAGTTCTCCTGTCTCTATGGCAGGGACTCTCTCCCAGGCACCCAGTCACATCTCTGATGCTGATTGATGGTCTGCTTTTCTGACACCATCTGCTTTCTTCCTCACAGCAGGTCAGGGAGGCTGTGTCGGGTCCATTTGGCATGTGGGGTGGGTGGGTGAGTGGGGGAATTCGGTATTGTGGGACCACCTGGAGCTCACCAGAAAAGCTGCCTGTGGCAGCCAGAGGTCTGGGCTGCACATTTGGGAACAAGGATGGATGGGAAGGAAGGCTGCTGGATCATTTGTTCCCAATACTAATACTCATAATTTGCATGAATTAACAAAACAGGGCTCATTAAAGGTATGATTTAGGACACAGATTGAAGGAAACATCTGCATCTCCTGTACAGTTACACCCCGTGTTTCCACCATGTTTTGGGTAGGTTTTCATATTCCTCTGAAGCCCCTAGTTTATGCTTCTGAGAGAATTCAAGTCTGCTGCTTGGATTCATCATGGCATGATGGGGAAAAGGCTAGACTGGGCCAGCCCCATGACTCTGGGCTAGCTACTGGCCTATTGGGTGTCATTGCCCCATCACTAAAGCATCATGATTGCATGATCATTGGCCCAGGATGCTTGCAATGCAAACCTTGGAAACGTTATATGTATTATGTATTACAGAAGTGCAGGCTGGGCTCAGTCTCAATGGAAATCAGACTCATCTTCCTTACTGCATAGCTGAGCAAATGGAGAATAAAGAGGTTTAACGAATAGTCCATTTTTCACAGACAGATGGCAAAGCCATGATTCAAACACAGGCCTATGACTCCAGGCCCAAGGACTCACAGGCTCCCTGCCTTCCTGGTGTTCACAGTTCTGTCAGGGTCATAGAATCCACAAATAAACACAAAACAAAACAAAATATTATAAAGGCATGGGATGCTAAGGAAGGTGCCAGGTTCTACTTGGAATGATTAATCAAGAAACAACTATTAAGAATTTGCTAGGTCCCAAGCATTCTGCCAGGCATTAGGGAAAGAGTGAGAGCAACATCACCAACAGAACAATCTATTCCCTGGAGAAGCTCTCCTTCTAGCCCCCACCCTGGAAGAGGTGCTATAGCTAGAGAGTGAACTCACCATCACACTGGACCATACTATTGGCTACGTGCTAGGAGGAGGTTGGTTTTAAGCACCCAGTGGAAATTAACCCACCTCATTTATGTAGAGTTGTCCTGTTTGGATTTGAGCTTTCTTTTCAGGAAAGAAGTATTTTGGTTCAATGTCTAGCACAGTGCTTGGTACATTAGTCGTTGCCTAATAAGCACTTGTTGATTGGAAAAAAATTGATTAATTTGGCATGGCATCAGATTTATGCTCTATCGATCAATTGGCAAAGACTACAGATTCACAGTGTGTGAGAGATAGAAGGGGCTTCAGTAGTCATTTATTCAATCTATCCATGAAAGAGTCTCCCAATAATGTATACAACAAGTGGACATATGACCAACCTTCCAATATTTAAAAATAGTGATCATTTCCCCCTCCCAACCTCTCTTCTTAATGCAAAGCCTCTGCAGCTCCTTCCCCTCTCAGAGGGTAATTTAAGTTCCTTCACCATCCAGGTTTCTATGTCCTGAACACTCCCTAGACTATCAATATCCTTCCTAAATTGTGATGCCCAGAAGTGAACAGATTCTAGACCCTGGCTACCTTTGTGTTGATGGCGATTTCTGTTCCTTCATTCATTCTCTTTGCATTGGAAGACCATCTTGAAATTCGAAACAAGGTCATTTTGTCTTTCTTTCTTCCATTCCACATACCCGTTGGAGGGCACCCCACTTGTACCCTTCCCTCAGAAGAGTCCAAACAATTGCATGTCATGGCCTTGCACCACCTACATCTGCTGCTAACAGGTACCCCTCTCATGGCTGCATGATGATCTCTTCAACACACATAGATGCCACATTTGCCTTTGCAAGTTAATTCATTTTTCTTTGTCTCTAAACTAACCAACTGTTTTAAAGAAAACATGTTGTTTTTTTTTTTAATATATTTCCTTCAGGTTGCAAAAGTGGCAAAACAGCAAGTTGTCACTTTGTTTTTTACGTACAAATTATCCCCATACATCCCCTTGTCACCTACAATAAACAAGATGAAAGTTTTTACTTAGCAGCTGCTCAGAGCAAACACTGTCTAGGAATCGGTTAAAAGAACATCTTTCATGGAATATAATTAGTTTCTCTTTTCCCCCTTTGATAAATGCCCTCATTTCAAATGTGCTCCTTTGGAGTCTCTCCTTCTGTCTTGTGAAGGTGCAGAGAGAATATGCCATGTTGGCATAGAAAAGGAGGTTGGGGAGTTGGTGCTGGCCATCGGAGCTGACCAGCATTCTTGCAACACTGACATGTTGATCACCTCCTAGATTCAGAGACTTCAGACTGAGAGAGAGCTTAGAAAGTTCCTGGACTTGGTACTGTAAGAGACCTTAGTGACCATCTAGTTGAATCCCCTCTTTTAATGAGGAAGCAGAGGTACATAGAGGTTTTAGGGTCTTGCCATAGGTCAGACAGCTACTCAGTTTCAGAGACTTGATTTGAATGCACATGTTCCTGACCCTCAGATATATTGTTCTAATGGAGAGATGCTGAGACACAGGGTGTCTAACTATTTCATGGTCATAGACGGAGTTAGTGAGAGGCTTTTTGACATGGGCACTAGCATGCTGGCTTTGTACCTTGCTTCAGATCCTACTCTTGACCCTTCTGCACTGCATATAACCTTGATCAAGTCACTTAACCTCTCAGAACCTGTTTCCTCATCTGTCAAATGAGGATAACCATACCTCTGAACAACACCTACCTTCCATGTTTTTTGTAAAGCTTCCAGTAGATAATGTATGAAAAGTACTTTGTAAAACTTTAAAGATCATTGTAAAAATGGCTTTTGAGTAATGGTAGAGACCAGATCAGAGTAAAGCACAGAATCTCAGTGTTGGGAAGGACCTCAGCCATTATCTACTCCAACCCATGCTACAGAATTTTTGATGAAAGATTGTCCTGTCTGGCTGAAGACCTCCAAGGAGAGGGAGCTCACCGCCTCTTGAAGTCCATTTACCTTTGGAGCAGACTCCCAGGTCAGAGTTCTGATTCCTCACTTGTTGTCTCCTTCTCCCTCATGCTGTGCATCTGTATTGGGCCATAAAGCTCTGACTTCCTGTGGAGATGGGTAAACATTTATCCTCCCCCTCTGAGTAAGCCTGTGGTGAGCATTCCACAGTATTTACGTTTATTCAATGTAATTAGCACTTAAGAGATAAGAGCAATATCCTAGGAGCTGGAAGGAGGTCTGGGGTCGAGGGCTCCTCCCATCCCTTCCACCACACAATGTGACTTTGGGTGAATTCTTGAGTTCCTTAGATTCTTGGGGTCTCGATTTCATCTTCCACAAATACTTTACCTCCCCAATGGTAGGGCACAGGGACAAAGACATTCTGAGGCTCTTTGTAGCCTCCCATCTCTAGGATTCCAAGTGTATGCTCTAAGTATTATTCCATCTTGTTTGTCTTGTGTCCCCAAAGAGAGGATAAGCCACCTGAAGACAGGGGCTATCTTTATATTCCTTTTCTGTGTCTCCAGAGCTCCAACTATAGGACTAGAGATGGTAATCAAAGGAATGTATATTCAGAGGTGGGAGGAATCTTGGAGATCATGTAGTCTAACCTCTTCATATCACAATGAGGAAACTGAGTTCTCCCAAAGGAGTGAAATGATTTGGCCAAGTTCATGTGGGTACTGAGAAACCAAACTGGGCTTCAATCTCAGATCTCTTGACTTTCTAGTCCTCCTTTCATGCTACCAATTCATACTGTCCTAGATTGGCTTAAGAAAGCCTTATTCTGGTGCAGAATATTTGACTGTTCTTGGCAGACCTAACAAGAAGGCCCTCCAGGGACTCTTACCCACCTAGAGGGCAGCAGTAGCCTTCCTTTCCAGCTTGTTTTTCATTGCCACAGGTTTTAGATTAATTTCTTATCTTCCCTATTTGCTAATCCTCAGATGCCCCAAACATGTGGTTTAGGAACCTAATTGATTGATCACATGGTGGCCAAACAGGAGAATGGGTACCTGGTATGAGGAATTTTTCTCCATTCTAACCCTTGGTCTCTGACCAAAGAATCATGTGTCTTTGTGCATGTCATTTTCTTGTTTCCTTTGTCTATAACAGAAGAGTATAGGATAGGAACCATAATTATCAAAGACCTGAAAGAGTGGAAATTTCTATTCCCTTTTTTATTAAAAAAATCACACTTGATAATGTACTGTCTCATTTGCCCAATGGACAATGGGTTTCTTGAGGAAAAAAAGTGACTCACTTTTAATATATAAATTTAATAGATCTCATCATCTTTCCCAATAAACATACCCCTCCTCCAAAGTTTTCTATGTTTGTCAAGGGCACAACCATGCTTCCAGTCTCCCAGATTTGAATATCTTTCCCTTCTAGCAATGGGTTTATCTTTCCCTTCTAGCAATGGGTTATCTCCTTCTAGCCCTCCACCTTGGAAAATTCTCTCACCCACGCAGTTTCTTAAGTTCCAAGTTTTAAGTGTTTCTATACACTAAGTTAATTGCTCCAGAGAGCTTAACATATTGACTTTCAAATTTGGCAGTGAGAAGGTGCAGTGGATAGATTGCTGGGCCTGGAGTCATGAAGACCTGAGTTCAAATCCAGCTTTTCATACTTCCTAGCTCTGTGATTCTAAGCAAATCAATTAACTTTTTATGAGGAAACTCAGTTTCCTCAGCATTAAAATGGGGATAATAATAGTGCCTACCTTTTAAGGTTACTGTAAGGATCAAATAAGATAGATTTGTCAAATGCTTAGCATAGTGCCTGGTACAAAGTAGTTACTTAATAATTGTTCTCTTCTCCTTTACTGTTAGTTCTTATAGAGTATCTACAAAAGCCTAGCAATCCAGCCCTATGTTGATATGTTAGAGATAAGATTTAAGAGTAGAGAAATAAAGCCATTTAAAATAAATGAGATACTCAACCAGTTAATCTCAAAGGCAGGTTTTACTTGGAAAGACTTACAGAACTGATGCTGAGTGAAGTGAGCAGAACCAGGAGAACATCGTACACAATAACAGCAACATTGTTCAATGATAAACTTTGATGAACTTAGCTCTTCTCAGCAATGAGACAACATAAGAAAATACCCATGAGAGAAGAAGCCCCAGCCTGCAGACTTACCAAGGATGAATTGCAGTCATCTCACCTTCATCTCATGAGGGGACAGGAGGAATCATTGGAGCCAGGTAGGAGAGTCGGACCCCCAGCAGAGACAGCAGCTTCTCCTGCAGCTATCGGCCCCCAGCCTGGAAGTTTAAAAATTGCCTGCCTGTATAATGCAGGGGCTAGAATGGCAAAGTAAATTCTAGTTGCTCTGATCTTCCCACCCCTCCTTCATGAAGTAGAAAACCCAAAGATAAGTCTCCCACCCAGATTGAAACCCCAAGATAGTGGAAATAGCCTCAGGCTTAGGAGTCTCCAAGAAGCAGTGTAACTGAGACAGCCTGGAGTCTGAAGAGAAGAGAGGAAGGGGTCCCAACAAGCCCTACCTCACCTGACCAACAAAAGCCTGCTTATAGCCCAGGGGTATAGAGGCAGAAATCTGAAGTGGTCAGATTGACCCACCTCCACAGTCTACTCTGTGCTCATTTACATTCCTCTCTGAGATTCCTGCCTTAGCCACAAACTAGACACCCAGAGGCTACAGCATTCAAAGTCCACAACCAGGCCCTTAGCTCACAGCCTGAGAAATTAAGAAATAGGAAATTACAATGGGAAACAAGGAAGCTGAGAAGGAGAAGGGGGAGGCAAGAAAGTCGATCTGAGCTTACTACATAGGCCAAGAACAACGAAATACACAGGACAATTTGGACTCTTTACCCACACCTGAGACCACAGAAGGAAATATGAACTGGTCTCAAAGCCCAAATAGCATTCTTGGAGGAGCTTAAGAAAGATTTTAAAGACCCAATTAGGGAGGCAGTGAACAACTTGGAAAAAAGACTCAGTGAAGAAAACAAATCTTTAAAAAGTAAAATTAGTGAAGTTATTGGAGAAAATACATCCCTAAAAAAGACCTTCAAAAACTAACTGAAGACTATAATTTGCTAAAAATTAGAATCAATCAAGTTGAAACTCAGAACTTTATGATGCACCAAGAGTCAATCAAACAAAACAAGACGATTGAAAAATTGGAAGAAAATGTAAAATATCTCACTGGAAAAACAACTGACCTAGAGAACAGATCCAGGAGAGACACCTTAAGAATTATTGGTCTAACACAAAGCCATGATGAAAAAAGCAGCCTAGACAACATCCTCCAAGAGATTATCAAAGAAAACTGTCCTGAGGTCCTGGAATCAGAAGATAATATCGTCATTGAAAGAATTCACTGGACTCCTCCTGAAACAGATTCCAAATTGAAAACTCCAAGAAATATAGTAGTCAAATTCCAGAATTACAAGATTAAGGAAAAAATCCTGCAAGCAGCCAAAAAGAAACAATTCAAATATCGTGGAACTACAATTAGTATCACACAGGAATTAGCAGCTTCTACATTAAAAGAGTGGAGGGACTGAAATTTGATATTTCATAGGGCAAGAGAGCTAGGACTACAACCAAGGATTAACTGAGCATAATCTTTCAGGCAAGGAGATGGTTGTTTAGTGAAATAAGGGACTTCCAGACTTTCCTGATGAAAAAGCCAAAGCTCAATGGAAAATTTGATTGCCAGTTACAAGACTCAAGAAAGACATAAAAAAGTAAACAAGGAAAACACAGACTCACACATACATACCTGCACACACCCACACTCTTACACACATGCTCATTACTTGGGATGGAACAAGAGCAACATGTTCACATCCCTATATGAGGAGCTGATAACTGTCAATATTGAAATTTTTATGACTATCATGACCTTCAAAAGGGTTATACTTAGATAGAGGGTGTAGGTATGAATGCACTAACCTGAAGAGTTAAAAAAAAAAAACCTATTAAGGGGATCAAAGGGACTGTAATGGGATAAAAGGAAAGGATGAGATAGGAAAAGGTAAAATATGCCATTCGAAGAGGCATTAAAACACATTATAGTAGCTCGGAAAGAAAGAGGGAGAGGAACATCATTTAAACACTATTCTCACTGGTTCTGGTTCAAAGAGGGATCAACTTAATCAGTGAAGTTTAAGATTCTAATGTGAATAGATACATAAATTAATTAAATAGAGGAAAAGGAGGGAGGGAGAGGAGCACTGTTTGAAATTTACTCTCATTGGTTTGGAGTCAAATGGGGAGTAACTTTGATAAGTATAAAAATTTATTGTATCCTATAGGTAGTGGAAGGGGGGGGTGAAAATGAGGAGATTAAAGGGGGGATTAGAGGGGAGGGAAATAGTAGTGAGGGGAGAGGGTAGGTTAAGAAGGGTGGTTACTGGGTAGGAACACTGAGGGAGGGGGAGGTCAAAAGGGAAAACTTCAAGGAGGTGAAGGGAGAAGGAAGAAACAAAAACATAAACAGGGGAGGGAATAGGATGGAGGGGAAGAGAGAGATAGTCATCATTACTGTGAATGTGAATGGGATGAACTCTCCCATAAAACAGAGGAGGATAGCAGAATGAATTAAAAACCATAATCCTACAATATGCTGTCTACAAGAAACACATTTGAAACAAAGGGATACCCACATTGTAAAGGTAAAAGGTTGGAGTAGAATTTATTATGCCTCAGCTAAACAAAAAAAAAAAAGCAGGGGTAGCAATACTTATCTCAGAAAAAGCAAAAGCAAAAATAGATCTAATTAAAAGAGATAAAGAAGGAAACTATATCCTGCTAAAAGGCACCATCAAGAATGAAGCAATATCATTACTTAATATATACATGCACCAAGAGGTATAGCATACAAATTCCCAGAGGAGAAGTTAAAGGAATTAGAGGAAGAAATAGATAGCAAAACTATACTAGTGGGGGACCTTAATCTCCCCCTTTCTGAATTCGATAAATCTAACCTTAAAATAAACAAGAAAGAAGTGAAGGAGGTGAATAGAATCTTAGAGAGACTAAATATGATGGATCTCTGTAGAAAACTGAATGGGGATAGAAAGGAATTTACTTTCTTATCAGCAGTGCATGGTACATACTCAAAATTAGACCATGTACATAAAAACCTCACAATCCAGTGGAGAAAGGCAGAAATATTAAATGCATCATTCTCAGATCATGAGGCAATAAAATTATATGCAATAAAGGGCCTTGAAAGGCTAAAAACTAATTTGAAATTGAACAATTTAATCCTAAAAAATTGGTGGGTCAAACAAGAAATTATAGAAACAATCAATAAGTTCATTGAAGAGAATGATAATAATGAGACAACATACCAAAATTTGTGGGATGTATTAAAGGCAGTTCTTAGAGGAAGTCTGATATACCTGAGTGCATACTTGAATAAAGTAGAGAGAAGGGAGGTCAATGAATTGGACGTGCAATTGAAAAAGCTAGAAAAAGAAGCAATTGAAAATCCCCAATTTAGTACTAAATTAGAAATATTGAAAACCAAAGGAGATATTAATAAAATTGAAATTAAGAAAACTATTGAACTAATATATAAAACTAATAGCTGGTTTTATGAAAAAACCAATAATTGATAGACCCCTAGTCAATATGATAAAAAAAATAAAGAAGAAAACCAAATTATGAGTATCAAAAATGAAAGGGTGAATCTACCTCCAATGAAGAGGAAATCAAAAAAATAATGAGGAATTATTTTTCCCAATTGTATGCACATAATCTTAGTGAAATGGATGAATATTTACAAAAAATGGATGAATATTTACAAAATTACAAGTTGCCCAGATTAACTGAAGAGTAAGTGAATAACCCCATCTCAGAAAAAGAAATCAAACAAGCCATCATTGAACTCCCTAGGAAAAAATCTCCAGGGCCAGATGGGTTTACTAGTGAATTTTATCAAACATTTAAAGAAAAATTGATTCCAATACTCTATGAACTATTTGGGAAAATTAGTGAAGAAGGAGTCCTACCAAATTCTTCCTATGACACAAATATGGTACTGATTCCTAAATCAGGAAGAGATAAAAAAGAGAAAGAAAATTATAGACCAATTTCCCTCATGAATTTAGATGCAAAAATTCTAAATAAAATATTAGCCAAAGGTCTACAACAACTTATATCAAAAATAATACACTCTGATCAGGTAGGATTCATTCCAGGAATGCAAGGATGATTTAATATTAGGAAAACCATCAACATAATTGTGCATATCAACAATAAAAGTAGCAGAAACCACATGATTATCTCAATAGATGCAGAACAGGCTTTTGACAAAGTACAACATCCATTCCTATCAAAAACACTAGAAAGTATAGGAATAAATGGAGCCTTCCTTAAATTAGTTGATAGCATCTATTCAAAACCATTAGCAAATATTATATGCAATGGGGATAAACTAGAAGCACTTCCAATAAGATCAGGAGTAAAACAAGGTTGTCCACTATCACCCCTCTTATTCAATCTGGTACTAGAAACGTTAGCAGTAGCAATTAGAAAAGAAAAAGAAATCAAAGGAATCAAATTAGGCAAAGAAGAGACCAAGCTATCACTCCTTGTAGATAATAAGATGATATACTTAGAGAATCCTAGAGAATCAAGTAAAAACCTACTTGAGACAATAAATAAATTTGGCAAAGTTGTAGGATATTAAATAAACCCACATAAATCATTGGGCATTCCTGTATGTCTCTAATTAATTTCAACAGCAAGAGATAGAAAGAGAAATCCCATTTAAAGTCACTGTAGACATTATAAAATGTTTGGGAAGCTACTTGCCAAAACAAACCCAGAACCTATATGATCACAACTACAAAACACTTCTCACACAAATAAAATCATATCTAAGTAATTGGAAAAATATCAATTGCTGGTGGCTGGGTCAAGCTAATATAATAAAAATGACAATTTTACCCAAACTAAATTATATATTTAGTGCCAAACCAATCGATTTACCTTAAAACTACTTTTTAGAGTTAGACAAAATAATAACAAAATTTATTTGGAAAAACAAACGGTCTAGCATATCAAGGGAATTAATGAAAAGAAATGCTAGGGAAAGTGGACTAGCTATGCCAGATTTTAATCTGTATTATCCAGCAGCAGTCATCAAAACTGCTTGGTACTGGCAGAGAAGTAGAGTAGAGTAGTGGATCAATGGAATAGATTGGGTGCAGGAGACCCAGCAGTTAATGAATATAGTAATCTATTGTTCGATAAACCCAAAGACCCCAGTTTTGGGGATAAGAATGCACTATTTGACAAAAAACTAATGGGAAAACTGGAATACAGAATGGCAGAACGTGGGCATAGATCATCATCTAACACTGTATACCAAAATCAAGTCTAAATTGGTGCATGATCTAGGTATAAAGGATGATATTGTAAGCAATCTGGGAAAGCAAGGAATTGTTTACCTGTCAGATTTGTGGAGAGGGGAAGACTTTAGGACCAAACAAGAATTAGAGTGCATTATAAAATGCAAAATGGATAATTTTGATTACATTAAATTGAAAAGTTTCTGTACAAACAAAGCCAATGTAACCAAGATGAAGAGGAAGGTGGGGAATTGGGAAAGAATTTTTACAACCTATGTCTCTGACAAAGGACTCATTTCTAAAATATACAGAGAATTGAGTCAAATCTATAAGAATACAAATAATTCCCCAATTGATAAATGGGCAAAGGATATGAATGGACAGTTTTCAGAGAAAGAAATTAAAGGTATCTATAAGCATATGAAGAAATGCTCTAAATCACTATTGATTAGAGAAATGCAAATCAAAACAACTCTGAGATACCATATCTCTCCAGTCAGATTGGCTAAGATGAAAAAACAAGAAAGTGACAAATGCTGGAGAGGATGTGGACAAATTGGAACACTAATACATTGCTGGTGGAGTTGTGAACTTATCCAACCATTCTGGAGACCAATCTGGAATTATGCCCAAAGGACTATAAATAATTCCATACCCTTTGACCCAGCAATACCACTTCTAGGGTTATATCCCAAAGCGATCATAGAAGAGGGAGGAAGTCCCAAATGTACAGAAATATTTATAGCAACTCTTTGCGTGGTTGCAAAGAATTGGAAATTAAAGGGGTGCCCATCAATTGGGAAATGGCTAAACAAGCTGTGGTATATGAATGTAATGGAATATTATTCTGCTATAAGAAACGAGGAGAAGACGGGTTTCATATTTACCTGGAGAGGCTTATACAAACTGATGCTGAGCGAGAAGAGTAGAATCTGAAGAAATTTGTATACAATCACAGACTCGTCATATGTGTGATGACCACCTATGACAGACTGGACTCTTCTCAGCAATGCAGTGATATAAGTCAATCCTGAAAGACTCATGAAGGAGAGAAATTCGACCTCCAGAGATATAACTAGAAAGAACTGAGCTTGAATCCTGATGGAAGCAAACTAATTGATCTTTTTCTTTTCATTGTTTGGTTTTATTTCTTCTTTACCATTTTCATCCCACCTAGTACAATGCGCCTTACTAATGTCTAATACGAATGTATTTGCAGATCGTATACTGGACTATATGCTGTTGTGGGGGGTGGGGGAAAGGAGGTAAAGGAAATTTGAAAATCAAGGAACTATGGAATTGAATCTTGTTAACTGAAACTAAACTAATAAATTAATTTAAAAAATACTGGATGGAAAATTCTATCCACATCCAAAGACAGAATTATGGAGTCTTCAGATTGAAGCATACTATTTTCTCCTTTTTGTTTTTATTTTATTTTTCATGGTTTTTCCTTTTGTTCTGATTCTTCTTTCAAAACATGACTTATGTGGAAATATGTTTTTGAGTATACATGTGTACCTTATATCACATTGCTTGCTCTTTCGGGGAAGGTGCAGAGGAAAGAGAAAAAATATTGGATTCAAAATCTTATAAACGTTAATGTTGAAACCTATCTTTACAAGTAACTGGAAAAAATGCTATTAAATGGGAAAAATAAAAATAAAAGCTAAAAAAATAAGTTTTAGTTCAAGTGAGAAAAGCCTTAGAAAGTCATTGGAAGAAGTGAAATGATTCCAGAAAGCAAGTCTGTTGCTATTGGTCCAGGAATTTTGTTCCACCTTCTAGGTCCTGGTTAGAAGCATCAAGTTACCTAGAATGGGGGGAAGTTTCAGTGCAGGGCAAGCCAGGATCCCACTCCAAGCATCAATCCCTTGAATGATAACTGTCTAATGCACAGGCTTGATTGACCAGCTGCTTTGGAAAATCCTCCAGAAAACAGAAATAAAGGCAAGTTAACTGAGGACAAAAGTCAAAGGACAGCACAGGCCATTAAGATGCCCCAGGAGGTCTTTGTCAGTTCAGAAAAAGAATCACAGAGCTGCTGCGTGATGCAGATGGAATGATATAAATGTACCATATTCAGAAGGCTGAACTCTTCAAGTCTTATTTCTCTTCTCTTTGCTCTTTCAAGAATGACCTTTGGACTGGGAAGGACAGAATAAAAATGCTTAAGTAGTAAAAGCCTG
Organism: Gymnobelideus leadbeateri; assembly: GCA_011680675.1. Classification (NCBI taxonomy): domain Eukaryota; kingdom Metazoa; phylum Chordata; class Mammalia; order Diprotodontia; family Petauridae; genus Gymnobelideus; species Gymnobelideus leadbeateri. The sequence goes on from WOXC01001846.1 coordinate 191,668, forward strand.
TGGGAAGAAAGGAGACCCCATTTGTAATCTCATGTCCATTGGCTCCAGTTCTGCATCCCCTCTCAACCCTGCTCTGCCCGTCCCTCCTGTCATGCCCTCTGTATTTGTTCACAATTTTTATTGTTCACAATTTTTATTGTTCACAATTATTCCTTTTATTGTTCACAATTATTCCTTAATCCTATACTTCACTACTGAGCCATCTTCATATTACAGCACTCAGAGGGACCTAGCCAGTCACCTGTCCTGCTCTCCCCAATCCTGAGTCCAGAAGCTCTTGCATCCTTCACTATACTTTCTAGGCTTGGATGACTCTTCTTCCATGTGAACTGATATTCTTGTAGTGGAGCGGGAGTTGACAAACTCTTTGTTCCTCATGGCCATTTCCAGGCCCTCATTCTATTAGTGGAATTCAGCAGCTCCCTTCCTTTCTAGGCAGATCTATCCCCCACTTGGGACCTGGGAGCATTTCTCCATCACCCCTTAGGTGCCACCTGACACATAGACTTCATCTTCATTCAACACTAGTCCTCCTACTAGGAGACTTCAAAATTATGTGGTAAGGCTTCCTCAAACACCCTGAGTTCCTTTTTCCTTGATCTCCTTAACTGCTATGACCTCAACTACCTCAACTGGGGCATAGTGGATAGAGCATTGGGCCTGGAGTCAGAAAGACCTGAGTTCAAATCCGGCCTCACATACTTCCTAGCTGTGTGACCTTGGGCATGTCATTTAATCCTGTTTGTTTTAGTTTTCTCATCTGTAAAATGGGAATAATAATAATATGTGCCTCCCAGGGTTGTTATGAGTATCAAATGAAATGATGATTATAAAGTACTTAGTACAGTGCCCACCATATATGCCCTTTATAAGCGTTAGCTGTAATTGTTCTTATTGCTGCCAATTCTCTACTCCCAGGTGTGGCCACATTGAAATGATCTCACAGATGTCATGTATGTACTTATATGTAAAGATGTGTCCTCCGATAGAATTCAGGCCTCCTGAGAACAAGCTTTCATTCTGGGCTTTGAATCTGTAGCACCTACCACTGCACCTGTCATGTGGGCACCTAGGAGATACTTCTGAAATGTCTGATGAAGATTAATTGATGGATACAGTCAGGAGGCATTTTGCTGCTTGGAATATGTTTGTCATTACCTAGTTGGTGCTCCAGTCTGGAATTATGAGAGAACTGCCATGAGTTTCGGCCACTGGCCTGGATTTTTGGATGGCCACAGAGATTGGAGAGGTGGCAGAGGGCAGGAGCAAGGAAAATGGTATTCCAATTTTCAAAAAATGAAAAATAATAAAATCCACAAATTTGAGAGCAATGACCTTGATTTGGTTGGTAACCTTCTGGGACACATTATTAAGGGAATGGCTTGGGAGCACTTAGATATGGAAACAATGATGACAAAAAACCCAAGATGGCTCCATCTGGAAGAGTTCATGCCAGACAATTCCTTTTTCTATTTTGTGACAAGGTCCCCAGGTTTATAGACCTGGGATGCTATAGGTGTTGCCTACTTAGATTTTAGCAAAGCTCTTCACAGTCTTCTGTGCTGTTCTCAGAGGTGAAAGGGAGAAATGTGAACTCTATGATAGGACAGTTTCAGAGATTTAGAAACAAATTGGGTAGCCAGATCCTGAGGGTGTTTTTAGTGGGCCAGGAAAACATGCTATGCCATTAAGAAGCATTAAAGTTTCGCCTGGCACCATGTTTTTATGGAGCTCGCTACTGACTTTAAATGGGGCTGGCCTTTTTGTCCAGGGGAGTGGAATGGGCTGTTACCTTGAGAAGTTCCAGATACCTTCCTTGAGTAGCTAAGTGACTATTTGTGACAGTGATGTCCTAGGAAGTAGAATGTCACCATTCACTCTGGTGGAAACCCATGTCCTTGAGCTGAGACTTTCTTAGGCTGTGGAATGGTCTCTGAAGGGAATCATTCAACTCAGTTCAACTTCTCAGGTCTCAACTTTAGGGTATGGCAGCTCTCGTTCTCTATAATGCTCTATATTAAAATACTTATAATACAAATCTCCTTCCTTACAATAGCCATATGTCATAGATTGGACAAGTCTGATTTCAGAGGAGGCACGTTAGATTCTGGACACTCTAGGAGATGCTGTGACCCAAGGCTGTTGCTGTGATGACTAGAAGTAGCTTTTGATCAAATGTTCAGGTCCTCCAGTCATGCACACCACCCAGACTTGATCAGAGGGGTTTGGGGGTACCCACCAAGTTCCATTTGTCTTTCTCGGGCCATTAGAGCAGCTAACTGCTGCTGCCGATTTCATCTCTCCCCCTCCTATCACTGGATAATTAATCTAGACCTATGATGGCTGATTGCACTAATCAGGTCAATGACCCTGTTCCCATCATAACAGACTCTTGCCCTTCCTTCTGCCCCTACCATTTGCTGCATTGATTCAACTCTCTTAGGCCATTAATGTATAAACATTTAATCAGAGTCAATAATAATGAATAAAAATGGAAACATTACTGGCACATGACAGAGATGGCATTTCCATTCTGTCCTCAGACCCAGACTCTCTCCAAAGCAAAAATCCTTTCAGGACTAAATTCCAGCTTTTTGTCCTTTGTCTCCTTTTCTCAGGGATGAGAGGTATATGAAGAGCTCAGCCCTTAGATATTTCCTGTGAGATGTAAATACCAAAGTAACCTCCCCCCACTTACCAACCAGCCTCTATATATACACAGTCCACATGGCCAAAAATCTAGAATGCAATCAGGAACTTTAGAACCCTCCAAAGGGCTCTGTGACTTGGGCAGAGGGTTTAAGCTCCCTTGGTTCACATAGTCGTCTGTCTACAGCTTCATCCCTTGTGTCCTCGAACATCTGTCAGCCTTTCTCAGAGGGGAAGATAGCCATTGCCTGAAATGAGAGACACTTCAAAAACCAAAGCCCATAAGGAGGGAGGCAGGGATAACTAGTCTGTGCCCATACACTTATCCTTTTCTTCTCTCCCAATCTGCTTGAAAGGTCCTAGTGCTGGTGACCTCTTTTTTTGCAGCCATGCTCTGTACTGGCTAACACATCTTTTATCCAGAGGCAATAGAAGTAAGAACATTGATTAGAACCCAAATTTTGGTGAATTCTGTAAATCTTTCCCATGTCCCACACTGCCTCCCCATGTCCAGGTCACTCGAAAGGCAATGGAAAGCTTTATGTTGAGGGATTCCACATGAATTTTGGCAACGACCATTCCCATGCAAGAAATTAGAGAAGGGAGTAGCCAGACAATGAAAGAAAGAGATGGCTTAGGAGTGGCAGGCTGTGCATGAGAAATTAAGGGAGCATCACCTTTTTCTTTCAATGGCCTCTAAGTTGGTCTCCCTTCCCTCAGGTCTCTACAGGCCATTGTCCCCTCAGCTGTCAAAATGTCCTTCCTAAAGCACAACTCTGACCTTGTCTCCCCCCACCCCATTCAATAAACTCCAGTGACTTCTCATCATCTTGAGGATCAAATAGAAAGCCTTGGTTTGACATTCAAAGTCCTTGACAACCAGGTCCTTCCTTGTTGTTCTCCCCTCCTGGTCTTTGCACAGGCTGCCCCCCACCTGGAAAGTTCTCTTTCTTCATCTCCACTTCCAGATTTCCTAGCTTCCTTCATGTCCTGGCTAGTGTCCTAGCTTGGGTAAAGATTACTTTCCCTGTCCTCCTTAATCTTAGGATTATGCCACATTATTTTGTACATATCTTGTACAACTTTGTACAAAGTTGATTGCATGTTGTCTTCCCCTTTTGACAGTAAGGGGGATTTTGAGGACAGGGACTTTTTTGCCTTGTTTTGTTTCCCTAGTACTTATCAAGGTTCCTGACAAATGGTAGGAGCTTGAGAGAATACAGTTTGCTCTTGTCTGTGAAGACTTGAGTCTGTTAGAGGCTAGTAACTCATGTATCCATGGGAAGTTGAAGATCACAAAGTACTTAGCACATCCCTCTGATTGAAGCAGGATGGGAAAGAATGATCATGCCCATTTGGCAGAGAAGGAAACTGAGGTTCAGCAAAGGGAAATTACTTTCTTGTGGTCAGGTAATGTAATTCTATGGCTGAGGATTGAGCTGAGTGTTCTGACTACAGTCCAGGGTCTCTTGGCACAGGCCACACTCTGCCATTTCCCTTGGTACATAACCATGCAGCAGGTTAATAGATGGGGAGCAAAATGAATGCTCACAAGACAGAGAAGACAGATATCTTCAAATGAGAAGAGCGGGTCGCTGCTTACTGGAAAAGCGTTTCTTGGTTTGCAGAGACATTTGCTTACACAGGCTTCCCTAGACTGTTCATGCTTGAAGAGTTTTATATATCCAAAGAGAACACCAGAGAGAAAATGAGTTTGAGATTTTTTTTCCCTTTCAAAATGTTTTCCCAGAGCGGGGTAAAGAGGAAAAAAAAAGATATTTGGGCTGGATTTATATTTTCCACAAAGAGGTATGGGAGAAAAGATTCAGGCTCTTATTCCAAGCTAGGAAATTGGTTCTTCTGAAAAAGCAAGAGGCAACAAGCCAGGTGGTCACTCCCCCAGATTGGCTGTGGAAGGAATTCTGGGTAATGAACACACATCCCTTTTCTGATTCTTAATTTTCTTGACTATGTAAAGAGGTCCTTGGACTAAATGGCCCTGTCCAAAGCTAGTTCCCCTAGAGACTCACTGGAAAGGGCTCAGGCTCCCCTTCCTTCCTCAGTTGTCCCCTCCTGATTTTTCCAGGTCTCTTACTTCACCACATTCTGGGGGTACCTTATTCTACCATAGCCCTCTTTTCAACTTGCTTCATAGGTTGTCTTTCCCCATTAAGATGTAAACTCCTTGAGTGCAGGGACAGTCTTTCTGCTTCAACCTGTACTCCCAACTATCAGCACAACATCTAACACACAAGAAGGGCTTAATAAACATTTTTAAAATTAATTTGTTAACTAAGGGCCATGATTTTATTAGCTTATATTACTATAAGTTCCTTTCTCTCTCTGGGACTCAACTTCTTCAATTGTAAAAAGATTAGAATAAAGTTAACCTTTTTATGTTATGGACCCCTTTGGCAGTCTGGTCAAACCTCTGCCCTCAGAATAATATTGCAAAAGATATAGAATCAAAAAGGGAACTGTATTTATAGAAATAGTTATCTATCATCTATCTATCTATTCTTCTAAACATACACACATAAACATGAATATATTTGTATGTGTACATGTGTAAGTATATAATACATGCGAACATGTATATAGAGACACAAATGTGAACACATAGGTGTGTACATATACACACTGTGGCCACATATATGTGTGTATATGTATGTATAAACACACAGCCTCCAAGTTATGAAGCCCAGGACTACATAATCTCCAAGGCTTCTTCCAGCTCTGAATACTGTATACATTTTCTTATGTGGTTACCCATGTATTAGAAGATGGTGAATTTTACTTATTCTCATTTGCAAGAATTACAATCACCTTTCTAACCACTCCCATGAAACCTTCCTTATGGCAAAAGTAAATCACTGAGGATATGTCTCTGTTTAATTGACATAATATAGAAATGGTCTGTAAAAGCTGAAGATGCTTGGGAGTCCACCATTGTAATTATTCCAGCATCATTTCCTTTATACTCACTTTTAGCTGCTCTCTATTTTCCTAAAGTGTTTCTACCAGTTGAATTATCTCTTTGTTTTAAATGAAGGTTTTAGTGACCTGCACAGCCTGGGGATTTTTTTTTTTTTGGAGGGGAAGGCAGAGGAGGGGGGGAAATCGAATAGACCAAATCCAGTTTTGAAAACATTGGGAGAATACCGCATCTGATGACTGCAGACCCTCGGAATTGAAGCATGCAGAGCTGAATGGAGCCTTAGAGCTCAGTTATTCTAAACAGCTTGATATTTTTTTTTTACAATGGATGAATTTGAATCCCAGAGAGGAGGAAAGAGACTCTTCTTAATCTTCTCTCTCTTTCCCCTCTCTCCCCCCTCCCTCTTCTCTCTCTCTCTCTCTCTCTCTCTCTCTCTCTTTCTCTCTGTGTCTCTCTCATCCTCTCTCTCTGTCTCTCTCTCTGTCTCTCTCTCTTTCTCTCTCTCTCTTTCTCTCTCTCCCCCCCATTCTTTCTCTCTCCTCTCCCTCTCCTCTCTGTCTCTCTGTCAGTCTCCCTTCCTCTCTCTATCCCTCCCCCCTTTCTCTCTCCCTCCATCCCTCCCTCCCTTCTTTTCCCTCCCTCCTTCCCTCTCTCTCTCTCTCCCTTCTTCCCTCCCCATCCATTTATCCTTCCCTCCCTCCCTCCTTACCTTTCTTCCTCTCTCTTAATGTGGAGAATACTAGAGAATACCACTCTGGCATCATGATTAAAACATAGCATGTATCTTTTATGCTCACCACTAAAAGATCAGCTCAAGCTGAGGGTTGCAAGAAACCAAAGTGTTATCATTCATGCATTCTCTCTTGGGTCCCTTGCTTTCTTGCCTCCATGATACTCAGGAGTACAGACATTCAGGGGCCCATTGACTCAGAGGTGTGAGGGACCTCAAAGGCCAAGTAGTACAGCTGCTGCTCTGGTACTTACAACATGTATCCCTTTGGGTAAATGACTTAAACTCTTTTGGTCTCAGTTTCCCCATCTCTAAAATGAGGGGAATGAACTTATACTAGGAACTAAATACTAGGAATACTAGTCAGTAAAAGTAATGAAAAAACAGTGAGGCCAAGATGGTGGAGTAGAAACAGCACTTCCACTGTGCTCCAGCCCACACCACTTCAAAATCATGTAAAAGGGGACTCTGAACAACCTCTGGAGCTCCAGACTCCTCAGAACTACACAGAGAAGCTAATCTCCCACTGAGAACATCCTGGCAGCCTAGGAGGGAGCTGCCAACACAGCGCTCTGGAAGCCAAGCCCAGGACAGTGTGAGTCAGAGGTTTTAGTGCCAGGGCAGCAGGACCAGCAGCAGGCTCGAGGGACCCCAGAACACCAACAGCTGTGGCTTTTCCAGAATTATCAACACATAGATGCCTAAGACAAAGTGAGAGGTTAGTGCTCTATGGACTTTGGGACCAGTATTTGGGAGCACGTCAGCTTCTTCCCCTGGGGGTGAGAAGGAGCCAAGGCATAGCCACCATTTTGCAGTTTCAGTTGCAGCTTCAGCTCCTGGCCTGCCAACTGTAGGGGTACCCAGCAATCAGTCTGGGGGAGGGGGGGTAATCACTCTTGATTTAACCTCCCTGAATCTGAATTGCAGTCTGGGCTGGAGGTCTTAGGGTGTGTGTCCTGCATGCCAGGGCATGTGGAGGCTTCACAGAGGCCACCCAACTAATACCTCCATAAGTTGAGAAGACCAAAACGTTTGGGACAGAAGCTCCCCTGTCTGGTGGCAGAGTCCTATTGTGACAACAAGCCCAAAAGTCAAGTAATTAAGTGGCAATATGCCTAGGCAAAGGAAACAAAACAAACAGAAAAATGCAACATTAGATTCCTACTTTGGGGGCAAAGAGGATCGAAGCAGGGAACAGGAGGAGGACTGTGAGGTCAGAAATCCTGCACAAAAATCCCCAAATAAAAATTCAAGTGGGTTACAAGCCATAGAGGACATTAAGAAGGATTTTAAAAACCAAATAAGAGAAGTGGAGGAAAAATTGGGAAGAGAAATGAGAAGGATGCAGGAAATGTACGAAATGAGAGTCAACAGCCTGATTGAGGAAAACAACATCTTAAGAATAGACTAACTCAAGTGGCAAAAGAGGCTCAAAAAGGCAATGAGGAGAAGAATGCCTTAAAAAGCTGAATTTGCCAGATGGAAAAAGAATCTCAAGAGCTTACTTAGGAGATTCACTCCTTCAGAGTTATACTGGAGCAAATGGAAGCTAGTGACTTTGTGAGAAATCCAGATGCTTTTAAATGGGAGCGGCTAGGTGGAGCAGTGAGTAGAGTGCTGGCCCTGGAGTCAGAAGGACCTGAGTTTGGATCCAACCTCAGACACTTAACACACACAAAACAAAAATCTAGCCGTGTGACCTTGGGCAAGTTACTTAATCCCAATTGCTCTCCAAAAAGAAAAAAAAAAGATGCTGTTAAGCAGATCTAAGCAATTGAAAGAATAGAAGACAATGTGAAATATCTCATGGGAAAAACCACTAATGTGGAAAATAGATCCAGGAGAGATAATTTAAAAATTATTGTTCTACCAGAAATCCATGATCAAAGAAAGAACCTAGAAAGCATCATTCAAGAAATTCTCAAGGAAAATTGCCCTGATGTTTTAGACCCAAAGGACGAAATAGTGGTTGAAAGAATCCACAGATCACATCCTGAAAAAGATCCTAAAAAGAAAACTCCTAGGAATATTATAACCAGGTTCCAGACTTCCCAGATCAAGAAGAAAATACTACAAGCAGCCAGGAAGAAACATTTTCAATATTGTGGAAACACAATCAGAATAGCACAGGACCTGGCAGCTTTTACACTGAGGGATGGAAAGGCATGGGATATGATATTCCAGAGGGCAAAGGACCTGAGATTAAAACCAAGAATTAGCTACCCAGCAAAACTGAGTATCGTGTTTCAGGGGAGAATATGGTCATTCAGTGGAATAGTGGACTTTAAGGTGTTTTTGAGGAAAAAAAAGAACAGAGTTGAATAGAAAATGTGACATTCAGACACAAGAAGCAAGAGATACTTGAGAAGGTAATCAAGGAAAAGAAATCAAAAGGAACTTATCAAAGTTGAACTATTTACATTCCTACATGGAAAAACAATAACTGTGACTGATGAAACCTTTCTCAGTATGAAAATAAAGGAAAAAGGGTATATGGGCATATGAATACTTATGTGAATGTTTGTATATATGTTTACAGGTATATATGGATAGAGGGCACAGGTTGAATTTGGTGGGAAGGGATGATACTTACGGGGTGAAGTTAAGAGGTGAGAGAGGAATGTGGCAAGAGGAGATGGGGAGAGACAGGGTGCGGTGAACTATCTCATGTAGAAGAGGCAAGGGGAAGTTGTTGCAGGGGAGGGGAAGAACAGGAAGGCAAAAATGCAAAACCATATTCTCATTGAATTTGGCTCAGGAAGAGAATGACATACAAACTAAATGGGATATCTCATCCTGCAGGAGAGTAGGGTGAAGGGGGATGTGAGGGGGGATGATAGAGGGGAAGGCATGCTGGGGGGAGGAGAGGTTGGAGGCACGAACTTTTGAAGAGGGGCAGGATCAAAGTAGTGAATGGACCAGGTGGGGGGTGGGATGGGTGGGAGGGGAATATAATCAATCTTTTACAATATATCTACTGTAGTAACGTTTTGTATAGCTATACATGTACAACATATACTGAATTGGTAATCTTCCCAGTGGGAGTGGGTGACAAGGGATGAAGGGAATGGATCTGGGATTCTAAGTTTTAAAATTAAATATTTCAAATATATATAAATACTATTACTAATACTATTTTGCATGTAACTGGGAGACAAGATGTGCAGGCATTGGGTCACAGAGATTCACTTTGCCCTAATGGAAAAGTCGAAGGAGATATGGGAGAAGATATGGGAGAGAGCAGATTGAATGAGGGGATATCCTGTGGGACTGCTATTCTGGGGTGGTGGGTAGGGGAAAAATGGGAAAAATTGTAACTCAGAATCTGGCAGAAATGAGAGATATTAACCAGAAGTTAATAAAGCATTTGGAAAAAAAGAAAAGTAATGAAAAACCACCTCATTTTAAGAATATCTTGAATATTTTTAACTCGCATAAATCAAAATAGACTAACATTTTTTACTCACATAAATCAAAATAGACTAACAATATTTTTCAATATAAGTTTTAAGGGACCTACTATAATGAACATATAAGAATAATTTATAGTATATATTTCCATTGTCTACAGGAAAAGATGAATACCCCAAATGCATGAGGATGTTCAGAAAATTAGCTGTTGAATATATTAACCATTCCCCCAGTGCATTTTTATTCTCTACTCTTTGTACAAAAAAAAGCATTCCCTAAGCAAGAAAAGCCAAAGTTGTCCAGGCATTTTGAGAAATATCACACGTGCCTAATGAGTGGAGGATATTTTAATGGATCTCTACTTTAAATGTACAAATAGATTTCTAGACCCATTAATCTTGAGACTAGCTCTGGTAAATCCAGTTAGAGCATCCAAATATAGCCACCTCCTCCACTCCCACCATTTGTATAGGGAAGCCAGAAAAAAGTGTGTGTTGCAGTTTGTATAGCACAGAGTTATGATTCTATCATATATGTAAATTTTCTTTCTACAGGACTCTGGTTCTCATTCTCAGTCCTGTTCTAAGTGACAAGAAAATTCGTTGAACATAATACTTTGAGTCTCACTTCTAGCCCTGATGCAGATGAGGAGATTTCAAGGTGAGAGGAAATCTTACCAGGTCTAAGGTGGTGCTGAAAAATGTGCATAATGGGGAAATCTCATTTTTGACCAACATGTTTATGATGAGAGCCTGCTTGTCCTAGACCTGGGCTTTGCCATCCCTCTGAGTGGGTTTTGGGAAAGTCGCCTTGTGAACAGACCTTGGTCAGAAAAGCCAGTTGTGGAGTCAGAGACAAAAAACAGAGAATCTCGCTTCATTGGCTCATATTCCAATGGCTGGCTTTGGTGCCGTTTCCTCATCATGCAATAAACTCAAAGGTGTAAGCCACAGGGGCAGCCTGGTACAGGGACAAATCGGTTAACATCTCCAAAAGAGGTGTCACTCTACACTGGGAGACAGGAGAGGAAGTTTATTCATAATGAATTCACCGTGCCATGAAAATCATAGTTCTAGCAAAATAGAAAGAAAGAAAGAAAGACAAAGACAGAAGAAAGGAAGGAAGGAAGGAAGGAAGGAAGGAAGGAAGGAAGGAAGGAAGGAAGGAAGGAAGGAAGGAAGGAAGGAAGGAAGAGAAAAGAAGGAACAAAGAAAGAAAGAAAGAAAGAAAGAAAGAAAGAAAGAAGAAGAAAGAAAGAAAGAAGAAGAATGGAAGGAGGAAGGAAGGAAGGAAGGAAAGAAGGAAGGAAGGAAGGAAAGAAGGAAGGAAGGAAGGGAGGGAAGGAGAGAAGAAGAAAGAAGACAATGTGTTACCAAGAACCTGGCATTCATTGGGCAGGAAAGAACTTTGAAATTTATCTAGGTTACTCCTTCATTTTGCAAATGATGCCCAAATACATTATCAGGGGACACCTCCCTATGGTTGCCCAAGTAGCAGAGCTTGCATTGCAACCCTAGATACTCAACTCAAATACACTTCTTCCTCCACTTATCCTGCCTCTTATATAGCAGTGTCTGTCATCCTCTTTGGAAGAAAACTTAGGAGGCTTGACATGGCCTGGCCATTCCTCATACTATTGTAAATTCAGATCTAGCTTGGAGGCTACAGAAGAAGAGAAGCCTCTTTGCTTTCTAATAACATTTCAGTTTCCTCATCTGTAAAATGAAGGCCTCAGTGACCTCTGAGGTCCCTCTGATTCTTGTTCTGTGATCCCCATAATGATCCTAGAAATATTTCAATGATGATGATAATCATTATCATTGGTTCATTTCCCACCTTGATCCCCTAAATTGATTCTCAGTGTCTTTTTAATATTTCTACAATTCATAACACCTCCATGAATGACCAATGCCAAGGTCCCCATTGGCCTCTAAGTGCTAGCAAGCACTTCATGATGCTTTAGCCACGTGAAATAATAGGGAAGGGCGGTCATTGTATTCTCAAAAAAAACCCAACTGTTGCTGATGTTTTCAGAATGAATTAATATTACACATGCCACTCTTTTACTTAAAATCACTTAAATCTGTTTCCCTCAGTTTCCTCATCAGTGAAATGAGCTGGAGAAGGAAATGGTGAACCATTGTAGTATCTTTGCCAAGAAAATTCCAAATGGGGTCAGAAAGAGTCAGACACAACTGAAAAATGACTGAACAAGAATATACCATGTTACTTAGCACCTAATACTATTGACAGCTCATAACACAGTCCAATGCACAAAATGGCCCCAGGAACACACAGAACACAGAGGAGAACTACGAGCATGTGAAGAAAGCTGAACATTGGACTGCCCTATGCACAATTCAAATCCATGAACAACATCCCACAATGTTGTGCTTGGTATGGAGAACACAGAGATTAAATACAAAATCCCCCAACTCTTCCCATTGGGGGGGCAAAAGGCTGCTGTCCTCCGGGCTTAATACTCATAGTTACTGCCTCCCTGTTCCCACAGCTCAATAGCCCTGGTTTCCCTATTCTTTTAACAGTCATCATCATAGAACAGCTTTGGGCTTTGGTAGCAAGCTCAGTCTTTGAAAGCAAATCCCCAGATGGGGATTGGGGAGTATTTTCAGCATTAGTGCCCTCATAGGACTAAGTGTAGCCTCCAGAAGGGATGTATTTGATGGTAATAAAAATTATTTACATGCATAAGTTCTGGTTCGTTTGGGAAGCAGCCACATGACTTTGATGGTTGTACCTCCTTGAGACAAGCACCGATGCATGGAAATGGGAAACGTGCTTCCCAGTACCCTATAGAAGCTGGAATTATTCCCAAACATGTTTTAAACTTTGTTCTAGGCTACTTTTGCTTCATTGTTCCATTTCTAGTAGGTACAGATGGTGGCTTTTCTCTGTTGATGCTTGGACTATATTTTTCAGTCATCTAAACTAATACCTGACAAACGTATCCTTTTGTCTCCAATTTGATATTATGTGTGACACAGTGCTAGGCACTGGGGGAGAGACAGAGTTGTAAAGTGGTGTGAGCTGTGCCTCAACCAAAGGAGAGGGGAATCAGATTGCAAAAAAAAAAAGTGATACAAATTATAGGGCAAAGGGGATGAAGGAGGATTGTAGGCATAGTTCCCTAGGAAAATTTGAATTAGGAGAGAACAAAGTCAACTGAAGGAGGCTGGGAAGGTTTTGTGGAAGAGGTGACACTTGAGCTAAGGCTACATGGCTTAATGGAGGGAAAGTATTCTAGCTACAGAACTGAACTGTGAACAGAGGAGAGAGGGGACAACAGCGGGGATTCAAACAGTGAGTATCCAGTTTAGGTGAACTGTGTGAACAGGAAAAACCCAGAAGAAACCTTGAAAAGGAAGCGGGAGCCAAAGTTTGGAAGACTTTAAATGCCGGAGCAAGGATTTTGTATTTTGTCTTAGAAGTAAGTAATTTTGTCTTAGAAGTAAGTAAGACACTTTCTGAGCTGGGTTATGATATGATCCTATCAGTAGGAAGATTATTTTGTCAGCTGTGTGAGACTGGGTTGGAAATAAGAGAGAATGGAGATAGGGAGATGAGTTAGGGGGCTCCGAACTGTGTTTAGGTGAGAGGTAATGGGAATGTGGGGCATGGGGGGGGCAAGGAAGAGCTGTATACAAGAGAAATCCTAAGGCAGAATGGAAAGACTTGGTAGAGTAACACCAGGCATCAGGGATAGGGTACAATGACAACTACTTGGGGATACAATGAGTTTGATTTGCCAATGGGACATCCAGGTAGAAGGGACTTTCTCTCTCTCTCCTCCCTTCCTCCCTCCCTTCCCCCTTCTCTCTCTCCCCTCTTTCTCTCTCTCCTCTCTCCCTCTCTCTGTCTCTCTCTGTCTCTCCCTCCCTCTCTTTCTTTCTTATTCATTCTCTCTCTCCCTCTGTCATTCTATCTCTCATTCTATCTCCCTCCTCCTTTCATTCATGAATTAAAATTTAAAAATGACCCTGTTTATGGCTAATGGGGATTACTTGTCTACTAATGACCCACCTGTATCAAGGAAAAGGGAAGCTATGAAAGAAGTTAGAGTGGATATAACAGAAAAAAAACACACCGCTGTGATCAACCTTTAAAGACCTTGAAAATGCAACGCACCCCTTTTAAAAACTACACAAAAATCTCTAGTCCCATCTTCCCCTAATTAAGCTTGATTTCCCTCTGGCATCACATTCAGCATTCACTGCAACTAAGGCTTTCTCTTATTCGTTTTTGTCCCCTGTGTTCTTTTTTAAGTACTTACATTAAGGTACTGCCATGTCCTACCATTTTTTTCATTGCAAACAAATGGAATTATAGCTATATGGTGAAACAGGCTGCAATATGGGCTTCCAAGGAACGAAACCTCATTCATTACACTGATTCTGGGGGAATACAAATAGCATTATTGCTAGTCCAGCCTGACCAGGGATCCCGTCAACATTCCACCTGATAAGTGGCCATCCAACTATTTTGTTCAGAATGAATATTTTGCAAGATGTTCCGGAGATCATGAAAAAGAACATAGTCCACAGAGACACAGCTAAGTGGGTAGAATGCTCGATCTAGAATCAGGAAGACATCCTCCTGAGTTCAAATCTGGCTTTAGGCACTTATTAGCTGTGTTACCCTGGGCAAGTCACTTCACTGTGTTTGCTCTGTTTCTTCTTTATTTTTTTATTTTCTTTTTTTTATTAATTTTTTTATACAAATGCTTTATTAACTTCTGTTTTACATCATTCATTTCCGCCAGATTTTGAGTTACAATCATTTTCCCCCCATTATTCCCCTACCCAACCTCCCAGAATAGTAGTCCCACAAGATATTGCTTCCTCCAATCTGCTCTCTCCTATACCTTCTCCCATACCCCCATCGACTTTTCCATTAGAGGAAGGTGAATCTTTGTGTCCCAATGCCTGCACATCTTATCTCCCTATTACAAGTGAAAGAGTATTAATAATAGTATTTATATATATTTGAAACATTTAATGTTACGACCTCTAATTTCAGATCCATTTCCTTCCTCCCTTGTCACCCATTCCTTCTTGGGAGATAAATAATTCAGTATATGTTGTACATGTCTAGCTATGCAAAACATTATCATAGTAGATATATTGTACAAGGCTGCTTATAATTCCCTCCCACTCATCCCACCCCCCACCTGGTCCATTCCCTACATAATCCTGTCCCTCTTCTATAGTGGGTACTCCCAACCTCCCCTCACCCCAAGGATGCCCTCCCATCCATCATGCCTCCTCTCATCCCCCTTCCCCCTATCCTGCTGCAGGTTGAGATATCCCATTTAGTATGTATGTCATTTTCTCCCTGAACCAAATTCAATGTGAATGTGGTTTTGCCTTTTTAGCCTTCCTTATTCTCCCCTCCTTTGCACCCACTTCCCCTACATGAGATAGTTTACCCTACCATGTCTCTCCCCATCTCCTCTTGCCACTTTCCTCTCTCACCTCAGAATTTCATCCCTTGAGTACTCTCCCTTCCCAACAAAATCAACCTATGCCCTCTATCCATATATAACTGTAACCATATACACACACATTCACATATGTATTCATATGACCACACCCCCTTCTTCCATTATTTTCATAGTGAGAAAGATATCATCAGTCACAGTCATTGCTTTTCCATATAGGAATGTAAATAGTTCAACTTTGATAAGTTCCTTTGGATTTCTTTTCCCTGATTACCTTCTCAGGCATCTCTTGCTTCTTGTGTCTGGATGTCAAATTTTCTATTCAATTCTGGTTTTTTCCTCAAGAATGCTTGAAAGTCCTCCATTCCACTGAATGACCATATTTTCCCCTGAAACAAAATACTCAGTTTTTCTGGGTAGGTGACCCTTGGGTTCATTCCCAGTTCTTTTGCCCTCTGGAATATCATATTCCATGCCCTTCTATCCCGCAGTGTAGAAGCTGCCAGGTCCTGGGCTATTTGGATTGTGTTTCCACAATATAGAAATTGTTTCTTCCTGGCTGCTTGTAGTATTTTCTCCTTGATCTGGGGATTCTGGAACCTGGCTATAATATTTCTGGGAGTTTTCTTTTTGGGATCTTTTTCAGGAGGTGGTTGGTGGATTCTTTCAACCCCTATTTTGCCCTCTGGATCTAAAACATCAGGGCAGTTTTCCTTGATAATTTCTTGAAGGGTGATTTCTAGGTTCTTTCCTTGATCATGGCTTTCAGGTAGTCCAATAATTTTTAAATTGTCTCTCCTGGATCTATTCTCCAGGTCAGTGGTTTCTCCCATGAGATATTTCACATTGCCTTCTAATCTTTCGTTTGTTTGGATCTGCTTAACAGCATCTTGATTTCTCATAAAGTCACTAGCTTCCATTTGCTCCAGTCTAACTCTGAAGGAATGAATCTCCTCAGTGAACTTTTGAGATTCTTTTTCCATCTGGCAAATTCAACTTTTTAAGGCATTCTTCTCCTCATTGCCCTTTTGGGCCTCCTTTGCCATTTGAGTCAGTCTATTTCTTCAGGTGTTGTTTTCCTCAGTCAGGCTGTTGACCCTCATTTCATACTTTTCCTGCATCCTTCTCATTTCTCTTTCCAATTTTTCCTCCACTTCTCTTATTTGATTTTTAAAGTCCTTCTTAAGGTCCTCTATGGCCTGGAACCTGCTCATGTTTTCCCCTGGGGCTTTTGGAGCAGGACTTCTGACCTCACAGTCCTTTTCCCGCTCTATGCCCCCAAAATAGGAGTCTAGGGTTGCATTTTTCTGTTTCCTTTGCCTTGGCATGTTGCCACTTAATTGCTTGACTTTCGGGCTTGTTGCCACACTATGGCTTTAAGGCCAGATAGAGGAATTTTCGTCCGGAATGTGTGGGGGGCAACTTCCGTTTCTGGCAAGCTGTAAACCCACCCACAACTTCCACCCTAGATCACAATCCAGATCCAGGGAGGTTAAAGCAAGAGCGATTACCCCCCAAGACTGATCGCTGGATCTCCCCAAGATTTGTAGGCTTGGAGCCAGAGCTGCCTCTGAAAACTACAAAATGGCATGTCTCCTCAGTGGCTTCTAGCCCCCAGGGGAGGGAGCTGACGCATTCCCCAAATACAGGTCCCAAAGTCCATAGGACACTAACCTCTTACTTTGTCCTAGGCATGTCTATCTTGATAATTCTGGAGTTGCCACAGCTCCTGGTGTTCTGGGGTTCCTCCAGCCGGCTGCTGGCCCTGCCGCCCTGGGGCTAAAACCCCGGCTCACAAGGACCTGGGCTCGGCTCGGCTCCTGTGCTCTGCGCTCTGCGTTCTGCTCGCTGCCAGGTCCCAGACCACTGCGCTGGTCCTTCCTGCAGGGCTGCTGGGCTGTCCTCAGCGGGAGGTTAGCTTCTCTGTTTCGTTTTGTGGGTGCTGGGGCTCCAGAAGTTGTTCACATTCCTTTTTTACATAGTTTGTGGGGAATCTGGGGGCAGAGAGGCTTGGAAGAGCTGTTTCTACTCCGTCATCTTGGCTCCGCCCCCTGCTCTGTTTCTTAATGTGTAAAATCAGCAGGAGAAGTAAATGGCAAACCATTCCAGGATTTTTCTAAAAAAAAAAATAATAACAACAACAAAAACAAACAAACAAACACAAAACAGAAGGGGTTACGGAGTCCAATATGACTGAGAAATGACTGGACAACAGCAAGTCAGTTATTAAAAGTATACTTCTAGATTCCTCCCCTACCATTGGACTGAACTAAATATTTAGAAGTCTCTCCCAAGTGAAGGAGATTCCCCAAAATTGACCTGAGTTTTGTTGGATAGACAGATTCCAGAATTTGGGAGTTGGAAAGGACCTCAGAAGCATAGTCCAAACTGATTCTGAACACAGGGATATGCTTGGCATCACTGTTTAAATCTCCACTTGACTTCCAGAGATGGGGAGCTCACAACTCCCTAAGCAGCTCAGTCCTTCCAAGGTGGTTTTCAATTTTGTGGGGACATTTTAGGGGAGATACTTCATAAATATTCAAACATGAGAACCACCTGCATTGTTGTAAATCCC
Organism: Gymnobelideus leadbeateri; assembly: GCA_011680675.1. NCBI lineage: Eukaryota > Metazoa > Chordata > Mammalia > Diprotodontia > Petauridae > Gymnobelideus > Gymnobelideus leadbeateri. The sequence continues at coordinate 209,432 of WOXC01001846.1, forward strand.
CAAAGACAGGTTATTTGGAATAACTCCTTGAGGGAAACGGTGGAGAGAATGAATTCTTAATATCTCATATGCCATGGGTCCCTTTGCCAGTATGAAAAAGACCATGGACAAAACCTTGTTGTAACCATGTTATTAAATAATTGAAGAAAATACTAAATGCTAGTCAGAAGTTGGTGAACATGAAGATGTAATTTCCTTCTCCCATGCAACTAAATGGATACCCTGAAATATGTCCACAGTCCCCTAGACCCCAGGGTCATAGCTCTTCAAGTTAAGAAAATTCCTGCTTAGTCCCAGACCAAACTGTCTAGAGTTTGTCTATCTGGATGTCTGTCTCTCGATATCCGTTAGTTTTCCAAATGACCCAGAAGCTCTCAAATGTGATCATAAGTAGTTTGGGGTTATTAGAAACAGAATGGACAGTTTGCCCAGCCTCAAGGAAAAATGTTCAGGAGACAAGAGGTCTGAGGCTTAGACACTTACTAGTTGGGAGACTGAGGGCAACTCACTTCTCCTTACTGATGTTTAATGCCCTCATCTTTAAAATATGGTCGATAATCTGCCCTCTTTTTTCTCTTAGGTGGGAAGATACAAGGAAGTTATGGATATAAAAAGTCAGAGCTCCATGTCAATGTTAGACTCCTTGGTTCTCCCTTTCATTGCCCCCCTCAATAGTAAGGCATGTCAGGGTGATTTTAGAACTCTTTACCTTCATTTTAGGCTAAAAATCAGGTCAAGTTTAAGGTGAAGTTAATAGAAGCTAATGTAAAATTTAGTCCTTGTCTAAAAGTGGAGAAGGAAATGGCAAAAAACCCCAGTGTCTTTGCCAAGAAAATCCTAAGGGCAGTTGGTCCATGAGGTCATGAAGAGTCAGAGATGACTGAATAACAACAACAACAAATGTAAAATTTTGTGTTGGGGTTCAAACATTTAATTATGCAATTACAAGCTGGAAAAGCATGGCTCCAGAGGGGAATGTTAGACTGATGAAGTTACAGAACAGAATTGGGTTAAAGCACTTCCTAACAATCAGAATTGTCCCCAAGTGGAATGGGCTACCTGAGGAGGTAGTGAGCACCATCATGGGCAGTCACCAAGCAGAGACTCTGATGGGGTAATGTCTCATGAGGGATGTTACAGAGGAGGAACCCCCTGAAATACAGGATGGCTTAGCTGCCTTCTCCGAGATTCTGTGACTCGGGGAGTTCATTGTCTAACTGGAGCATATAACAGGAGACCTAAAGGGTAATTGTAGTCATTAGTGAGCATAAAGCTGGGCATGTTTTGAGGTTATGTGAAAATCCAATCCAAATGGCTCCCCTGCTCCATTGGAGGCTCTCTGGATGTCATGCTAAGCCCAATGAGACAGTCTAGATGTGAGCTCAAGCCAGGTAGCTAGACTGCTGTCCCCCTGAGGAGGGCATCCATGGTGGATCCATGGTAAGCAGCCCCTGTCCGGAGGGAGGAAGCTCATGATGGTCTCTTGCATATGCTAGAGCCTGAGATAGCTGCTGGTGAAGCAGTTTCATGGATCATTAACGATTTGCTAATATTGTTTTAGCTCACAAATTAGTGAGGCTACGTGGGTAAGAGAAGGGTCTGGGCTGTCATCAATCAGATAGAAATTCTTCATGCATGAGAAGAAAACCGATTTTTAGTCTTTGGGGCTCAGACAGCAATTACTGAGCCCCTGTATGGGGCGGGGAAGACCTGTCCTCTGCAGAGCTTGCCTAGACATTCAAGTCCAGGAAGAACTTTTTTTGAATCTAGGCATGAGTGCCTTTCTTCTTTCTCCCTCCTCATCTCCCTTTTCTCCCTGCCCATTACCTCCTTCCTTCCCCCACATTCTCTTCTCTATCTCTCCCCTTCCTTTCTCCCTCTCCCTTTCCCCTCTACCTCTCCCCAACCTCTTCCCTCTTTCTTCTCTTTCCTTACTTCTCCATCTCCCTCTTCCTTTCTTTCTCTCATCCCTCCATCTTTCATATTCATTATTCTGTTTCTCTTTCTAATTCTCCATCCTTTTCCCCATTTATCTCTCCCTCTATTAATTTCTTACTCATTCTCATTTTCTTTCTTTTGAATCTGGTCTTCCAGAGAGTTAATATTTTAAATGTTGTCCAAATAAATCAGTACCCCAGTGACCTTCTTTCTTTTTTTCTCAAGTATCTATTCTGGATGACAGAGTTCTTTAGACACATGAAGACTTAATCCTTTTAAGCATCAAACCTTCTTTATACCAACTATTTTATAGAATAACATTTTCATTAAAATAATGTATATTAAAGGACATCTACTTTTGGAGTTATGAATCTCCAAAATTTTAAGTTGCTATTCTGTATGGTAAGTTGTTCCCTATGCCAATGATATTTCTGGTCCATCCTTGAAAAAAACAAAGAAACAAAAACAAAAACACCTGTTTCACCTTGTTCAGTTTCATCTTTGGAAACTGAATTGCTTAAGATTTCTGTTGCATGTTCTACTAATTTTGATATTTTTAGGTAATGTAGTTCATTTAAAATTTCCATTTTATAGAATACACTGTTATACAGTAGACTTTGATATTTGTTTTATATGTTCTCACATATTTTTCTAATTTATTTTAAGGTGGGTAATTTATTTTCCTGTCATTTGAAAACTCAGTATAGCTAAAGACATCAATTTTGTTAGTCTTTAAAAAAATAGACAAGTTTTTGTTGAGCTTTTCCATATTTTTCTTGTCCCCCATTTGATCTACACTTCCTCTAATTTTCAAGAGTTCTTCTTTGTGTGGGAGTCTGGATTTTAATTGGATACTCATTTAATTAAACTTCTAATTTTTTCATAGATCTTTTCAGAGAGACTTTTTTTTTTCTGAAAACTGCTTTAGCAGCAGCCTGTAAATTTTAGTATATCGACTCATCATCTCATAATCCCCGCCTCACCCCCCCCCCCCCATTTAAATTGTTTTTCATACATATCAATTCTTTTTTTGTTTTACTAATTTCGAAGTTGTCATTGTTGTGTTTCTCTTTGCATCGGTATTTTTTGCTTGTGTTTCTTACATTAGTTATCAATCAATCAATCAATATTCTGTTCTAAGTTCCCTCCAAGCTTCTGAAGTTTAGAAAACAGCGCGTCAGGACTGGCAGGAGGCTCAGAACAGGACTCCTGACTGCTCTGACACTCCCCGTTCTAAGCTCCCCCCCAGCCCGGACATCCCCTGTCCCCAGACCCCTCCCAGATCTCCATCCCCACATCCTTCTCGTTCTTCCCCGCTAGGCCAGCAAAGTTGGGCCTCCCTCCCTCCCCAAGTTGCTGCTTGAGCAGTCAGGCCAGCAGTGGGGGAGGCCTCGGAGTCGCCTTAATTGAGGTGTTTGTAATTGAATTACCCGGGCGTGAGGCGATCCCCGAGGATTCGGGTTCCTCCCGTTCTGTAGCGCAGCAGCCCGCTGTAGCCAGCCCATGCATCAGGAAAGTAATCATCTATTTCTGCTTCTTGCCATTAGAAGGGCCGTTTCTCAGCCTCTTGGCAAGGTGAATTATGAGGCCTGTTTGCTACTTCACTTGGCCCTGGAAGTTCATTGGGGAAGCTCTGGGCTCAGAGGCGAAGGGGAGTGGGCAGCTGAGCTAGGGGAGAGGAGGGACCCCAGGGACTGTCCACTGGCCTTTATGAAGTGGGACCAGGGAGCTGGAGGGGTCACCTCACGCCCCTGCCCTAGTCTTTCGTAGAACGGGACCCCGTTTCCAGATTAATAAACGGTGCGCTTTTTAGAATCACTCGGTGTTTGCTAGAAAAATGTAATCTCTGGACGTGCTTGCAGTTGACGTTGTGGGCCTTCTTGCCTGCCGCAGGCCTCTCCATGCTTAATCTTTATTGTCACATCCTTCGTGCCAAATAGGAAAAATGGTAAAAATATAAAGCATATTATGGATTTCCAGGTGGTGAATATTTTACTGTTTGATTCATCAAAAATTTAGTTGGGTAACTGCTGACTTAGTGCTAACCTGTGGAGCCCAGGCTTGATTCATGAGAGAAAAAAGGATTGTTTCTTGGGATGGGGAATGACAATTAGGTCTCCCTCTTCTCTCATCTCCAACCACCTCTCCCTCCATATCTGGGCAGTATTTACAAATGGCCCTTGTCCATCTGGGAAATTTGGGAGATGGGGATGTTTGGGAGTTTCCCTGAGGAAAAAAAAAAGCATTGCTGGGGTGACCTTTGGTTTGAAACCATACTGGAGGGAACCAAGATACTTGCCCTGTACTTTGTGTTTTGAGAACTCTCTGCTGTGCCAGTCTTCAAAGCTCTCCATACTGACTTGGACCTTAGCAAGTGGACACAATTGATAGCCATTGGAAAGTTGTCCAGCCCCAGACTGACTCCAGGCAGGCTGAATGGCACCTCTGAGATGCTGTGATTCTTCAAGCTATTTGGAGCCCTGAGTCAGTCATCAAAATGAAAGAGATACTAGCCCTCTGTTGTCCTCTACCCTAGCTAAGCCCCATAGCCAATAAAGTCTTCAGTTTTAGGCTTCACTGAGAGTAAGGATGTGGCTTAGGGAGAGACAACAGGTCCTGGAATTAGTCTTGCTTTAGCAGATCCTGGCTGTAGGAGCTCAGGCTCTCAGAGTCCCCAAGCACAGTGAAAGTTGTAGAGGCTGCAACAGTGAAGGGGGTTTGTTCATTGGGAGTTATTTACACTGATAAAGTCACAAGCACACATACAGCTACAACCAACAATCTCTGCTCAGGTATGGACCTAGTACCCTCTGAGGCTCCTTGAAGTTCTCATTTTCTGAGAGTCTGGTTCGAAGAGCTCACTTGGTCTTGCTTCCCTCCCAATTTCTCTCCCTTTGTTCCTCCATTTTTTTTTTTTGGAGGGCAATTGGGGTTAAGTAACTTGCCCAAGGTCACACGGCTAGGTTTTTGTTGTTGTTATTGTTTGTGTGCATTAAGTGTCAGAACCGTTTCTGACTCCAGGGCAGTTGCTCTACTCACTGCACCACCCCTTCCTTCACTTTTGAAGAGGACCAATGACACCATGGGGTGATTTGTAATTTGGATTTAAGTGAGGCAAAGTTATACAGTCATCAGCTTTACTCTGTCAGGAGTCACTGAAGTCCAGTGGAAAGACAAGTCAGGATGCAGTGGGTGACCTTGCCACCTTCAATGTCTGACCAAGCTCTGAGGCTCCAGAAAACTGGCTTTAGCCACCTCATCGCTGTGGGGACAAATTGTTCTTATCCAACCATTCCACCAAGGGAAGTCTTTACATACTTGGTGTAAACATCCCACTAACTCACCAACAGGTCTGAAGCCTATCAGTTACCCTAAGTCCCCAGTAAAGGCATTGCTCCCATGCCTCATGAGAACCCCATCTCCCCCTGGCATTCTTTTCCCCTTCCACTGCTCTTGCCAGAACCACTTGATTTTCTGTACAAAGACTGCCTGCCTCCCCCAACGTCTAGCCAACACTCCAGTTCCCTACTTGGATCCACATGCTGTGTTCTGGACTCATTGGGTTGTTTGGCTAATGGTTTTTGCTTCTTTCTACTTGGTGATTTACTTATTAGAGAGCATTTTTGCCAGATGATCTCCAAGGTGTTTTCCAGTTCCAGATCCTTTGATGTTACATCCCTAAGAAAGATCAAAAGCCATTTATCAAATTCTTACTATCTGGCCAGCACTGTCCTAAGTAGGGATACAGAGAGAAAACAAACAGCCCAGACAAAGCACTCCAAGGCAAATGGGGGAATTTATCATCTGTCAGGGAAGAGAAGGTCTCCACATATGCAAGAAGGAGGGAACCAGAAAAAAGGGTGGATGTCTCCAGTGGGAAATGCTACCAGAATCTGCAGAACTGGGAGCTCACCATGATCAGGGCAGATGGCACATCAGGGCTTCATACAATGGCTGCACCACTTCCCCTGACTGGCCCAAGCCTTCTAAGGAGGAACTTCCTTGATGGGAGTCAAGATGGTGGCCAAGGTTTAGTATTTGCCCAGGCACCATTCTGGAAGGAAGTTGGCTCCCATCTCCTGACCTCATCCACAGAAAGATTTCTGTTAACTGCAGGGCACTTGGCACACGGTGATATTTTTTAGAAATCTGTAACTGGTTGATTCAGAGCCTTCCAGCATGAGGCAAAATGGACCATAAAAGAAAGAAAATGGAAGTTTTCAGCCAAGCACCATCTTATAGAGGAAGACAAGGACTCTGGGAGAATTATTCATGAAGCCTTCCAATTGTATCATCTCTGCCTTGTACAAAGCATGTGCACACTCCACTGTGCCCAAGGGTCTGGGGTGGGCCTTGAATCAATTGCTAGCATATTCAAGAGCAGTAAGGTTCCCTTCAGGAGGTTGTAATAAACCATAACAGCAATAATACTTTCATTCAACCACATAACAGCTATTTTATCCTCCTGGTAAATAATCTGTAAAATATTAACTATAAAAGAATGCTAGCAGGGCAGTGACTTGTCCTCAACTTGGTTCTCCCTGAATACCTTTGACAAGTTTGAAAATAAGAGAATAGATAGCTGGGTGGCCCAGGGGGAAGAGCATAGGGCTTGGAGTCAGGAGGGTTTGTGTTTAAACCCTTACTAGCTGGGTGACCCTGGGTAAATCACTATGCCTTTCTCAACTTCAGTTTCCTCATCTGTAAAATGGGGATAATAAGAGTACTTACCCCCCAGGGCTGGTATGAGGAAGAAATGAGATAATATCTGTTATGTGCTTCCCAAATTTTTGAGTGCTTATAAATTCTAAATATTAATAATAACATTAATTATTGTTGTATTATATATTATTAGCTATAACAATGTAAAATGATAGTAGATTTTTCAGTTCATGTAATAGTATAAGATCTTACAGAAACATTTCTGGAATGATCATGACAAGAGGAAAGGTTGACAATGATGTGTATCATTGGACTTTCAGACTCTAACCACTATTGACTGACCTCCAGGTGGGCTGCTGAATCAGCTGCTTGGATCCAAGAGGCTCTCAGTGGGTGACACCCCTGTGGACTCAACTAACATCATATTGGCCAAGTAATGTGTTGTGGATTTGCTTGTGCTCACTGAGGGGCTAATGCTGCTGATTAATGGTTATACTCTTGACAGCAGAAATCACAGCATAGTTGTCTACAAGGCACACAGACTTAAGGCTTGCTGCTTATTTTGCAGAGAAGCAGCAGAAATTGTGTGACAGCCTTCCAAGTTACAAAAATCAGCACCTAATTCTTCCTGGGCAGGAAGGAGGTGCAGTAGGTGGAGCTAGGGGCCCCAGAGTCAGGAGACCTTGGTTAAACTCTGTTAACACTTTTTAATTAAACACTTATTAAAAGCTGCTAACACTTACTAACTGTGTGGCCTTGGGCAAGTCACATCACCCTCTTTGCCTCAGTTTCTTCATCTATAAAATGAGGTGAAGGAAATGCCAAACCACTTTAGTTTCTTTGCCAAGGAAACTCCAAATGGGGGTCATGAAGAGAAAGAAGTGAACGAGTTATCTCCATTAAATACAGTCAGGTGTATAGAAATATACACCCAAACCCGTATATCTTTTGTGAAGTAACAGATGAGAGATACTCATACAAAAAATCAAAACCCTTCCCCTGAAAGGTCCTGGAGAATTCAGTGTAGTAGATGGTATTAGAATCAGAATGTCATCAAAGAAAAAATAAAAAAAAAAAAACATTGGCTTTCAATGCCCCATATAGAACATTGGTCCATAAAATAAGACAGATATTAATACATGTTGCTCATGGATATATATAATCTCTAAACAATGTGGAGAGAAAAGCCTTCAAACAACTTAGTCAGTCAAATCCTGTTCAATCAGGTGTGGTCCAGTCCTATCCAGTCTAGCCCAGTGTGTGTGGCTTAAATCCATCTGGGCTTAACCAGCTTAATATGGTTTAGTCCAGTTTAACCCAGGCTAGTTCAGTGCAATCCAGTCTGATGGTTATATTCAGTATAAATATAAAAAGAATAAATAACTGCAGTTGGGTAAATCATAGTTAAATACCATTCAGCGAGGTGACAGTCCTATTCTGTCCTCTGCTATTCTCAAACCTCACTGGAGTTTGGCATTCAGTTGTAAGTACCCTCATTAGGAAGAATGTGGATGAGTTAGGAATTGTAGAATGGCCAGAATGATGAGGGGGCTGGAGACTAGATCACAGGACAATCAATGATGGAACTGGGAATGTTTAGTCTGGAAAAGGGAGCACAATACCAGGGTCTCTGGAAAAAAGTCATGCAACTTCTCCCTGAAGGTGCTGTGGCAAGAACACTGGATTTGAAGTCACTAGATCTGGATTCAAATCTGAGTTCTGTTACTACTCATGTGACCTCAGACAAAGTCGTTGTATCTCATTGCGCTTTGCTTTCCTTTTATGTGTAGCAAGGGACATGAATTAATTGATCTCTAAGGCTCTTCAGGATTTAAATCCCAAAATCTGAAGACATCTAGAGATGCAGAGCTGTTCACCAAGGCAATTGATTCTCCTTTGAAAGTTAGAAATAACTGGACTCCAGCTCTAACACTTACCATAGTCTTAATTCTGACTCTAACTCCGTTTATTCTTTTTGTTGAAGCAAAAGTAGCATTTCTGTGGCTTCAGGACCCCTGTTCCTAGTTCTACTAGATGAGGCTAAGCAGGATATTTCTAATCCCTCTTTGCCATGACAGTCCCTTTGACCTTAGGAGATAAGCTTTCCTACATCATATATTTTTTTCAGATTTTTTTCAATTTTCAAATTTTTTTCAAAATTTTTTTTTCAAATTTCAAATTCAAATTCAATTTTCAAATTTCAATTTTCAAACAATTCCTTTAATTGTTCCTCATAAGACATAATTTTCAGATGAATGGAATTGTTAGTGATAATTTGATGACAAAGCAGATTGGCCAGAGTGGAATGATGGGTCAAATCTAATAAGGTAGTATTTAGTAGTAGTAAGTGGATAGTCCAAAGGCTTGGGTGCCATCCTCCTACTGCTTTCCATTTTGTCAATGTCCTGTCTAGATGGATAGCCAAGAACTGGAAATGACTATCCTGTTTGGGAAGACCCAGAGAAAAGATAATGGGACTGTCCCCCCATCATTTGGGATATGCAAGAGCATATTTGATTTTAGGGGGAAGTGGACCCTCAGAAATTATCTCATCCAGCTGCCTATTATCTGGACACGCACTAGCTCTACAATCTTGGCCTCAGCTTTGACTTCCTTAAAATAAAGTGGTTGAATAAGATAGTGTCTGAGGACGATTCCAGCTCAAGCACCAGGATCCTCTGACCCCCTGAAAATGAAGGGAATCAGAACACTCTCTCCAGAGTTACTAGGTCAGACCTGTAGGGGATGCTTTGAACAAAAACTGAAGTCTCCAGGAAATTTTTAAGATTACCAATCATCATAACCCTTTGGTGAAGCAGACAGAACAAAAATTCTCACCCCTATTTTACAGAGGAGGAAACTAAAGTTCGGGGGGGGGGGGCAACTTTCAGAGAGTTACCCTGTTAGGATGTGTTAGAACTAGGAGTGGATGCCCATTTCTCAGAACCCAAGGCCAGCCTTCCTACCATGCCAGTCCTTTGGGTCACCTCTTTTCGGATGAAAGGGATCATTGACATTTAAAGGCACAGCTTGAAGCCATGATAACCTTGTGACTTTCCAAGAGTGCAAATGAGAATCCATCATGATTCATTCATGAAGTCTTAAACATTTTATAGATGCATCTCCGAGTTTAATTAAAATGTTTCTACCTTGCCAAACAAGCTACAACAGAAGTTATCATTCTCAATTATCATTTCTCTGAAGGGGTTAATTTCTTCAAGGGCATCTTCACCTAAAGTATTTGGTCTGGATACCAGAAGCATTGACTTGTAGAATCCTCTTCCCATGTTCTACTCTGAAACAATTATCATGGTGTGTGTGTGTGTGTGTGTGTGTGTGTGTGTGTGTGTGTGTGTGTGTGTGTGAGAGAGAGAGAGAGACAGAGACAGAGACAGAGACAGAGACAGAGACAGAGAGACAGAGAGACAGAGACAGAGAAAGAGAGACAGAGAGAGAGAGATAGAGACAGAGAAAGAGAGAGACAGAGAGACAGAGACAGAGAGTGAGGATGTGGGTGTGTTTGTGAGTGGGTGTGGGTGTGATGTACAGGACATAGATCCAACTGGCTCATGTGATCTTACTGTTAAATTTTCAGGAGCATTTACTTCTCAGAAATCAGCAAAGGTTTTAAATTGGGACTTGGTTTATTGTTTTCTTGATTGTCTAGTCTTAAGAAAGTGATGGAGGAAATGTTAAAAATGCAGACTAAACTTAAAACTGTGTCTGTATACTCCTTCCCTCCCTCCTTTCCTTCCTTGCTTCCTTCCTTCCTTCCTTCCTTCCTTCCTTCCTTCCTTCCTTCCTTCCTTCCTTCCTTCCTTTTTTTTCCTTCCTTCCTTCCTTCCTTTCTTCCACCCTCCCTCCCCCACTGTCTCTGTCTCTGTCTATCTGTCTCTGTCTCTCCCCCAAGCTGGAGAAGATTTGCATACAAGAACAGAGATGAGCTCTATTCCTGTTTCCAAGGGTCAACCTGGTTCAGCTCATCCAAACTCTTTGGCAAAGTTCTGCCCAACATAGGGTAAATAGACCATAGTGACCCATGGCAGGATCCTAGGTCCTGGAAGGAAGCTCAGTGTTTAGTCCTAGCCCCTCATTTTACAGATGAGGAGACTGGGACCCATAGAGGTGAAGTGATTTCCCCAAGGTGACACACAGAATTGCAGATCTGGGACTTCAGAAGCCGTTAGATTTAACCTCCTCAGCTCACAGGTGAAGAAAGTGAGTCAGAGGGAGGTGAAATCACACAGCCATTCATATCCCTGTAATGATTTGAAGGGATCTTACCACTCAATTACACCAACCCACTCATTTTACAGATGAGGAAATTGAGTTCCAAAGAGGAAGTGACTTAGCCAAAGTCACAAAGATAGTTGTGACAAAATCTGGGTTCAGTCAGCCAATCAGCAAGTATTTATGGAGCACCCCAGACAAGCATATACAGAGATAAAGAGGGACTGGGATATGGGTGGGTTGAAGGTTGACCTGGAGTGAGGAAACCAGAGAACTCTAGTAGTAACAATTACTCACATGCCTTCAGAACATTGAGGTTTAAGGAGTCCTTACCTTAGAATCACACATGGAGCCTGTGAAAAGTGACTTGCCCAGGGTCACGTACCTTTGAAGACTCTCAGGAAGGATTCAAACTCAGGTTCCCTGGTTCCTTCCCCTCATTCCCAGACCACTCTGTCTCATGACTTGGCTCTCCTGAGTCTTGAGACAAAAGCTTGAGCCTTTGCTGCTACAAAGATGAAAGTCTGAGATTTAAACTTCAAAGCCAGTGTTATCAATTAAGGGCTAAATTTCTTTCTCCCCATTCCCTCCTTTAAGCCCCAGGCCAATCTGAGGAGATAGCATAGTCCACATTAAGCCCATCTTCCAGAGGAAGGAACAAGAATGAAGCCATCTCAGGACCTTGGTCAGGGTCACCTGGCTGATTAACAGCAGAGTGAGGACTGGGACACAGATCTTCTGACACTTTCATTAACGGCCCCAAATTGCCATTTGTGCAGAGCTGAGGGGCCTCTACTGTCCCCACAGCAATACAGTGACTTCTTTGGAGGATGGAAGCTCCCTTCCTCCAGGCCCATCAGCACCTGCTCTTCAGTTTCTATCCTTAATTAGTTTCCTGGGGAATGGGAGTCTATAGTACTTGCCCAGGGACACACAACCAAGGTGTGTTAGAGACACTCAGACTAGTACTTAGGGCTTCCTGACTTGCTCACTGACTCACCCTGACTCACCTTTCACTCTCTCAGGCTTCCTCTCAGCATCAGAGATAGCCCAAACATTAGCCCATTTTACAGATAAGGGATGTGAGACACGTAAGAAGGCAGTGGCTTGGCCAAGGGGCCAAATCTCACTACCCTGGTGCTCAGTGGAATATTGAGTTTATTATCCACTGGCAACATGACTGATTCTCTACATCAGATGAATGGATTTCCTCTACTTCCCCATCTGTAGGCAGGAGGTGGCTGAAGTTCGCCTTGTTCTCTGCTGCTGGCTTCTGTGGGGCCAAAACAGAAGCACCTTATTCTGTGTGGTACAGAGCCAAATGCAGCAATCATATCACAGCAGGCCACCCCACCCATTTTCCTTTTCTATTTGGCTCCATCCATACTGAACTGCAATAAGAAGTTATGTTTGCTGCGGTCATTGACAGGCATCATCGAATTGCCTGTAAGCCTGTTCACTTAAACATTAGCCAAATAAAGCAAAAATACCCACACAGAACAGAGCAAGATCTCAGAGAAGAGAATTCATTCAACTTTATGGAGAATGATGATCCTCCCTCCCATCCTCCCTCCCTTGTTGACCTGGGTGTGGAGCTCTGGGCAGGTGATAGTGACAGAATTCTCTTACTCTTATTTCTGCTGTCATGGCTGAGAAACAGAATGAAAACCTAGGAGGCTTCTGGGGAACAAAGGCAGACATGGCAGGTAAGGCCTCTGGTGCAGCTCTTTCAAATGTAGTTTAATAGAATGTCAGGGATGGGAGGGGCCTTAGAACAGGGGATGTCAGGGCTAGGAAGGACCTTAGAGGAAGAGATGTCAGAGCTGGGAGGGGCCTGAGAACAGGGAAGGTCAAAACTGGAGGGACCTCAGAATGGGGGATGTTAGAGCAGATGATTCCAGAACAGGGTGATACATTGATGATCAACTCATCCATTTTCCTAATGGAGAAACTGAGGTCTTAAGAGCAGTAACAGTTTCAACTCAATACCCTCCTGAAGTGTCAGTTAGGTTCCCATAGTGCTAGCTCTTACACAAGGCCCCTCACAAGGCCCCTCAGGGGGTCCCAAGAACCTATCGTAAAGGTATGACCATTGTGAAACCTCGCCCTGCACCTGCCTTGTAACCAAGATGTAAACCCCGTTAGCTTGCAAGCTCCCCCCTTAGTTTACATCCCAATGTAGCAACAGTTGCCTTGCTTACCGATGTTTGTTTCAGGAAGTACTTCTTACTGTATAAAAGCTTGCTGGACAGACTGCTCCGGGGTGCCTTCCCTTGGCTTTTACCAGGGAGACAGACCCCGGCCAGTGAATAAACACTCCCTAAAAATCCTAATTGGCTTGCCATCCTGTATTTGCCTCGGTTGTCCATAATACTCCCAGCAGAATTGAAACTGTGATGCTTCTATCCTGGCTCCCTTGTCAGCTCTGTCTCCTGTTGTTACCAATATTTAATCCATGGGACAGTTTCACACCTTTCCTTCCCCTTGTTTCTGAGGAACCTATTAGTAGGTATGGAATAGACAAGACCATCTGGACATATGCGTCTGCCTTCTTCCTTCCTGGTTCTGGCATCCCATGAATTTGTCAAGGGTACTTTCAGGTTAGGGTTGATCCAGAACAATTTGCATTCTTCTTGTCATAAAGAATGATGCTATAATTAAGTAGTAACAGAGTGAGGTCCGACTGCATTTTCTCTTCCCTTCTTATAATTAATTCCATTTTAGATTTAGACTCAGATTCAGGACAAATGGTCAGCCGTGTGAAATCCACTGGTTTTGGTTTTCCTCTGCCTCAAGGTAAGGCATCTACACTGCCTTAGGCCACTGAAATCAAAGACGGTCTAGCAGAGTAAGTCTCTATCCACTTTCCTGGAAAACAGTAGATTGCCTCAAGGGCCACTGGCAAACCAGTTGTGAAGTTGGCAGGGCTTTATGTTTTCTTTGTACTCTGGGGCCTGTGGGAAATGACTTGTGTTCAGAGGCCCCATGCCCATGTCTCTATGTGAACCAACTGGTACTTATTTATGACCTGGCTTGTGACTATGGACACAACAAAACTTTTTACTGACTTGGACCCCAAACTATCAGGACTGGGTGATATTTCCAAAATAAGAAGAGGCCTCCTAATAGAATGATACAGGGGCTCATATCTCAGTTGGACTGCTTGCTAGCTTTGTGATGCTGGCCATGAAATTTCCCCTCTGAGAGCCTTAGCTTCTCCACCTGTGAAAAGGAAAGTTATGATTGTTTTATGTAACTTACTGGGCAGTCTTGCAAAGCTTGGGGAACAACATTGGGAGCAATGGATTGCACCTAAGGGTGCCCACAGTCATCTCTGTCATGCTCATGGTTTTAGATACAGAAGCTTCTCAGACATGATCTGGCTGGACCCAAACCCTGGGGTGACACAGAACATTCCAGGAAAACTCTAAGTACAATGAAGCGTGGAGTGGAATAATAGACAAACCGAGACCACTGAGGCAAGAAAAAGAAAAAATTTATTACGAGTTCGAACCCGGGTCCCACCATACATTTTAGATGGAGGACCCCGAGTGTCTCCTCGGGTGCTTTTTTATACAATTATGAGGGGAAAGCAGGAAATATTGAGCTCACTGATTGGCTTAGTGAGACTCAGCTAACTCTTAGAGACAAGGAGTTGTCGGGAAATGATTGGCTAGGGGAGGGGTGAGAGCAAACAGGTGAAGCGTGGATAGCAGTTGAGGCAGTTGACTCAGTTCCCGAATCTTATAGGTCAACATGACATTGTGGTTAGGGTTGGGAAAGCATGCATTCTTCAAGAAAAAACAAGGTTATTCTATAATCTGAGGTTTGGCCCTATTTCATATTTGGCTCCATTTCATACAACACTAAGGATTCTATGTACTTGTGTGGGGAAAATTAAGTGAAGAGAGGCAGGGGAGAAGAAGCCACAAAGGCTTAGAGATATGAGAGGGCACGTTGGATGTTCATACTTCCGTCTGGTCTGCTTCCCTACGATCTCTTCCTTTCCACATTTCTAAGTCTGTATCCACCAAAGAACCACCCATTTCCTCAGCTGAAGACCCTGGGCTAAATGGAATTCAATTCTCCCATGAATCCTTAAGGTTACATTTGCCCTGGTCTTTTGTGCTTCTAGGGCATCATGAAATCAGTGCTGCATATGTCTGTATGTCTCCTTATGTGGGAGTCAGTAGCCAATCAGAGCCCACTGAGTCCACCGCTGTCTGATACAGGGACTCCTTCAACAATTTCCTACCGAAGACATCTTCCACACTCACCTTGAAGCCTTCCTGTAATGGCAGCTCATTCTGACAAGTTATTGAATTATAATTTGAAGCAACTTTTTCCATCAAGTTGTTTCTTATTTTGAGTCAAAATCAGCCTCTCTGCATCTACTCTTAGCCCTAGGGCTAAGAAGCATCAACTTAATCCCTGTTCCCTGTCAGCACCCTACAGATGCTCAGATAACACCCCAGTGTTTCTTAAGACTTTTCTGCTTTAGGCTGGATATATCCCAAGTTCATTCAGCTAATCCTTATTTTAGAGAGGCTTGAGGCCTTCACTATTCTTCTTCCTCTCCCCTGGACACAGTGTCATTTATTAATGTCCTTTCAAAATTTGTACAGAGAACTGACCATAACACTCTACATTGTCTTAAGAGGAGAAGCTAGCAGGACCATATCCTGCCTCATTCTGGACATGATGCCACTAGAGCAGTGGGCTTAAATCCTACCTATGAAGTTTATGGTCGGTCATTTAACCCATTTGTGCCTCAATTCTTAATCTGTAAGGCAAAATACCTGGATTTGATATCTATGGTTCCTTTTGAGTTCTAGATCTTTGGTCCTAGGATGGAAGTACAACCTGAGACAGTTGGAGATTGGGAGAATATAGCTTTTCTCAAATGCTATTTCTTCATACTTTGTTATCAGCTAGCTAGATGTTGTATTTTGAAGTTGTGTACCATCTAGGCCCTAGAAACTCCAGCCTCCTGTCAATCATTTCTTGCCCATCCCTTTGATATATCTATTCCCACCCTGATAACTTTACCCTTACCTTGGAGAACTGGGCAAATGTAACCTTAAGGATTAATGGGAGAATTGAATTCCATTTAGCCCAGGGTCTTTAGCTGAGGAAAGCACCAGCAATTGATACTGGCCATCATTTGCACCCAGTTAGCCTAGGAACAAACATTCAAAGTTGTTCAAATGAACAATATTCATTCAATTATTTAGTGGGATGTTTAGCTGAATGCAGCAAAATGGATTTGCCATCTATTATCCAGCATGCATCTGCCCAGAGATGCTCTGACATATCCCTGGAGTCCTCTTGGCAGCCCCCAAAAACATTTTTTCATTGTTAATAATGTTGAAGGAACACGGAGTCGATAATGCTAAATATTTCAGGCCTCCCATGCAAAGGGAGATGGATAAACAGAGAAATAAAATTGAGAGAAAAAGAGAGAGACAGAAAAAGCAATGTTCTGGAGCAACAACACATTGTGTTCTCAGTCACTGAGGGGCAGGATGAAAGCTAGCCTGTCTCTGCTATCTCATCCATTTCAGCCTCCTCTTGGGATGGTGTAAAGACTTTGTTCAGGAGTTTGTAGGATTGGATCAAAGTCTATCTTTTATGATCCTGGTGGATGAACAAGCTGGGGGAAGATGGTGGAAGATGAGTGTGTTAGGAGTCCTGGGTTCTAGTATTCTCTCTGCTGCTGCTACTGGGCTCCGGTGTGAGTTTGGGGCAATCCAAGCATCACAGAACCTGGAGGGCATCCCCGGGTTCCACCTATTCAACCAATCCCTGGGCAAAAAGATTTTCCCTAGTGTTCTTTTAACAATATTTATTTTTAATTTACATCATTATTTTCCACAAGATTTTGAGTTACAAATTCTCTCCCCATCTTTCCCCTACCCACCATGCCAAAACAGTGATCCCACTGTATACCTCCTCCCCCAATCTGTTCTCTTCTATATCCTCCTGTATCCTCCTTTCAACTTTCCAGTAGGGCAAGATGGATGTCTATATCCCAGTGCCTGTATATCTTATTTCCCAGTTGCATGTAAACACACACACACATACACACACACACACACACACACACACAGACACACACACAACATTTGATTTTAAAACTTCTAATTCCAGATTCTCTCCCCTCCTCCCTATCACCCATCCCCACTGGGAAGAAAGGCAATCCAACACAGGCCACACATGCACAACTATGCAAAACATCTCCATAGTGGAAATACTGTGAAACACTGACTATATTTCCCTCCATCCTATGCCACCCCCCACTTGTTCTCTTGTCTACTTTGACCCAGTACCTTTTCAAAAGTGTTTGCTTCTAACTACCTTCCCCCCTAAACTGTCCTCCCTTCCATCATTCCCCCTCTCATTACCTTCTCCCCTACTCTCCTGCAGGGTGAGATACCCTATTTAGTGTGTATGTCATTTCCTCCCTAAGCCAAATTCAATGAGAGTAAGATTGACTCATTTTCTTTTGCCTTCTTGTTCTTCCCCTCCATTGTAACAGTTTTCCTTTGCCTCTTCTATGTGAGATAATTTACCCCATTCTATCTCTCCCCATCTCCTCTCATTATATTCCTCTCTCACTTCTCAATTTCACCTTTTAAGTATCATTCCTTCCTATTCAATTGGTCCTGTGCTCTCTGTCTATATATACCTGTGCACATATATACACACACTCACATATGTATTCATATGCCCATATACCCTCCTATATAGCCATATATATGTGTGTACGTATGTGTATACACACACATTTATATGCCTTTCAACTATTCTCATACTGACAGAAGTTTCAAAAGTTAAAATGATTATTTTTCCATTTTTCCATGTAGGCATGTAAATAGTTCAAGGTAGATAAGTTCCTTATGATTTCTTTTCCCTGTATACCTTCTCATGGTTCTTTTGCTTCTTGTATCTGGGTGTCAAATTTTCTGTTCAGTTCTGGTTTTTTCATCAAGAATGCTTGAAAATTCTCTATTTCATTAATGACCATATTTTCCTTCTGAAACATGATGCTCAGTTTTGCTGCGTAAGTGACTCTTGGTTTAATCCCAGCTTCTTTGACCTCTGGAATGTCCTATTCCAAACCCTTTGATACCTCAATGTAGAAGAGGCCAGGTCTTGTGTTATCTTGATTGTGGTTCCACAATATTCAAATTGTTTCTTCTTCGATACTTGTAATATTTTCTCCTTGATCTGGGAGCTCTAGAACCTGGTATTATATTCCTATGAGTTTTCTATTTTGGGATCTTTTTCAAGAGGTGATTGATGGATTCTTTAAACCTCTATTTTGTCCCACTGGTTCTAATACACTGGGGCAATTTTCCTTGAGGTATGATTTCTAGCTTCTTTTTTTGATCACGGCTTTCAGGTAGTCCAATAATTTTTAAATTATATCTCCCGGATCTATTTTCCAGGTCAGTAGTTTTTCCAATGAGATATTTCACATTGCCTTCTATTTTTTCATTTGTTTGGATCTGTTTAATAGTATCTTCATTTCTCATAAAGTCATTAGCTTCCATTTGCTCCAATCTAATTCTGAAGGAATTGCACTCTTCAGTGAGCTTTTGAGATTCTTTTTCCATCTGGCATATTCAGATTTTTAAGGCATTCTTCTCCCCGTTGGCTTTTTGGGCCCCCTTTCTAATTTGATTTAATCAAATTTTTCTGAAACATTTAATTTTTAAAATCTCGAATTTCAGATCTATTCCCTTCCTCCCTTGTCACCCATTCCCTCTGGGAAGATAAGTAATTCAGTATGTGTTATACATGTATATCTATGCAAAATATTACCATAGTAGATATATTGTAAAAAGCTGCTTATATTTCCCTCCCACACATCCCACCCCGCACCTGGTCCATTCACTACTTTGATCCTGTCCCTCTTCGATAGTGGGTACTTCCAACCTCCCCTCCCCACAGAATGCCATCCACTCCATCATCCCCCCTCTCATTCCCTTTCCCCCTACTCTACTGTAGGGTGAGATATCCCATTTAATATGTATGTCATTCTCTCCCAGAGCCAAATTCAATGAGAATATGGTTTTGCCTTTTTGTCTTCCTGTTCTTTCCCTTCCCTGCAACTACTTCCCCTTGCCTCTTCTACATGAGATAGTTTACCCTACCCAGTCTCTCCCCATCTCCTCTTGCCACTTTCCTCTCTCACCTCTTAACTTCACCCCTTAAGTATCATCCCTTCCCACCAAATTCAACCTGTGCCCTCTATCCATGTATAACTGTAAACATATATACACACATTAACATATGTATTCATATGCCCATATACCCTTCTTCCTTTATTTTCATACTGAGAAAGGTTCCATCAGTCACAGCTATTGTTTTTTTCCATGTAGGAATGTAAATAGTTCAACTTTGTTAAGTTCCTTTTGATTTCTTTTTCCTGATTGCCTTCTCAGGCATCTCTTGCTTCTTGTGTCTGGATGTCAAATTTTCTATTCAACTCTGGTTTTTTCCCCAAGAATGCTTGAAAGTCCACTATTCCACTGAATGACCATATTTTCTCCTGAAACAAGATACTCAGTTTTGCTGGGTAGGTGACCCTTGGCTTCAATCCTAGCTCTTTTGCCCTCTGGAATATCCTATTCCAAACCCTTAAATCCCTCAGTGTAGAAGCTGCCAGGTCCTGTGCTATTATGATTGTGTTTCCACAATATTGCAATTGTTTCTTCCTGGCTGCTTGTAGTATTTTCTCCTTGATCTGGGAATTCTGGAACCTGGCTATAATATTCCTGGGAGCTTTCTTTTTGGGATCTTTTTCAGGGCATGATCTATGGATTCTTTTAACCTCTATTTGGCCCTTTGGGTCTAAAACATCAGGGCGATTTCCCTTGAGAATTTCTTGAAGGGTGATTTCTTGGTTTTTTCTTTGATCATGGCTTTCAGGTCGTCCAATAATCTTTAAATTATCTCTCCTGTATCTATTTTCCAGGTCAGTGGTTTTTCCCATGAGATATTTTACATTGCCTTCTATTCTTTCACTTGTTTGTATCTGTTTAATTTCTCATAAAGTCATTAGCTTCCATTTGCTCCAGTCTAACTCTGAAGCAATGAATCTCCTCAGTATGATATTGAGATTCTTTTTCCACCTGGCAAATTTGGCTTCTTAAGGCATTCTTCTCCTCATTACCCTTCTGAGCCTCTTTTCCCATTTGAATTAGTCTATTTTTAAGGTGTTATTTTCCTCAGTCAGGCTGTTAACCTTCATTTCATATTTTTCCTGCATCCTTCTCATTTCTCTTTCCAATTTTTCCTCCACTTCTTTTATTTGATTTTTAAAATCCTTCTTACAGTCCTCTATGGCCTGTAACCCACTCATATTTTCATTTGGGACTTTTGGAGCAGGAATTCTGACCTCACAGTCCTCCTTGTGTTCCATGCTTCCATCCTCTTTGCCCCCAAAATAGGAGTCTAATGTTGCATTTTTCTGTTTATTTTGTTTCCTTTGCCTAGTCATGTTGCCACTTAATTACTTGACTTTTGGGCTTGTTGCACAGTAGGGCTCTGCCACCAGACAGGGGAGCTTCCATCTCGAATGTTGGGGTCTTCACAACTTCCAGTTCTGGCAAGTTGGATACACACCCCAGACCTCCCTCCTAGATCACAATCCAGATCCAAGCAGGTTGAAGCAAGAACAATTAATCCCCAAGACTGATAGCTGGATCTCCCTACAGTTCGCAGACCAGGAGCTGAATCTGCCACTGAAGTTGCAAAATGGCGAGTGTGCTGTCTCTCCTCAGTGGCTTCTAGCCCCCAGGGGAGGAAGCCGACTAGTTCTCCAAATACTGGTCCCAACGTCCATAGGGCGCTAACCTCTCAGTTTGTCCTAGGAATGTCTTTGTTGATAATTCTGCAATACCTACAGCTGCTGGTGTTCTGGGGTCCATCCCGCCAGCTGTCACGGGCCTGGGCTTGGCTCCCAGCTGGCTGTGCTGTCGGTTCCCAGAGCTCTTCACTGGCAGCTCCCTGCAGGGCTCCTGGGTTGTTCTCAGTGGGAGTCCAGCGTCTCTGTGCCATTCTGTGGGTGCTGGGGCTACAGAAGTTGCTCAGAGTCCCCTTTTACATGGTTTGGAAGTCGTCTGTGGGGAGAGCACCTTGGAAGTGCTGTTTCTACTCTGCCATCTTTGCTCTGCCCCTGAGTTAATTGATTTTTAAGGTGTTATTTTCTTCAGTCAGGTTGTTGATTCTCATTTCATGATTTTCTTGCATTATTCTCATTTTTCTTCCCAATTTTTCCTCCACTTCTCTTACTTGATTTTCACCATCCATGAGCTCCTCCATGGCCTGTAATCAATTCATATTTTTCTTGGAAGCTTTTGGTGCAGGAGTTCTGACCTCATTGTCTTCTTCCCATTCCATATTTTGATCCTTTCTATCCCCATAATAGGAATCGAAGCTTTCACTGCTGTGCTTGCTTTGCTTCCTTTGCTTGCTCATTTCACCACTCAATTACTTGACTTTTGAGCTTTTTGCCACAGCAGAACTCTGCTTCCAGTGAGGAGAGCTTTCTCCCAAATTGCTGTGGATTTTGCAGTTGCAAGAGCTGTTGGCTGCCTTTCTGAAGCCTCCACATTCTCTGGCTCACTGGTTACACACCCCAGGACCTCCACCCTAGACAGCAATCCAGATCCAAGCAGGTTAAAGCGAGAGTGATTACCCCTCAGAATGGACAACTGATCCCTCTATAATCTGCAGGCCAGGAGCTCTGAAGCAGCCATTTGGCCTGGCTGCACCTCAGCTGATTTTCCCTTTGGGGGCAAAGGCCAGACAGCACTCCTAGACTCCCTGTTCCCACAAAGTTCACACTGACCTCTTCCTTTTTCTTTGGCATCTATGGGTTGATAATTCTGGAAACCAGCAAAGCTTCTAGTGATCTACTCTCCCAACATCCTTCTAGCCGCAGGTGGTCAGACCCACCTTGAGGCTAAAACTGCAAGCTCATGTGGGGCTGGGCTCTGCTCCCAGAACACTGCTATGGATCCTTGCTGTCTGCCTGCCAGGCTGTCTTAGTGCCAAGTTTGTTTCTGTCTCTTTGTGCACTCTGTAGCCCTAAAGTTTGTTTAATGTCATTTTTAAAGGTATTTGAGGTGGTTATGGGGGGAGTGCAGGGAGTTTTCCTGCTTCTATGCCTCCATCTTGGCTCTGCCCCCAGAACAGGGACCCTTCATATTCTTTTACAAGTGGCTATCTGACCTTGGAAATCATTTGCTAATAAGGGAGATCAATTCATCTACATATAGCTGTTTTAGATTTTTTTTTCTCATAACAAATTTAATTCTGGTTCTCTTTGCTTTCTCTTTGTTCTTCCTAACTAGATCTTCTGTGGTGAGGGTTGAAGGGTAAACAGGGCCAACCTAATCTCTCTTTCACGTGTTGGGTCATTGGATAACTGAAGACCACCATCTTGTCCTATGCCCCTCCAAGTGTCCTCTTCTCCAGTTAGCCCTCCCATTTTCCTCTTACCCATCTTTGTGTGACTGGCTCCTGCCCAAATGATGGTGCCTCACACTGGACCCATCCCCATTAGTTATGATTAAGTTGTAATGTCTATTTTGAGCCTCAGTTTCCTCATCTTTAACAAAAGGGGTTTGGAGTAGATGGATCTATAAAACTATGATGTAAAACTGATGTTTTGATGATGTCTAAGATTCCTTCTACAGCTGAAATTCGTGATTCTGTGTATACAATACATCTCAAAGAGAGGCAAATAGAGACAGAGAGAGAAAGACAGAGATAGAGACAGACACTGAGAGACAGAGAAATATAATCAAACCCAAACACAGAGACAGACAGAAAGGGAGAGGGAGAGAGAGAAAGACAGAAGAGATGGGGAGAGGAGAGAGACACAGAGAGAGAGTGAGGGAGAGAGGGAGAGAGAGAGAGAGAGAGAGAGAGAGAGAGAGAGAGAGAGAGAGAGGGAGGAAGAGAGAGAGAGGAGAGAGAGAGAGGAAGAGAGAAGAGAGAAATACAAGCAAAATATTCTAGTCTTTGACCTCAAAGAACTTATTGTGGGGAGACCACACATAAAAGATGAGCTACCAAAGCTTAGCTAAGTTTTGATATCCTGGTAGATGACTGAATGGAATGTTTGCTCTGAATGGGTCAGTCTACAGTCTGAGGCCTGCTGAGGTGAGGACTGACTTGCCTTCCAATATGGGCAGTTAGAGTGAACACCAAATCTGAGTGGCTTAGTTTCCTTGGGGTGTGACAGCAGGGTCTCTGGAGACCCAGGCATGGAGGACAGCTGTTTTTGAAGTAGAGGGAAGGGTAGCAGCAGGGCAAATTGCAAGGTGCTTTCTTGTAGAAGTTGATAAAGCACTATTCATTTGATGTGTGCTTCTCCTTTTGATCCTGTCACCTTCTACCCTCCTAAGCTGACTTCTAGGATTAGTTGTACATGCCAAGGATTTCGTGTATATGTGTGTGTGTGTGTATACATATATATATACACACATATATATGTACGTATACATACATATATATGTGTGTGTGTACACACACACTATGTGTGTGTGTACACACACACATATATATATACACACAAACACACACACATATATACACATATACACAAATATATACATATACACACACAGACACACAGACAGGTTCTACCTCTTCTCCAATCTGCCCTCTCTTCTATCACCCTTCCCTTGTGCCCTTCCCCCCTGCTTTCCTGTAGGGTAAGATACTCAACTGAATGTGTATGTTATTCACTCACTAAGCTAAATTCAATGAGAGTGAGGTCGACTCATTCCCTTTGACCTTCCTGCTCTTTCCCTCCATTGTAACAGTGTTTTCTTGCCTCTTTTATATGAGATAATTTGCCCTAATCTATCACTTCCTTTCTCCTTCTCCCAATATATTCTTCTCTAACCTCCTAATTTTATTTTTAAGATACCAACCCTTCATATTCAACCCATCCTGTGCCCTTTGTCTATGTATACATGTACACCCATGTGCACATACTCACATACGTATTCATACACACATACACCCTCCTATACCTACATATATGTATGTATACATATATATTTATCCCCTTCAACTATCCTCATATTGAGAAAAGTCTCATGAGTTAAAATTATCATTTTTCCATGTAGGGATATAAATAGTTCAACTTTAATAAGTTCCTTATGATTACTTTTTCCTGTTTACCTTCTTATATTTCTCTTGTTTCTTGTAATTGAACATCAAATTGGTTTTTTCATTAAGAATGCCTTAAAAGGGAGATTGACGAGCCAAGATGGTGGAGTAGAAGCAGGAAAACTCCATATGCTCCCCCCACAAACACCTCAAATACCTACAAAATATGAATCTAAACAAACTATAGAGCTACAGAACCCACAGAGTGGTAGAGAGAAAGAAACCTCTTGCTGAAGACAGCCTGGCAGGTCCACAAGAAGTATTCATCATAGTGTGCCGGGAGCAGAGCCTAGCCCTGTGTGAGTTATCAGTTTTACCCTCAGGATGGCCCTCAACAGCCAAGGCTTGAGGGACTTCAGGAGAGTGTATTAGCAGCAGCTGTGGCAATTTCCAAAATCATCAACCCATAAATGCCAAAGACAAAGTGATAGGTCAGTGTGGACTTTGAGACAGGTGATCCGGGAGTGTGGTCCAGCCTCAGCTCCCAGATGGAGAAGTGGCTGAGGCACGGTACAGCCCACCATGGGGCTGCTTCAGAGCTCCTGGCCTGCAGGTTGTAGGGGGACCAAGTGACCATTATGAAGGGTAATAACTCTTGCTTTAACCTACTTGGATCTGGAATGCTGTCTAGGGTGGAGGACCTGGGGTGTGTGACCAGTGAGCCAGAGAATGTGGAGGCTTCAGAAAGGCAGCCAATAGCTCTGGCAACTGCAAAAACTGCAGCAATTTGGGAGAAAGCTCTCCACTCTGAAAGCAGAGTTCTGTTGTGGCAAAACGCTCAAAAGTCAAATAATTGAGTGGTAATATGAACAAGCCAAAGAAGCAAAGCAAGCACAGCAGTCAAAGCTTCCTAATTATAAAATAATTGGGAGTGTACTTGCCAAAACAAACCCAGAATCTATATGATCACAACTACAAAACACTTCTCACACAAATAAAATCAGATCTAAATAGTTGGAAAAATATCAATTGCTCGTGGCTGGATCGAGCAAATATAATAAAAATGACAATTTTACCCAAACTAAACTATATATTTAGTGCCATACCAATCAATTTACCAAAAAACTACTTTCTAGAGTTAGACAAAATAATAACAAAATTTATTTGGAAAAACAAACGGTCTAGAATATCGAGGGAATTAATGAAAAGAAATGCTAGGGAAGGTGGACTAGCTATGCCAGATCTTTTTTTTTTTTAACAAATGCTTTATTAACTTCTGTTTTACATCATTCATTTCACCCAGATTTTGAGTTACAATCATTTTCCCCCCATTATTCCCCTACCCAACCTCCCAGAATAGTAGTCCCACAGGATATCACTTCCTCCAATCTGCTCTCTCCCATAACCCCATCGACTTTTCCATTAGAGGAAGGTGAATCTTTGTGTCCCAATGCCTGCACATCTTATCTCCCTATTACAAGTAAAAGAGTATTAATAATAGTATTTATATATATTTGAAACATTTAAAGTTATGACCTCCAATTTCATCCATTTCCTTCTTCCCTTGTCACCCATTCCTTCTTGGGAGATAAGTAATTCAGTATATGTTGTACATGTCTAGCTATGCAAAACATTATCATAGTAGATATATTGTACAAGGCTGGTTATAATTCCCTCCCACTCATCCCACCCCCCCACCTGGTCCATTCCCTACATGATCCTGTCCCTCTTCTATAGTGGGTACTTCCAACCTCCCCTCCCCCAAGGATGCCCTCCCATCCATCATCCCTCCTCTCATCCCCCTTCCCCCTATCCTGCTGCAGGTTGAGATATCCCATTTAGTATGTATGTCATTTTTCTCCCTGAACCAAATTCAATGTGAATGTGGTTTTGCCTTTTTAGCCTTCCTTATTCTCCCCCTCCTTTGCAACCACTTCCCCTTGCTTCTTCTACATGGGATAGTTACCCTACCCTGTCCCTCCCCATCTCCTCTTGCCACTTTCCTCTCTCACCTCATAATTTCATCCCTTGAGTATTCTCCCTTCCCAACAAATTCAACCTATGCCCTCTATCCATATATAACTGTAACCATATACACACACATTCACATATGTATCCATGTGACCACACCCCCTTCTTCCATTATTTTCATAGTGAGAAAGATATCATCAGTCACTGTTATTGCTTTTCCATAGAGGAATGTAAATAGTTCAACTTTGATAAGTTCCTTTTGATTTCTTTTCCCTGATTACCTTCTCAGGCATCTCTTCCCTCTTGTGTCTGGATGTCAAATTTTCTATTCAATTCTGGTTTTTTCCTCAAGAATGCTTGAAAGTCCTCTATTCCACTGAATGACCATATTTTCCCTGAAACAAAATACTCAGTTTTGCTGGGTAGGTGACCCTTGGGTTCATTCCCAGTTCTTTTGCCCTCTGGAATATCATATTCCATGCCCTTCGATCCCTCAGTGTGGAAGCTGCCAGGTCCTGGGCTATTCTGATTGTGTTTCCACAATATTGAAATTGTTTCTTCCTGGCTGCTTGTAGTATTTTCTCCTTGATCTGGGGATTCTGGAAGCTGGCTATAATATTCCTGGGAGTTTTCTTTTTGGGATCTTTTTCAGGAGGTGATTGGTGGATTCTTTCAACCTCTATTTTGCCCTCTGGATCTAAAACATCAGGGCAGTTTTTCTTGAGAATTTCTTGAAGGGTGATTTCTAGGTTCTTTCTTTGATCATGGCTTTCAGGTAGTCCAATAATTTTTAAATTGTCTCTCCTGGATCTATTTTCCAGGTCAGTGGTTTTTCCCATGAGGTATTTCACATTGCCTTCTAATCTTTCGTTTGTTTGGATCTTAACAGCATCTTGATTTCTCATAAAGTCATTAGCTTCCATTTGCTCCAGTCTAACTCTGAAGGAATGAATCTCCTCAGTGAACTTTTGAGATTCTTTTTCCATCTGGCAAATTCGTCTTTTTAAGGCATTCTTCTCCTCATTGCCCTTTTGGGCCTCCTTTGCCATTTGAGTTAGTCTATTTTTTAAGGTGTTGTTTTCTCAGTCAGGCTGTTGACCCTCATTTCATACTTTTCCTGCATCCTTCTCATTTCTCTTTCCAATTTTTCCTCCACTTTTCTTATTTGGTTTTTAAAGTCCTTCTTAAGGTCCTCTATGGCCTGCAACCCGCTCATGGTTTCCCCTGGGGCTTTTGGAGCAGGACTTCTGACCTCACAGTCCTTTTCCCGCTCTATGCCCCCAAAATAGGAGTCTAGGGTTGCATTTTTCTGTTTCCTTTGCCTTGGCATGTTGCCACTTAATTACTTGACTTTTTGGGCTTGTTGCCACACTATGGCTTTAAGGCCAGATAGAGGAATTTTTGTCCCGAACGTGTGGGGGGCAACTTCCATTTCTGGCAAGCTGTAAACCCACCCACGACTTCCACCCTAGATCACAATCCAGATCCAGGGAGGTTAAAGCAAGAGCGATTACCCCCCAAGACTGATCGCTGGATCTCCCTACAATTAATTGCAGGCCAAGAGCTGGAGCTGCCTCTGAAAAACTACAAAATGGCGTGTCTCCTCAGTGGCTTCTAGCCCCCAGGGGAGGAAGCTGACGCATTCCCCAAATACTGGTCCCAAAGTCCATAGGACACTAACCTCTTACTTTGTCCTAGGCATGTCTATGTTGATAATTCTGGAGTCGCCACAGCTCCTGGTGTTCTGGGGTTCCTCCAGCCGGCTGCTGGCCCTGCCGCCCTGGGGCTAAAACCTTGGCTCACGCGGACCTGGGCTCGGGTCGGCTCCTGTGCTCTGCGCGCTGCCAGGTCCCAGACCTCTGGGCTGGTCCTTCCTGCAGGGCTGCTGGGCTGTCCTCAGCTGGAGGTTATCTTCTCTGTGTTGTTCTGTGGGTGCTGGGGCTCCAGAAGTTGTTCAGAGTACCCTTTTACATAGTTTGGGGGGAATCTGGGGGCGGAGAGGCTTGGACGAGCTGTTTCTACTCTGCCATCTTGGCTCCGCTATGCCAGATGTTAATTTGTATTATACAGCAGCAGTCATCAAAAGTGCTTGGTACTGGCAGAGGTGTAGAGTAGTGGGTCAATGGAATAGCTTAGGTGCAGGAGACCCAGCAGTTAATGAATATAGTAATCTATTTTTTGATAAACCCAAAGATCCCAGTTTTGGGCATAAGAATGCACTATTTGACAAAAGCTCCTGGGAAAACTGGAATACATTATGGCAGAAACCGGGCTTAGACCATTATCTAACACCATATACCAAAATCAAGTTTAAATGGGTGCGTGATCTAGGTGTAAAGGATGATATTGTAAGCAATTTGGGAAAGCAAGCAATAGTTTACCTGACAGATTTGTGGAGAGGGAAGACTTTAGGACCAAACAAGAATTAGAGTGCATTATAAAATGCAAAATGGATAATTTTGATTACATTAAATTGAAAAGCTTCTGTACAAACAAAGCCACTCTAACCAAGATCAAGAGGGAGGTGGGAAATTGGGAAAGAATTTTGACAACTTGTGTCTCTGATAAAGGACTCATTTCTAAAATTTATAGCGTATTGAGCCAAATCTATATGAATAAAATTCATTCCCCAATTGATAAATGGTCAAAGGATATGAACAGGCAGTTTTCAGAGAAAGAATTTAAAGATATCTATAAACATGAAGAAATGCTGTAAATCATTATTGATTAGAGAAATGCAAATCAAAACAACTCTGAGATACCACATCTCTCCCGTCAGATTGGCTAAGATGAAAAAACAAGAAAGTGACAAATGCTGGAGAGGATGTGGACAAATTGGAACACTAATACATTGCTGGTGGAGTTGTGAACTTATCCAACCATTCTGTAGAGCAATGTGGAATTATGCCCAAAGGATTATAAATAATTTCATACCCTTTGACCCAACAATACCACTTCTAGGGTTATATCCCAAAGAGATCACAGAAGTGGGGGAAAGACCCATATGTACAAAAATATTTATAGCAGCCCTTTTTGTAGTTGCAAAGAATTGGAAACTAAAGGGGTGCCCATCAATTGGAGAAAGGCTAAACAAGTTGTGGTATATGAATGTAATGGAATATCATTTTGATATAAAAACGAGGAGGTGACGGATTTCATAATCACCTTTAGAGACTTATGCAAACTGATGCTGAGTGAGAAGAGTAGAATCAGAAGAAATTTGTATACAATCACAGACATACCATACCTGTGATGAACAATTATTACAGACTGGACTCTCTTCAGCAATGCGGTGATATAAGTCAATCCCAAAAGACTCAAGGAAGAGAGAAATGCTCCATCCAGAGATATAGCCAGAAAGAACTGAGCCTGAATCCTGATGGAAGCAAACTAAATGATCTTTTTCTTTTCACTGTTTGGTTTTATTTCTTCTTTACCATCTTTTATCCCACCTAGTACAACACGCCTTTGTAATTGGAATAATGTCTGATATGAATGTATTTGCAGATCCTATACTGGACTATATGCTGTCATGGGGGGGAGGAGGGAGGGAAGTAAAGGAAATTTGAAAATCAAGGAACTATGGAATTGAATCTTGTTAACTGAAAGTAAACTAATAAATTAATTTAAAAAAAAGGATAGACATGCTCACACCTGCTAATACCCTTCACATCCCAGTGACTCTGAAGCCCTGAAGGTCATTATCCAAACCTAATATCCCAGCCCCCACCACCTAATTCCTTATTTCCATTTATACCCTCCCACTCCAAAGTCTCAAGCAAACATCATTCACCCCTTTCACTGTGCCCCCTGGAATGCTTGTTCTATAGGTAAACAAACTTCCCATCATCTTAATTTTTCCCCTCTCATTTCTTCCATCTTGTAGCAATAACTGGGACCTGGGTCCCCCTAATTACACTGGCCTCCTTGTTCCTCAAACAATATTCCATCTCTTGGCTCTGGACATTTCCTATGACTATCCTCCATGCCTAGAATGCTCTCTCTCCTCACTTCTGCCTTCTTGCTTTCCTGGATTGCTTTAAGTTACAACTGAAATTCCACCTCCTACAGGAAGCTTTTCCTCATTCCTCTTCATTAGAGTGCCTTTCTACTGTTTA
Source organism: Gymnobelideus leadbeateri (assembly GCA_011680675.1). Lineage (NCBI taxonomy): Eukaryota > Metazoa > Chordata > Mammalia > Diprotodontia > Petauridae > Gymnobelideus > Gymnobelideus leadbeateri. Next base: position 239,488 of record WOXC01001846.1, read on the forward strand.
TTATTTGTTCTTTATCTTCCCTATAGATTATTTCTACATATATGTTTGCTTGTCATCTCCGCCATTAGACTGTGAGCTGCCTGAGGGCTGGGACTATCTTTTGGCTTGTTTTCTATCACCAACACTCAGCACAGTGCTTGGCACATAACAGGTACTTCATCAATGCTTATTGCCTGCCTGCCAGCTGGACAGATCCCCTCCTTTGCTGTGATTCACTATTGGGTTAGGCTTTTCCTGGTCCAGCCTTTCTGTTGTCTTGGTGTGCCCTTGGCTTGTGAAGCTGACATATCACCTCTCATTCTTGTATCTCTCATTCTTCATTGATGTCTATGAAAGAGATAGGAATCCATCCCCTTTAACATATTCCATAATAAATATCTTCTGGTTGATTGATTAACAGAGCCTTGTGCTGATGTTGAGCATTCTAGAGGCAAAAGAAAATATATTCATAGTGCTCTTGCTGGAATACCTAAGAAGCAGCATTAGATCACCAGAGGTTTTCTAATGGAAAAAAAAAAAAGACCAGACCTCATTCATGTGACCTGAACTTGAGTCCTGGTCCTTATGCTTACTAAAAGTGTGACTGTAGGCAGGTACCATCTCTTCTCTTAGTTTCAGTTTCCTCTTTAGAAAATGGGGATGACCATCCTTGACCTCCCTCTGTCACATGGTAAAGGATGAGTGAAGTAACCTGTAAGCCTTAAGTCATAGAATGTGAGATTTTACTGTTTCTTAATAGTTGGGGGGGATTGTAACTATGAATGCATCCCAGGAAAAAGAAAAAGAACACTTTCCTCTTTATGATGAGAGATTGCTCATAGATATGAATGGCAAACGAAGACACTCTTTGGGTTGCGAGCAGAGACAAGGGGCATGTCTTGAAGGAAGAGTGAATATTTTAAAAGTTGCTTCTCGGGGCGGAGCCAAGATGGCGGAGTAGAAACAGCTCATCCAAGCCACTCTGCCCCCAGATTCCCCCCAAACTATGTAAAAGGGGACTCTGAACAACTTCTGGAGCCCCAGCACCCAAAGAACAACACAGAGAAGATAACCTCCCACTGAGGACAGCCCAGCAGCCCTGCAGGAAGGATCAGCCCAGAGGTCTGGGAGCCAGCAGTGAGCAGCGCACAGAGCTCGGGAAGCTGAGCGGAGCCGGAGCTGAGGTCCCCGTGAGCCGAGGTTTTAGCCCCAGGGCACCAGGGCCAACAGCCAGCTGGAGGAACCCCAGAACACCAGTAGCTGTGGCGACTCCAGAATTATCAACATAGACATGCCTAGGACAAAGTAAGAGGTTAGTGTCCTATGGACTTTGGGACCTGTATTTGGGGAATGCATCAGCTTCCTCCCCTGGGGGCTAGAGGCCGCTGAGGAGACATGCCATTTTGTAGTTTTCAGAGGCAGCACCAGCTCCTGGCCTGCTGAACCGTAGGGAGATCTAGCGATCAGTCTTGGGGGGTAATCGCTCTTGCTTTAACCTCCCTGGATCTGGATTGTGATCTAGGGTGGAAGTTGTGGGTGGGTTTACAGCTTGCCAGAAACGGAAGTTGCCCCCCAAGCGTTTGGGATGAAAATTCCTCTATCTGGTCTTAAAGCCATAGTGTGGCAACAAGCCCAAAAGTCAAGCAATTAAGTGGCAACATGCCAAGGCAAAGGAAAAAGAAAAATGCAACCCTAGACTCCTATTATGGGGGCATAGAGCGGGAAAAGGACTGTGAGGTCAGAAGTCCTGCTCCAAAAGCCCCAGGGGAAAACATGAGCAGGTTGCAGGCCATAGAGGACCTTAAGAAGGACTTTAAAAATCAAATAAGAGAAGTGGAGGAAAAATTGGAAAGAGAAAATGAGAAGGATTCAGGAAAAGTATGAAATGAGGGTCAACAGCCTGACTGAGGAAAACAACACCTTAAAAAATAGACTAGCTCAAATGGCAAAGGAGGCCCAAAGGGCAATGAGGAGAAGAATGCCTTAAAAAGTCGAATTTGCCAGATGGAAAAAGAATCTCAAAAGTTCACTGAGGAGATTCATTCCTCCAGAGTTAGACTGGAGGAAATGGAAGCTAATGACTTTATGAGAAACCAAGATGCTGTTAAGGAGATCCAAACAAACGAAAGATTAGAAGGTAATGTGAAATATCTCATGGGAAAAACCACTGACCTGGAGAATAGATCCAGGAGAGACAATTTAAAAATTATTGGACTACCTGAAAGCCATGATCAAAGAAATAACCTAGAAACCACCCTTCAAGAAATTCTCAAGGAAAATTGTCCTGATGTTTTAGATCCAGGGGGCAAAATAGAGGTTGAAAGAATCCACAGATCACCTCCTGAAAAAGATCCCCAAAAGAAAACTCCCAGGAATATTATAGCCAGGTTCCAGAATCCCCAGATCAAGGAGAAAATACTCCAAGCAGCCAGGAAGAAGCAATTTCAATATTGTGGAAACACAATCAGAATAGCCCAGGACCTGGCAGCTTCTACACTGAGGGAGTGAAGGGCATGGAATATGATATTCCAGAGGGCAAAAGAGCTGGGAATGAACCCAAGGGTCACCTACCCAGCAAAACTGAGTATTTTGTTTCAGGGGAAAATATGGTCATTTGGTGGAATAGAGGACTTTCAAGCATTCCTGAGGAAAAAACCAGAATTGAATAGAAAATTTGACATCCAGACACAAGAAGGAAGAGATGCCCGAGAAGGTAATCAGTGAAAAGAAATCAAAAGGGATATCTCAACCTGCAGCAGAATAGGGAGAAGGGGGATGAGAGGAGGGAAGATGGATGGGAGGGCATCCTTGGGGGGAGGGGTTGTTGGAAGTACCCATTATAGAAGAGGGACAGGATCATGTGGGGAATGGACCAGGTGGGGGGTGGGATGAGTGGGAGGGAATTGTAAGCAGCCTTGTACAATATATCTACTATGATAATGTTTTCCATAGCTAGACATGTACAACATATACTGTATTACTTATCTCCCCATAGGGAATGGGTGACAAGGGAGGAAGGGAATGGATCTGAAAGTTGAGGTCTTAACATTAAATGTTTCAAATATATATAAATACTATTATTAATACTCTTTTGCTTATAATTGGGAGATAAGATGTGCAGGCATTGGGACACAAAGATTCACCTTCCTCTAATGGAAAAGTCGAAGGGGGTATGGGAGAAGGTGTGGGAGAGAGCAGATTGGAGGAAGCGATATCTTGTGGGACTGCTATTCTGGGAGGTTGGGTAGGGGAATAACGGGGGGAAAATGATTGTAATTCAAAATATGGAGAAAAATGAATGATGTAAAACAGAAGTTAATAAAGCATTTGTTTAATAATAATAAAAAAAGTTGCTTCTCTTGTGTCCAAATCCAGATCCCAGAAGATCAATTCCAGATCCAACAGATAGGCCATATAGAAGTAGCCATCCTCCCTTTAAGTCTGTAATACTCTCTCTTTTTTCTAGCCCATTACATACTGAAGGAAAATCTTTTTTTTTTTTTGCTTTTTGGAGGGCAATGGGGTTAAGTAACTTGCCCAAGGTCACACGGCTAGGTGTGTGTGTGTGTGTGTGTGTGTGTGTGTGTGAAGTGTCTGAGGCCCGATCTGAACTCAGGTCCTTCTGACTCCAGGCCCGATGCTCTACTCACTGTGCCACCTAGCTGCCCCCTGAAGAAAAATATAACAAAGCCATATGGTGTGTCCAGGTTCTTCCATTGAGAGCACAGGTATGTTCAGAATCACTGCATTAGACACACTTGTGAAAACACACTCACACTTAAGAAATACTTTCTCCTGCTGATTGAATGTAAGAGATACCTGGGTCTCTGACTATGTACTCATATACTTTCAATTAATCATTTTCAAATCAGAGCAGTAGAGAAGAGATTCAAAGAAGACAATGGCTGTGACCAAGGCTGGGGCACCAAAGAAGGTTTGTAAGATGAGGAAGAGCTGTGACTTTAATTACCATCATTCTTTAAAGGAGAACTAATAAGATCACAGGATCATAAAATGAGAGATAGAAGAGATCTTATGGGTCATTGAGTTTAACCTCCTTATTTTACAGATGAGTAAACTGAATTAAGTGACTTGCCCATGACCACCCCTCTTGTAAGCATGGGAGACAGGATTCCAACTCAAGATTTTTCTCAAATGATGTCCAGCATTCTCACTTTTATGCCACCTAAATGCCTTAAATGCTGGTCTTGACTGACCAAGGACAATCCCCATACAAGTCTGTCCTAGCTATATTAAAGGATGAGCAGGGCGAGAGCTTGGAACTTGTCTTCGAGATTAATATCGACCAGTTTTGGGTTATACCTAGATCTGCTCACTGTGTCTGGTCTTGCCATTTGCTAATGTATTTTGTGTACTGCTCTCATATGAATATAAATGCCTAGCTCTGATTATGTCATACCTTGTTCAAAAAGCCTTCTGTATCTTCCTGTGGTATATGGGAAAAATGACTGAACCTGGCACTGAACTAAAGCCACATGACTCTCTTTCATGTTTTCTATACCACAGTCAATCCAGAGGTCTACTTGCTGTTTCTTTAACATGGCCTATTTTCCTTCATATGTCTTCCCATGTGTGACTCTCATGTACATATCACATAATACTTTGATTAACAGTATTGGCATATAAGTCTTGAACCCTCAACAAGATTGTAAATTCTTGGAGGCCAAAAATGGTGCTCTATTGAAATTTTCATCTTCTTTGTGCCTTGTATAATTAGTAAAAGTTTATAAAATGAAATCAATCAATAGGCATTTATTGAGCACTTACTACATATCAGAAACTTTGTTGGGAGCTGGAGAGACACGTGCAAAAGTGAAGCAATCCTTGACCTGGAGGTATTTGCATTCCTTTGAAGAAAAAAGCATGGGTGCATATTAGTATATTCAGAATATATATGAAATTAATTCAAGTTAGCATGAGAAGGGAGGGAACTAAGAACTGGGAAGTCTAGGAAAAGCCTGATGGAGAAGATTATTCTTGAGGTATATCTTAAAGAAGAAGATGAAAGATTCCAAGAAGCATAAAGGGGATAGTATATTCTAGGCATATGAGGCAGCCAGTGCAAAGGCATGGAGATAGGAGATAAAGTCTCTTGCATCCAGCAGAGTGAGTAAGCAATATATCTGGATGACAATGTATTGGTTGAAAAACTGAAAAGTGGAAAGAATTGTGAAAATGTTGAAATCTCAATCAGGGAAGTTTATATTTGATGTTTGAAGGAATAGAGAGTCACTTGGGACACATATAATTAAATTGATCAGTACTTTTGGACAGTCACTTGATTAGCTGAGGGGAGGGTGAGGTGGTACTTGAGACCAGGAGAGAAATTAGAAAGTTATTGTAATAGTCCAGGAAAAATGATAAGGATCTGAGCAAGAGTGGCCAATGTGTGAGCAGAGAGAAGTGGGGGTATGTGAAGAATGTTATAGGCATGGGAATGATGAAATCTGACAACTGATGTGATATATAGAGGCAGTAAGAGTAAGGAGTCAGAAGATAACACTGGGGTTGGGAGTATGACTGAGCACTGTTTGTAGATAAGCTGAATTTCAAATTTCAGTAGGACACCCAGTTGTAAATGCTTAATAGCCAGTTCATGATGAGGATCTTCTGATCAGGAGAGAGACTAGTGCTGGATATAGAGATCCTCATGAAGATGGCAATTGAACACATTGAAGCTGATGAGGTCACCCAGAGAGAGGTCACCTCCAGAAAGAAATGAGAAGAGAACCCAGGACCGAGCAAAGGGAAACACCCTTTAGGTAGTGGTCATGGAATGAATGACCAGTCTTCAAAAGAGATTGAGAAGTGGTTGCCCAGATTGGAGAAGAATAAGAGAAATCAGTGTTCTAAAGACAAACAAACAAAATACTATCAGGGGAAAGAGACTATTCAGGAAATCAGGGTAGTCACAATTGTCAGAAGTGGATTGAGAAGCAGCTAATAGTTTTGGTGATTAGGGCATTGCTGGTAACTTCGGAGTGGGAAGAATCAACTGAGTGATGACATCAGATTGTCAAATTGTAGAAGGTTAAGAAGAGAACATGTTGGGGAAAAATGGAAACAGTGGATATTCATAGGTTTTTAAAGGTAATTTGACTTAGGTAGGGAAGTAAGATCTAGGACAATAGCCGATGGATATGGTCAGATCTATTGAATATGTATTATTTGTTTTGTTTCTTTTTGTTTTTTTTTTAGGTATAGGTCAAATTTTTATATGTTTTTAGAGAGCAGAAAAGAAACCAGTAGATAGAAAATGATAGGAGATTAGGAAGAATGGGGATGATTGAGGGAGCAATATGTTCTAAAGGACAAGATGAAGAGCAGATGTAGTAGGGTTACTCTTGGCAAAGGGATGTCCACATCAGACACTGGAATGGAGGAGGAAATGGTGGAAGATGATTCCTTGTGAATCAGTCATTATATCCTGACTAAGACTTGCATCAAGGAGAGGCTGATAAGTCAAGAAGAGTGAAATGGCTTTGGGGTTCATAGTATCATTTGGGTCAGGGTGGGGCTAAGTAAATATCTGGCTCTTGGGAGATTGAGAGGGTGGGGATTTAGGGAGAGTGGGATAAAGCAAAGTATCATAATATAATGGAAAGTATTATCTTTTCAGGATCAAGAAAGCTAAATTAAAATACTGTTTTGTTCATTCATTCAGTCATGTCCAGCTCTTCATGACCCCATGGACCATAGCACAACAGACCCCTCTATCTTCTACTCTCTCCTCAAATCTGTCCAACTTCATGTTTATGGCTTCTCTCCATCTTATCCTCTGCCATCCCCTTCACCTTTTGCCTTAAATCTTTCCCAACTTCAGGGTCTTTACAAGTCTTATCTTTTCATTATGTGGCCAAAGTATTTAAACTTCAGCTTCAGTATTTAAACTTCCAGTGAATAGTCTGAATTATTTTCTTTATTGGACTTCCTTACTGTCCAAGGGACCCTTGAAAGTCACCAATAGTCTGTGGCACTCAGGTTCCCTTCTAGTCTAACTCTCCCATCCTGTTATGGGAAAAGGAATCTAAGATCTTTCCCACCCCTAGGCCCTTTGATAGTCTTAAGTGACTCTGAGAACCTTCCATGATTTGAAAATATACTCTGCCCCCTAATAGGCTGAATGTGGTCACATGGAGCCTGTGGTGGAAGGCTTGTTATTCAGAAATGCCCACACCTTGTTGCTTTTTGATTGGGCAGTAGATCAAGAGGGCTATGACATTTTCAGAGCCAGGAGAAGGCTATATATACCCTGATGTGAGGTTCTGTTTGGGGGCTCACTTTGAGAAGAGTTGTGTGATTTGATCAGATGAGGTTCTGGGCAGCCATTGAGCCCCCCGGGTTTGAAACCCAGGTGTTGATGCTTCCCTCTCTGGTAACTGACTAGGTATGGATGTAATGGTCAGAGAGTTAGAAGCCTGTCTGCTGATCTGTTTCTCTGTCTGTATTTTTATCTGCTTGTAATCTCTGTATTCTCTGAAGTTTGGGGTGCTGAACTAGGTAAATGACATATGTTTGATTAAAGCAAGATTGTTAACCCATTTTGAGTTGCTTTCCTTTAGAAAAGCAGATCTAAGAACCTGTGTTGGCAGCCACCCTGGGTATGCTAGGGTGCTTGCTGCTACACAGCCATATACTACCCTTGGAAAAACCATAGCTTTGACTATACAAATATGTTGGACACTTTCCTATCTGAAGGGCTCATCTTCTGGTGTCATATCTTTTTGCATTTTAATACTGTCTATGGAGTTTTCTTGGCAAAGATACTGGAGCAGTTTGCCATTTCCTTCTCTAATGTATTAGCTTTTGTCTGAATTCTCCACTATAACCCATCCATCTTGGGCAACCTGCATGACATAACTAATAGTTTCATTGGGCTAGGCAAACACTTCTGCCATTATAAGGCAGTGATCCAGGAGGGTATTCAAATAACTACTCTGACACTTTACTAGCTTCATTATCCGAGACAAGTCAATTGAATGAAATGAGTGTATGAATAAATTAAAGGCTGAATGAATGAAAAAACATGTATTAAGCACTTATTACATGATGGGTACTGTGCTAGCACAGGGGCTATAAATTAAAAAAAATGAGAAAGCTTTTGCCCTAAAGAATCTTACATTCTGGAGAGCCAAGATGGCGGAGTGAACTCATCTGAACTCATCCATGAATTCCTTTACTTATACCTAAAAACTGAATCTGAATGGTTTTTAGAGTGGCAGAATCCATTGGATGGAGTATGGCAGATTTCCAGGCCAGGAAAGTGAGGAAGGGTGGGATTTGTTGCACAGGTCGGGGGGGGAGCACAGAGTGTAGTGCACAGGGGCTGCACCAGAACAGACCACCACATAGTAGAGTTGGAGCAAGCCTAGGTGAACAGACTCACTCACTTCTGAGATTATTCTCAAACCTCTCACAAGAGGACAGGAGTCTACTGAAGTTGGGTAAGAGACAAGGGCAAGGCCCACGTCAGTGGCAGCAGCTACTCCTGAGACTATCAGTCCACAGCCTGGAAGTTTAAAAATCACCTACTTGAACTTCCAGGATACCAGATGGCAGAGTAACTGCCTCCTAATAGGCTGAATATGGTCACATGGAGACTGTGGCATGAGGTGTGGTTTTCAGGAATGCCTACACCTTGATGCTGTGTGATTGGGCAGTGGGTCAAGAGGGTGGTTACATTCTCTGAGCCTGGAGAAGGCTATATAATCCATGATGTGAGGTTTTGCTTTGGGGCTCACTTTGAGAAGTGTTGTGTGATTTGACCAGATGATACTCTGGGCAGCCCATGAGAGCCCCCCAGCTTTGAAACCCAGATGTTGATGCTTCCCTCTCTAGCAACTGTGATTTGGTATTGATGTCATGGTTGGACAGATTGGAAGCCTGTCTGCTTGATCTGTTTGTTTCTCTGTCTTGTAAGTTCTGTCTGTATAATTTGAAGTTTGGGGTGCTGAACTAGGTAAATAATATATGTTTGATTGATTAAAGTAAGCTTGTTAACCCAAAAAAGAAAAAAAAAAGATGGCAGAGTAAATAGTAACTGCTCTTCTATACCTCTCTGACCCTGAAAAAAACAAACAGAGAATATTGCCCCAGTGTAAAATCCTGAAATAGAGGAACCGGTAGCAGACTTGGGAATCCTAGAGGAAGGGCATGGCTGTGGCTTTGTGGAGGCTAAAGTGCAGGGCAGCTGAGCCCAGACCCCCATGAGGTGGAGGTTTTAACCACAGGGTGGCCAGAGCAGCAGCTAGGCTGGAAGGCCCAAGAATACCAGCAATTGTGGAGTTTCCAGAATTATCAAAACATAGATGCCTATGACAAAGTGAGGGGTCAGTGCTCTATGCACTTTAGGACTGGTTGGGAGAATGGGTCACCTTCTTTAACTGGGGGCAAGAAGCCACTGAGAAGCTAGTGCAGCTTGCACCATGTTAACATGTTGCAGCTTCAGCTCCTGGCCTCTGAAATGTAGGGAGACCCGGTGATCAGTCTGGGGGGTAATTGCTCTTGCTTTACCCTTCTTAGATCTGGATTGCAGTCTGGGGTGGAGGTCTTGGGGTGTGTGACCAGCTTGCCAGAGTGTGTGGAGGCTTCAGAGAGGCCACCCAACTAATACCTCTGGAAGTTTCGAAAACCCCGGGGTTTGGGACGGAAGCTCCCCTGGCTGGTGGCAGAGTCCTACTGTGGCAACAAGCCTAAAAGTCAAGTAATTGAGTGTCAATATTCCTAGGCAAAGGAAACAAAATAAACAGAAAAATTGAACATCAGACTCGTATTTTGGGGGCAACAAGGATCAAAGCATGGAACAGGAGGAGGACTGTGAGGTCAGAAATCCTGCACCAAAAGCTCCAAATGAAAATCTGAACTGCTTTGATGCCGTAGAGCACCTTAAGAAGCAGATAAGACAAGTGGGGGAGTATTGGGAATTGAAATGAGAAAGATGCAAGAAAACTATGAAATGAGAGCCAATAGCCTGAATGAGGAAAATAACACCTAAAATAATAGACTAACTCAAATGGCAAAAGAGGCTCAAAAAGGCAATGAGGAGAAGAATGCCTTAAAAAGCCAAATTTTACAGATGGAAAAAGAATCTCAAAAGCTCACTGAGGAGAATCATTCCTTCAGAATTAAACTGGAGCAAATGGAAGCTACTGACTTTATGAGAAATCAAGATGCTATTAAGCAGATCCAAACAAACGAAAGAATAGATGGCAATGTGAAATATCTCATGGGAAAAACCACTGACCTTGAAAATAGATACAGGAGAGATAATCTAAAAATTATGGGACTACCTGAAAACCATGATCAAAGAAAGAATCTAGAAACATCCTTCAAGAATATCTCAAGAAAAATTGTGCTGATTTTTTAGAACCAGAGGGCAAAATAGAGGTTGAAAGAATCCACCAATCACCCCCAGAAAAACATCCCCAAAAGAAAACGCTTGGGGGTGGAGCCAAGATGGTGGAGTAGAAACAGTGCATCCAAGCCACTCTCCCCCCAGATCACCTCCAAACAATGTAAAAGGGGACTCTGAACAACTTCTGCAGCCCCAGCACCCACAGAACGACACAGAGAAACTAACCTCCCACTGAGGACAGCCCAGCAGCCCTGCAGGAAGGACCAGCACAGCGCTCTGGGAGCCGGCAGTGCAGCGTACAGTGAGCGGGAAGCCGAGCACAGGTCCGCCTGAGTGGTGGTTTTGGCCCCAGGGCGGCAAGGCCAGTGGCTGGCTGGAGGGACCCCAGAACACCAGCAGCTGTGGTGATTCCAGAATTATCAACATAGACATGCCTAGGACAAAGTGAGAGGTTAGTGATCTATGGACTTTGGGACCAGTATTTGGGGAACTCGTCGGCTTCCTCCCCTGGGGGCTAGAAGCCACTGGGGAGACACACCATTTTGTAGTTTTCAGAGGCAGCTCCAGCTCCTGGCCTGCGAACTGTAGGGAGATCCAGCAATCAGTCTTGGGGGTAATTGCCCTTGCTTTAACCTCCCTGGATCTGGATTGTGATATGGGATGGAGGTCATGGGTGGGTTTCCAGCTTGCCAGAAACGGAAGTTGTCCCCCCACATGTTTGGGACGAAAGTTCCCGTCTGGCGGCAAAGCCATACTGTGGCAACAAGCCCCAAAGTCAAGTAACTAAGTAGCAACATGCCAAGGCAAAGGAAACAAATTAAATAGAAAAATGCAACCTTAGACTCCTACTTTGGGGGCAAAGAAGATCGGACCATAGAACAGGATGAGGGCTGTGAGGTCAGAAATCCTTCTTCAAAAGCCCCAGGTGAAAACATGAGCGGGTTGCAGGCCATAGAGGACCTTAAGAAGGACTTTAAAAATCAAATAAGAGAAGTGGAGGAAAAATTGGGAAGAGAAATGAGAAGGATGCAGGAAAAGTATGAAATGAGGGTCAACAGTCTGACTGAGGAAAATAACACCTTAAAAAATAGCAAATGGCAAAGGAGGCCCAAAAGGGCAATGAGGAGAAGAATGCCTTAAAAAGCCAAATTTGCCAGGTGGAAAGAGAATCTCAAAAGTTCACTGAGGAGATTCATTCCTTCAGAGTTAGACTGGAGCAAATGGAAGTTAATGACCTTATGAGAAATCAAGATGGTGTTAAGCAGATCCAAACAAATGAAAGAATAGAAGGCAATGTGAAATATCTCATGAGAAAAACCACTGACCTGGAAAATAGATCCAGGAGAGACAATTTAAAAATTGTTGGACTATCTGAAAGCCATGATGAAAGAAAGAACCTAGAAATCACCCTTCAAGAAATTCTCAAGGAAAATAGCCCTGATGTTTTAGGTCCAGAGGGCAAAATAGAGGTTGAAAGAATCCACAGATCACCTCCTGAAAAAAGATCCCCAAAAGAAAACTCCCAGGAATATTATAGCCAGTTTCCAGAATCCCCAGATCAAGGAGAAAATACTCCAAGCAGCCAGGAAGAAACAATTTCAATATTGTGGAAACACAATCAGAATAGCCCAGGACCTGGCAGCTTCTACACTGAGGGATCAAAAGGCATGAAATATGATATTACAGAGGGCAAAGGAGCTGGGATTGAACCCAAGGGTCAACTACCCAGCAAAACTGAATATTTTGTTTCAGGGGAAAATATGGTCATTCAGTGGAATAGAGGACTTTCAAGCATTCTTGAGGAAAAAAACCAGAGTTGAATAGAAAATTTGCCATCCAGACACAAGAAGCAAGAGATGCCTGAGAAGGTAATCAGGGAAAAGAAATCAAAAAGAACTTATCAAAGTTGAACTATTCACATTCATATATGGAAAACCAGTAACTGTGACTGATGAAATCTTTCTCAGTATGAAAGCAATGGAAGAAGGTTCTATGGTCATATGAATACATATGTGAATGTGTGTATATATGTTTACAGTTATACATGGATACAGGGCATAGGTTGAATTTGTTGGGAAGGGAGGATACTCAAGGGATGAAATTATAAGGTGAGAGATGAAAGTAGCAAGAGTAGATGGGGAGCTAGAGGGTAGGGTAAACTGTCTCATGTAGAAGAACCAAGGGGAAGTGGCTGCAAGGGAGGGGGAGAATAGGAAGGCAAAAAGGCAAAACCACATTCTCATTGAGTTTTGTTCTTTGAGAGAATGACATACATACTAATTGGGATATCTCAACCTGCAGCAGGATAGGGGGAAGGGGGATGAGAGGAGGGATGGTGGATGGGAGGGCATTATTGGGAGGAGGGGAGGTTGGAAGTACCCACTATAGAAGAGGGACAGGATCATGTAGGGAATGGACCAGGTGGGGGGTGGAATGAGTGGGAGGGAATTATAAGCAGCCTTGTACAATATATCTACTATGGTAATGTTTTGCATAGCTAGACATGTACAACATATACTGAATTACTTATCTCCCCTGAGGGAAAGGGTGACAAGTGAGGAAGGGAATGTATCTGAAATTCGAGGTCTTAAAATTAAATGTTTCAAATACATATAAATACTATTATTAATACTCTTTTGCTTGTAATTGGGAGATAAGATGTGCAGGTATTGGGGTACAGAGATTCACCTTCCTCCAATGGCAAAGTCAAAGGGGGTATGGGAGAAGATATGGGAGAGAGCAGATTGGAGGAAGCTATATCTTGTGGGACTGCTATTCTGGGAGGGTGGGTAGGGGAAAAACGGTGGTGGGGGGGAATAATTGTAACTCAATGTCTGGCGGAAATGAATGATGTAAAACAGAAGATAATAAAGCATTAAAAAAAAAAAAAACACTCCCAACTCCAATCCAGTTGAACATGAGTTTCCTGAGGTCAGGGACTATTTAATTTATCAATAAGTATAGTTACTTAATAGAGCATTTGCTAAATCAAAATAAATTGAACAGAATATTAGCATTGAAAGAAACTTGAAATATCATCTAGTTCAACTCAGCTCTTTTACAGGGAAGGGAAAGCAAGTCTATAGAAATGATAAAAAAAAAAAAAACAACTTTCCAACATCACCCAGCTGATGCTTCAAGTCCACATATGCAGTAGTGAATAAAGAAATTAATTGGAAATTATCTTTGTCCTAGAAAATGTTATAACCCATGTATCATTATCTGTCCAATAGCCAAATCTTGATTTTAAAGTTGAAAAACTAGTGAATAAGTGATTTGGTAATAATAAACATGTTCATGTGTTAGATTTCAACATTTATCAAATCTCCTGATTCCATCAGGTTTCTTCCACTTACATTGGAAGATTTTCACCAAGTCTAACCCAATGGAATAGCTTGACTATCTTTCCTCTTATTTAGAAATCCATTTTAACTGGTACACATCATTAGAAAGAGTTGTTCTAGTTGTTCTAAAAAGACAAGTTCATGAACTGAATGGACTCAGACTCTGGACCAAGTGCAACACTATAGTCTTTACAGGCAGAGTTTCATAGTGGGCTGATATAACAGCCCAAAGAGAAAAGAGCAGTGTCATTTCAGGAAAGCTGGTTCAACTGCAGAGACAGAATTCTCTATGAATGTATTATTTTGAAAATTAAAACTTTACTTTCAATTCTGGAGATATAATATTTGGTCATAGGGAAACTGATTTGCTGCCATGCATAGATACAGTCAAGAGGCAAAATGCAGCATGACATAGGAGGGTTGTATTTAGTGGCAGAAAGACGTGGTCTTAAGCTCTGCCTTCTGACACATGCTGTGACACTCCCACTGCTAGCAGAACACACCTGGAGTATTGTTTTCTGTTGCCAAAGTCATATTTTAAGAAAGAGAGTGATTATCTCTATGAAAGCAACCAGGATGGAGAATGGTCTTGAGTTCATGCCATATAAGGATAGCAGAAGTAAATGTGGATAGTGATTAGAGGAAAAAAATCTTGCGGGAGGATACTTTCAAATATTTGAAAAGCTATCACCCGGAAGAAATATTAGACTTAGTGAGTTTATCCCTAGAGAGACAAACCTAGGAGTACAGAGTAGAAGTTGTAAAAATTTGATTTTGAGGTTGATATCAGGGAAAATATTCATATGATTAGAACTACCCTGAAATGGAATGAGCTTCATTATGGGGCAGTGAATTAATCCTCATTGGAGATCTTCACAAGTATTTCTAGAAGGAATTCCAGAGTCTGCTAGATGGTCATTTTCAGCTCTGAAATGCTGTGATCATAGGTATCCCAAGTGTCTCGGTATGAATGGCACCATAAAGCTAATGATGTGAAATATATGAGTTTAAAATAAAATTTACAGGGAGGCTAGGTGGCACAGTGAGTAAGAGTGCCGGCCTCGGAGTTGGGATGACCCGAGATCGGATCCAGCCTCAGAAAATGAGCACCCACACATAAATAATGACTGGCTGTATAACCTTGAGCAAGTTACTTAACCCCAATTGCTTTAAAATATATATAAAATAAAATAAAGTAAAATTTACCCAAGTAAACTAAATTCCTAACAAACACTGATAGGAAGCCTCCATAGATTTCTTCTTTAATATTATTTTAATCCATATAATAAATTTAGATAATCAAAGGTCAAAGACTTAAGTATTCAAAATGTTCATTAAATCTTACTGAATGAAATAACATGCTGTTTAATATCACTTTTACCCTCTGCATGCCCTTCACTGAATTTTCAGAGCAGGAAAAAATAATCTTTCAACTAGCATGTTTTGACTAATTAGTAATTTTATAAAAACTATTGGAAACCTTGATAATCTGATATATTATATAACTGGACAGCCTTCAGAGTAATTCTTAGTGAAATTTCATATTTAAACTTTAGAATAGCCTAATTAATATACCAACAAAAAAGGTGTATTATCTTGTCCAGTAGAATAAAATAGCTACTGTGCCTGAAGAAAAAAAAAGATATTAAATACTAATAATGCTCAAAGAATAAAATTTTTGCATTAAACTCCTAGAGCTAATCTTATGCTTTTTTCTTTCCTCCTTCCTTTCTCTGCTTCTTATTTCCTCAATTCCTACTTTCCTTCTTCTTTTCTGTCTTCCTTCATTCCTTCTTTCTTCCTTTCTTTTTTCTTTTCTTTCCTTCCTTCTTTCCTTTCTTCCTTCCTTTCTTTTTCTTCTCTTCCTTCCATTCCTTCCTTCTTTTCTTTCTTCCTTCCTTTCTTTTTCTTCTTTTCCTTCCTCCCTTCCTTTCTTTCCTCTTTCTTTCTTTCTTTCTTTCTTTCTTTCTTTCTTTCTTTCTTTCTTTCTTTTCTTCCTTTCTTCCTTCCTTCCTTCCTTCCTTCCTTCCTTCCTTCCTTCCTTCCTTCCTTCCTTCCTTCCCTCCTTCCCTCCTTCCTTCCTTCCTTCCTTCCTTCCTTCCTTCCTTCCTTCCTTCCTTCCTTCCTTCCTTCCTTTTTTTCTCTTTCTTTCTTTCTTTCTTTCTTTCTTTCTTTCTTTCTTTCTTTCTTTCTACTTCGATTGCTAGTTATGGCATGATCACTTTGACACTTGGAGATAAGAACCTTATCACTGAGTGTATCAATAGCCATATTTAAATACTTATTTTTAATACATCTATTCAAGAGGAAAAAAAATTCCCTGGATCTGAAAATCTATTCACTCAGTTTCAATACCATGCCACTGAAATAGTCTAACAACTACATAAATCTCTATGAATGAGATTTCCAATGGGTATAGCGAAAAAAAAAAACTTAATTACAGCAGTGTTACCAATACCATTTTAATTGGCTTCTCTTTCACTGCTTTAGGAGAGGATTATAACTTTATTTAAGGGCCTTCTTTTTTGAGTGCTACCACTCCAAGCCTAATGCATCCCCACTGATGCAAGATCACAGAACCAGAAAATCTCAGTTAGAAAGAACTTCAGAGTCCATCAGGTCTTCACCTAAACTTCACTTGAACACTGTATTCAACAAATAATTAACTAGCCTTGGCTTAGAAATGACTAATGAAAGAAAATATAACTTCCTGAGCATCCCATTCGATTTTTGTACCCTCTAATTGTTTGGAAGTTTTTCCTTACATTAAACTTAAAAGTACTTCTGAGTAATTTCTACTCTTCATTCTTAGTCAAGCCCTGCGGGGATATCTACCCCTTCTTACAAATTGCAATTTTTCGTGTACTATATTTGAAAATAGCCATCATGTCCCCACCCCCACTAAATCTCTACATCAGCATAAGCATGACCAAGTCCTTCAGCATAATGAGGTACTCTACCATTTTGTTGCCCTTCTCTCTACACTCTCTAGCTTATTGATGTTCTCTTTAAAATATAACCTGAAAACTGAATAAAATAACACTAAAAGTGATTTCATCAGGACAGTTCAAATTATCCCTCCTTCGTCCTGGAGATTCAATATTTTGCCCTTTCCCCCAATAGTCCACTAGTATTTTATCACTGCTATATCTCACTACTGACTCATATGATGTAGTTATGAGATAGCTGAGACCTTTTAGAGGTCACCTGCTCTTTAGCCACCCTCCAATAATCTTGTACTTATGAAGCTTCCTTTTTGAAACCAGAGTTGACTCTGTATTAATACTGAATTTCTTCCTATTAGATTTGGCCCCAAATTCTAGTCTAGTGAAGGAGAAATCATACTATGATAAGAAGAGTACTGGGCCTATACAAAAGAAAGTGAGATTGAATCCCAGTTCTGTCACTTACTACCTATGTGACATTAGACAAGTAACTTTACCTCTCCATACCTCAGTAACTTCAACTGTAAAATAATGGTTTAAAACTAAAAGATATCCATGGTCTCCTCCATTGAATCTATTATTTTTAGATAATTTTTTACCCTAATTGTCATTCAACATGTTAATTATCCCTCCCAACTTTGTATCATTTATAAATTGAATAAGACTGCCATTTATGACTTTATTCAAGTAATTGATAAAAAATATTAAACAGCATAAGACCCAGTGTTTATTGCCTGGAATATTCCACTATAGACCTCCTTCCAAGCTGGCACTGAATCAATTATGACTATTCTTTGGATCCCAACATTCAAATGGCTCTTAATTTGCCTTCCTGTCCCATGGGCCAGCCTATATCTCTTAACCTTCTAATATCCTTTAGGCCTTGCCACCTGCCTTATTTCTATACCCTCCAGAGCCATGGCATTTTCCTATGAATGAATGAAGCATATTTGGGCCTTACTATCTACCCCACACTGCACCTTTAGGGATTCTGGGTCTTTATGTTTGACCTGAAGCTGAACTTTCTTTAACGTGGTATCTCCCCTAATTAGAGTGTAAAGTCCTTGAGAGCAATGACTATTTTGGCTTTTCTGTTCATATCTTAACATACTGTTTGCCCATATCAAGCACTTAATAAGTGATTTTACAATTATTCATTCACATGAAGACTTTGCATGTGTACATAAGCAAATAATTGAGCCAAGAAATTCTAAACCTTGAATTTGCAAAGGATGTGCTGATCTGCATTAGGAAAAGGACTTCCCTCCCTGGAAGCTCCCTATAACAATGAAATCAAAGGAGAAATGTGTGTGTATGACTTTGCACATGTATATGTATGTCATTCCCATGACCTATAGGTCTAATAACCCTGTGGGGCAAAAATGGAAAAGAAGTTAGATTTAAGCTGTTCAAAACATAGGATAGATGGTCTATTTAGAAACTGTTTAATTATTATTTTCATTGAAATCCTTCTTCAGTTTGTTTATGATAACAGTGTTAGTATTCTCTCAACCAATGTAAGTTGTAACCCATCCATGCTTTCTTGTTTTGTGCAATTTTTATAAATTTCCATCAATAAGCTTCCTGCAGAGGATATACCCAAGCCTTCCTTTAGATCATTTGATATTTCATGGATAACATGGTAACATTCATCCTTTATATACTCTCCATTTTTCTTTGGATCAATTGGATTTTGATGTTTCTAAAGTAATGGAATGAGAAGATTCACAGCCATATAACATCACTCAAAAATATTGTTAAAAAATATGTGGCTTGACAGTACAGAGAAGTCTAGAGTCATTGAAAACCCTGTGAAATTTCCCAGATATATCTAGCATACTCATTTTTTTTTTAATTCTAGGTCCAACTCACTGTCTTTGTCTTTTGGACCAAGATATGTTTATCAACAAATTAGCTAAATGCACTACCAATGCAACTATAAGCCTTAGTTGGTTCTATAGGAATTCTTTATATATATACATATATATTCTTTTACTTTGGCCATAGGTCTTATGGAGTCTTTATAGGATTATGAGTCTAGATTTAATCAGTGAAATGACCTTTGCAAATAGGACCACTTGGAGGCCATCAGTATCCATAGGTAATTTCTCACTTTTTCATAATCAAGAGTTTATTTTAATAGGCTAGTTGTTTTTAATAGATTTAGTTGGAGCCCCATTTTTTGTTATCTAAAACCTATCTCAACCTGACTTTAACCTATCTTTCCAATATTAGTCTAAGTCACACCTTTACCTGTCTGTAGTTGTTTTTTTTTTTTTTCTAAATCAAGTAAATAAATATGTGGACCCACTAAATTCTTATCAGAGTTAATCTATTGTGCTAGCCTGTCAAGAACATTTTGTATCATGCTTCTGCCATCCAACATATTATCATGTATATACCATGGTGACTGGATGTGAGCTTTGTATAAAACTAAAATCCAATTAACATGCCATCAATGATGTCATCCAAGTTATTTATCAGAATGTTAAATAGAACAGGGCTAAAAAGAAATCTGTGAAGTCCTATAGTGGAGGCTTCCTTATACATTAAGATTAACCCATTAATGGCTACTCTTTGGGTTTCCTCATTTGACTGATTCTAAATCCATTAAACCACAGTTTCAACTCTTAGTTTTCATACTACAGAAAAAAGAAAACTCCTAGGAATATTGTAGCCAGGTTCCAGAATTCCCATATGAAGGAAAGAATATTACAAGTGGCCAGGAAGAAACAATTTCAATATTGTGGAAACACAATCAGGATAGCACAGGACCTGGCAGTTTCTACACTGAGGGATTATTCCAGAGGGCAAAGGACCTGGGATTAAAACCAAGAATCACCTACCCAGCAAAACTGAGTATCATGTTTCAGGGGAAAATATGGTCATTGAGTGGAATAGAGGACTTTGAAACATTCTTGAGGAAAAAACCAGAGTTGAATAGAAAATTTGATATTCAGACACAAAAAGCAAGAGATGCTTGAGAAAGTAAACAGGGAAAATAAATCATAAGGAACTTATCAAAGTTGAACTATTTGCACTCCTACATGGAAAGACAATAAGTAACTGATGAAACCTTTCTCAGTATGAAAATAGCTGAAGAAGGGTATATGGGCATATGAATACATATTTGAATGTGTGTATATATGTTTACAGATATACATAAATAAGAGGGCACAGGTCAAATTTAATGGGAAGGGATGACACTTAAGGGGTTAAATTGATAGGTGAGAGAGGTACATATTGAGAGGAGATGAGAAGAGACAGAATTGGGTAAACTACCTCATGTAGAAGAGGCAAGGGAAAGTACTTGCAGGGGAGGGGAATAACAGGAGGGCAAAAATGCAAAACCTTATTCTCATTGAATTTGGCTCAGGGAAAGAATGACATACATCCTAAATGGGATATTTCACCCTATAGGAGAGTGAGGGCTATGGAGATTGTGGGGGGAGATGATGGAAGGGAGGGCAGGATGGATGGGAGGGAAGTTGGAGGCACCCACTTTTGAAAAGGGACAGGATCAAAGTGGGGAGTGGACCAGGTATGAGGTGGGATAGGAGGGAGGGAAATATAATCAGTCTTTTACAATATATCTACTATGGTAATGTTTTGCATAGCTACACATATACAACATATACTGAAGTGCTTATCTTCCCAGTAAGGGTGGGTGACAAGGGAGGAAGGGAATGAATCTGGAATTCGAAGTTTTAAAATCAAATGTTTTAAAAATATATAAACACTATAATTAATACTGTTTTACATATAATTGGGAGATAAGATGTGCAGGAATTGGGGCACAGGGATTCACCTTGCCCTACTGGAACAGTCAAATGGGGTATGGGAGAAGGGATCGGAGAGAGCAAGTTGGATGAGGGGATATCCTGTGGGACTGCTATTTTGGGGTCCTGGGTAGGGGAAAATGGGGAAAATTGTAAGTCAAAATATGATAGAAATGAATGATGTAAACCAGAAGTTAATAAAGTATTTGAAAAAAAAAAGAGTTAGGAAGGAAATTAGAGTTTCTCCATTCCAAAATCCCTATTTTACAGAAATAGAGGCTCCAAGGTCACATGGCAGTAGAGGTGTCATAGAAATGCAGCATTTTTTCCAGGATGCTGCACCATTCATCTAGTCCAACACCTTCTAAAGGGTTGGTCCCTCCAGAGCATTCCCAAGAAGTCACTGAGCGATTGATTCAAAAAAATTCTCCTGTCCAGAGCAAACCCATAACCTTCTAGAATAGCCCAGTATAGATCCCTTGCCCTTCAAAATAGGACAAAAAATTCTTCATTTGCATTTCTGTTGCATTTCTCATGATCACAGTCAAAGAAAGAACAATCACATTTGCCATTTTGTTATAAAGAACTCAGAGGGTGGGTGCAAATTCCTCCTGCCAAGGCAGATTGGCATCTTCTCTGTGATTTAAATTTTTGAGAGCTGCCTAAAGTACTGATTAGGGGCATCTAGGTGGCTAAGTGGTTAGAGCAACAGGCCTGAAGTCAGGAAGACTCATCTTTTTGAGTTCAGATTTGGCCTCAGACACTTCCTAGTTGTGTGATCCTGGGCAAGTCCCTTAATCCTGTTTGCCTCAGTTTTCTCATCTGCAAAATGAGCTGGAGAGAAATGGCAGGCCATTCTCATATGTTTTCCCAAGAAAACCCCAAATAGCATCACAAAGACTGAGATGTAATTGAAATGACCAGTAACCAAGGTCATCAGTCTAGGATACATCACAGGCATCTTTCTCTGAGAATAACTGTAGATGCACTGGTTTCATAATCACTGGCAATGGCTGAACACCAGGAATAGGAGAGAAGGCTCTTACAGAATGAACCCCAAAGGGAAGTGAAACTAGTAGAGCTCAGGAATTTGGAAGTTGTTTCCCAAGATTAATAATAATAGCAGTTCTGTTTCACTGATAGAATCACTATATAGATGTACCACACAGCCAATGTTGTAACAAGCAATATGCAGGATATATGATGACCCTCTGAAAAGAGAGAGAAGACATTAGGAGCTGCCAGCAGGTGAAGGAATAAGGGGCAGCAGACAAAACATCTTGCAGGAGGCAGAATTTGACCTAAGTCTTGAAAGATGTCAGGAAAACAGACTCCCAAGCATAGGTGAGGGGGTCAAAGGTTGTGGGTGTGGGGGATGGAGAGAGCACAAAGGCAATGGCTAGTGGGGAATGGGTGCCATATTCAATGAACTGCCAAGAGGCCATCACAGTTGGATCACAGAGTGTATTGGGCAAAGTAAAGTCTAATAACAGTAGAAAGGCAGGAAGGGTATATATTGCGAAGGATTTTATATGCAAAACAGAATTTCATATTGATGGTGTTCATAAAAGGGAGCCACTGGAATTCATTTAGAGGCTGTAATATAGTTAGACCTACAAGTTAGAAAAAAAGCCTTGGGAACTGAATGGAGGAGAGAGTTGGAAGAAATTGATGCAGGAAGACAACATAGAAGGTTAATGGAGTAGCCCAGGCAAAAGGTGATGAGGACATGAGTGACTGTTATGACTGTGTTCGTGGAGAGGAGAAATATATGAAAAATTCTATAAAGGAAGAAATAACAAGTTTTCCCAAGATGGTTGTGGTTGATATGATGGGCAGATTGGGAGTGAGGGATAGATGGCATCAAGGTTGTTAGACTCTGTGACAGAGAAAACGGTGGTGCCCTTAATGGAAATAGGAAAATTAAGAAAAAATAATTAATTTGAGGAAAATTTAGAATATGTTGAGTTTCAGGTGCCTATGGGATATTCAATTAGAGATGGTGA
This sequence comes from Gymnobelideus leadbeateri, assembly GCA_011680675.1. Taxonomy (NCBI): domain Eukaryota; kingdom Metazoa; phylum Chordata; class Mammalia; order Diprotodontia; family Petauridae; genus Gymnobelideus; species Gymnobelideus leadbeateri. The sequence continues at coordinate 261,916 of WOXC01001846.1, forward strand.
TGGAGCACTCAACATCAAGAAAGAGACTAGGACTGAGTATATATAACCAGGAATCATCTTCATAGATGGGTGCATGGAGAGATGATGAGATTATTAAGTGACATAATATAGAGGGAGAAAGAAGAGTATCTGGAACAGAGTCTTGGGGGACACTCACAATTGGTATGAACGAGCAAAGGAGGCTATATAGTTAGGAAAACCAGGAGGAAGCAGTGCCATGAAAGTTTAGTGATGAGAGAGTGTATAGAAAAAGAAGGTGATCAACAGAGTCAAAGGCTGCAGGGAGGTCACGAAGGGCTAAGAATGACAAGACAATAGAGAAAAGACATTAGATTTTGTAATTAAGAGGTCATTAGTAACATCAGCGAATTCAGTTTCTGTTGAATGATGAGGTCAGAAGCTAGATTACAGACATTCAAGAAGAGAGTGAGATGAAGTGAAAGCAAGGCACTGATTATATACAATCTTCTCAAGAAGCTTAGCCATAAAAATAATGAGAATATAGAATGATATCTAGAGGGAATGACGGAACCTATGGTTACCTTTCTCCCCAGTTCTTTGCTATCCTTAACAGTGCTGCTGTGAATGTATGAGAACTTTATTTCTTCTTTGAGCTCCTTGGGAGTATAAGTCTAGCAGCAGGCTCTCTGGATAAAAGAGGATAGACCTTTTCTTTAACATATTTCCAACTTCATTTCCATGATAGTTACACCAATTCAAACTTTATTGACACTATATTAATGTGTTTATATGGTGTTTTCTTTTTCTTTTCCGTTAATAGTCATATTGGAATGATATGCCATCTCAGTCGCCACGTGGAAGACTCAGAGAGGAAAAAAAAAGAGTCACATGGTGTAAGGGTTATGGGATTTAAAGATCTTCCATGACCCATTGGACTTGCTGACATAGCAGGAGGGGGCGGGGCAAGAGTAAGAGGGAAAAAAAAGCTAGAGTTCCACTGGGGACTACTGGGGACTGTTGGTGGCCACAGCAATAGCAGCAACAACAGTAACTGCCGAGGTAGAGGTGGAGGCTCAAACCTCTTTTTGAGCCAGCCAGAATTTCTGCTAAGGACTCTTGTTGGGGACTTCCGGGAACTGGAACTGCGGGGGGGCTGGAGCTGTTGTGAGCATGCTTCCTGGACACTGTGCAGTTGCTGTGAGTGGGGAGAGAAGGACCTTTGCCTGAAGTAGCCTGTTCTGTTTTGAAGGCTTAAGAATGTGGTTGTTTACTACATTAACTACTTGTGCCAATTTCATAACTACTCTGATGGCTTTGACTTTGTGGTTTTGGGACTCAGTTATTTGGCATTTTAATAAATGTTCTGGCTTTATCCCCCATATAGAGAGTGTGACATATTTTGTGATTAATAACCACATAAGCCTATTTATAATTGCAATAGGCATAGTGAATATTGCATTGTTAATACACATGGAAAAAGAATGAGACTTGTATTTTTTGGTATAGGATGAGAGAACCATGCCTGAGTAGTGTGAGTAGCAGAAGAGGACATTTCAGCTCTCAATCAGGAAATATGGTCTAACAAAGGAACTGTCCAAAATGGAGCTGATTGCCTCTAAAGGTTTAGAGTTTTCATTGCAGGCAAGGCTCAAGCAGTAGCTGAACAGAAAGATGAGATTCACACTTTGAATAGGGGTTGGGCTGCATGACCTCAGACTGAGAAATTCTGTGATTCGGTGGTGCTGATATGTTTTCTGTCAGAGGGTAACATGATCTGAGAGGTACATTAGAAAGATTACATAGCCACTCCAGTTCCTTTGCCTGATATCCTAATACATACTTGAAAGCCATCTAAGAGATCCCGTACCCAGAAGAAGTTCACTTGAAATAAATGGGGGAAAATTATCATTATTAGTACAATCAGCAGCCTTCTCTGGTGTCCACAGCAGTTAGAAGATGCAAACACCCTTTCTCAGAAAGTGCTGAATTACCATCACCAAAACAAACATCCTTATTTGCTCTTAGGAGATGTCTCTTGTTACTTGGAGTAGAGCCACCAGAATTTCCCATCCCATGGGAAAGGACAGAGAATGAAGAGTTGTTTAAAACAGAAATGTGCAGTACAAGGCTGGAGGAAAATCTCTCTGGGCACATTTAATTCAATTTGACAAACGTCTGTTAACCATGTTCTATGTTAAAGGCACCAAGTTCAGTGCTAAGAAATAGAAACATGAAAACAGTTCCTACATTTAGATCAAAAAGTAGTAACAATATGCACACACTTAAACACACACACACACACACACACACACACACACACACAAGAAATGCTCCATGCAAAATTATTTGAAAATTTTAAAATATGATGTAAATGTTAGCTGCCATCATAATCACCACTCACCCACACCATCTTCATTATCTTCATCATCTCCATCACCATCATCATCAATCACCATAGTATGAAACCTGGCAGAATGAAACAGGTAAAAAGAATCTAGTCTTACAATTAGCATCCTCAGACCCCATCCAGCATGACTCCTGAATGCATCAAAGAAAATCCAGGGACCATTCAGGCTGTCTCTATTTTGCAGCACCCAATTAGATAGGATCATTATGATTTGTGGAAGACAAGATGCCAGGCTTCTTTCATGTAAAGTAAACACGTTAAGGCAGCTGCATCGCACAGTGGATAGAGCACAAAACTTGTGACCCTGAGCAAGTCCTTTAAACTCTCAGCCTCAGTTTTGTCATCTATGAAGTGGAGATAATAATAGCACAATAATCCTGGGTTAAAAAGCCTTGTGAACCTGAAAACATGTGAGTGATTGTTATTATTACTATCAGGTTATTGATCTTGCACTATTATTATATTGCTCTAAAATCAGATCCTTGAGCTAATCATTCAGGCAATAAGTATTTATTAAGTGTATGAAAAGGCATTGTGGTAGAGACTGTGGGCAAAAAAGAGTCTCTCATCACAGGGAGTTCACTTTCTAAAAGCAGACTAGGAATAAAATAATGAATCAGCAAGTGTTTCGTGTACTTTTTTATTTAAACAGATGCTTTATTAACTCCTGTTTTACATCATTCATTTCCACCAGATTTTGAGTTACAATTTTCCCCCGTTTTTCCCCTACCCACCCTCTCAGAATAGCAATCCCACAAGATATTGCTTCCTCCATCCTGCTCTTTCCCATGTTTTCTCCCTTACCCCCTTCGACTTTTCCATTAGAGCAAGGTGAATCTCTGTGCCCCAATGCCTGCACATCTTATCTCCCAATTACAAGCAAAAGAGTATTAATAATAGTATTTATATATATTTGAAACATTTAATTTTAAAACCTCGAATTTCAGATCCATTCCCGTTCCTCCCTTGTCACCCATTACCTCTGGGAAGAAAAGTAATTCAGTATGTGTTCTACATGTATAGCTATGCAAAACATTACCAGAGTCGATATATTGTCCAAGGCTGCTTATAATTCCTTCCCACCTATCCCACCCCTCACCTTGTCCATTCCCTACTTGATCCTGTCCCTCTTCTATAGTGGGTACTTCCAACCTCCTCTCTCCCCAAGAATGCCCTCGCATCCATCATCCCTCCTCTCATCCCCCTTCCCCCTATTCTGCTGCAGGTTGAGATATCCCATTTAGTATGTATGTCATTCTCTCCCTGAACCAACTTCAATGAGAATGTGGTTTTGACTTTTTGCCTTCCTATTCTTACCCTCCTCTGCAGCCACTCCCCTTGCTTCTTCTACATAAGATAGTTTATCCTATACCCTAACCTGTCTCTCCCCATCTCCTCTTGCCACTTTCCTCTCTCACCTCATAATTTTACCCCTTAGCATCCCTTCCCAACAAATTCAACCTATGCCCTCTATCCATGTATAACTATAAACATATATACACACATTCACATATGTATTCATGTGACCATATACCCTTCTTCCATTATTTTCATACCGAGAAAAGTTTCATTAGTCACAGTTATTGTTTTTCCATGTAGGAATATAAATAGGTTAACTTTGATAAGTTCCTTTTGATTTCTTTTCCCTGATTAGCTTCTCAGGCATCTCTTGCTTCTTGTGTCTGGATGTCAAATTTTCTATTCAACTCTGGTTTTTTTCCTCAAGAATGTTTGAAAGTCCTCTATTCCACTGAATGACCATATTTTCCCCTGAAATAAAACACTCAGTTTTGCTGGGTAGGTGACCCTTGGGTTCATTCCCAGCTCTTTTGCCTTCTGTAATATCACATTCCATGTCCTTCGATCCCTCAGTGTAGAAGCTACCAGGTCCTGTGCTATTCTGATTGTGTTTCCACAATATTGAAATTGTTTCTTCCTGGCTACTTGTAGTATTTTCTCCTCGATCTGGGGATTCTGGAACCTGGCTATAATATTCCTGGGAGTTTTTTTGGGGGGATCTGTTTTCAGGAGGTGATCTGTGGATTCTTTCAACCTCTATTTTGCCCTCTGGGTCTAAAACATCAGGGCAATTTTCCTTAAGAATTTCTTGAAGGGTGATTTCTAGGTTCTTTCTTTCATCATGGCTTTCAGGTAGTCCAATAATTTTTAAACTACCTCTCCTGGATCTATTTTCCAGGTCAGTGGTTTTCCCCATGAGATATTTCACATTGCCTTCTATTCTTTCATTTGTTTGGATCTGCTTAACAGCATCTGGATTTCTCATAAAGTCACTAGCTTCCATTTGCTCCATTCTAACTCTGAAGGAATGAATCCCCTCAGTGAGCTTTTGAGATTCTTTTTCCATCTGGCAAATTCGGCTTTTTAAGGCATTCTTCTCCTCATTGCCCTTTTGGGCCTCCTTTGCCATTTGAGTTTTTTTTTTAGGTGTTGTTTTCCTCAGTCAGGCTGTTGACCCTCATTTCATACTTTTCCTGCATCCCTCTCATTTCTCTTCCCAATTTTTCCTCCACTTCTCTTATTTGATTTTAAAGTCCTTCTTAAGGACCCGCTCATATTTTCCTTTAGGGCTTTTGGAGCAGCATTTCTGACCACACAGTCCTCTGACTATTCCATGCCTCTATCCTCTTTGCCCCCAAAATAGGAGTCTAATGTTTCATTATTCTGTTTATTTTGTTTCTTTTGCCTTGGCATGTTACCACTTAATTACTTGACTTTTGGGCTTGTTGCCACAGTCGAACTCTGCCACCAGACAGGGGACCTTCGTCCAGAACGTGTGGGGGAACAACTTCCACTTCTGGAATCTGGAAACCCACCCCACAACCTTTCCCCCCAGACCACAATCCAGATCCAGGGAGGTTAAAGCAAGAGCGATTACCCTCTCACCCCCCGCCCCCCCAAGACTTATCACTGGATCTCCCTACAGTTCACAGCCAGGAGTTGGAGCCGCCACTGAAAACTGCAAAATGGCGTATCTCCTCAGAGGCTTCTAGCCCCCAGGGGAGGAAGCTGACGCGTTCCCAAAATACTGGTCGCAAAGTCCATAGGGTACTAACCTCTCAATTTGTCATAGGCATGTCTGTGTTGACCATTCTAGAATCGCCACAGCTGCTGGTGTTCTGGGGTCCCTCCAGCCGGCTGCTGGCCTGGCCACCCTGGGGCTAAAACCGGGACTCAGTTGGACCTGGGCTCAGCTGCCCTGCCGGGTCCCAGAGCACTGTGCTGGCCCTTCCTGCAGGGCTGCTGGGCTGTCCTCAGCAGGAGGTTAGCTTTTCTGTGTAGTTCTTTGGGTGCTGGGGCTCCTGAAGTTGTTCAGAGTCCCCTTTTACATAGTTTGGAGGTAATCTGGGGGGAGAGAGAGCCTTGGACGTTCTGTTTCTACTCTGCCGTCTTGGCTCCGCCCTCGAAAGTGTTTCTTAATCATCTGCTAATGAGCCACCCACTCTGCTAAATTTGAAGGATACAAAGACACAAAAGCCATAGTTCCTGTCCTCAAAGAGCTTATTATTATGATGATGTTCAGGCACATAATTTTTTTTAAACAACGTATTTATTTTTAGTTTACATCATTCGTTTCCACAAGATTTTGAGTTACAATTTTCCCCCCATCTTTCCCCTAGCCACCACACAAAAAAATTGATGCCACTGAATACCAGCTCCCCCAATTTACTCTGCTATATCCTTCCCCATTCCCCCTCAAACTTTCCAGTAGGGCAAGATGGATCTCCATACTCCATTGCCTGTATATCTTATTTCACAGTACATGTAATAATAATAATAATTATACATTTATAAACATTTGATTTAAAAAAATTTTTTTGCTTTTTTTTTGGAGGGCAATTGGGGTTAAGTAACTTAGCCCAAGGTCACACAGCTAGGTTCTTATTTGTGTGTGTTAAGTGTCTGAGACCGGATGCGAAATCAGGTCCTTCTGACTCCAGGGCCAACATTCTATTGACTGCACCACCTAGCCACCCTGATTTTAAAATTTTGAATTCTTTCTCTTCTTTCCTCATCACCAACCCTTACTGGGAAGATAAGCAATATAATATAGGTTGTAAATGTGTAGTTATGCAAAACATTTCCATAGTGGATGTATTATGAAAGATTGACTATATTTCCCCCCACCTATCCTGAACCCCACTTGTTCTATTTTCTACTTTGACCCTGTCTCTTTTCTTTTCTTTTTTAATTTTTTTTTTATTTTAACAAATGCTTTATTAACTTCCGGTTTACATCATTCATTTCTGCCAGATTTGAGTTACAATTTTCCCCCATTTTCCCCTACCCACCACCCCAGAATAGGAGTCCCACAAGATATCCCCTCATCCAATCTGCTCTCTCCCATATCTTCTCCCATACCCTCTTCAACTTTGCCATTAGAGCATGGTGAATCTCTGTGCCCCAATGCCTGTAGATCTTATCTCCAAATTACATGCAAAATAGTATTAATAATAGTATTTATATACATTTGAAACATTTAATTTTAAAACTTGGAATTTCAGATCCATGCCCTTTCCCCCTTGTCACCCACTCCCTCTAGGAAATTAACAGAGTATTGTGTTGTGCTGCGCTGGCCCCTCCCTGCAGGGTTGCTGGGCTGTTGTCAGTAGGAGGTTAGCTTCTCTGTGTCGTTCTGTGGGTGCTGGAGCTCCAGAAGTTGTTCAGTGTCCACCTTTTACATTGTTTGAAAGTGGTATGGGGGAGAGCACCTTGGAAGTTCTGTTTCTACTCTGCCATCTTGACTCTGCCCCCGACCCTGTCCCTTTCCAAAAGTGTATGTTTCTAACTGCCCCCCACAATCCGCCCTCCCTTCTATCATACCCTCTCTTATCCCATTCCCCCCTACTTTTTTGTAGGGTAAGATACCTGACTGAGTGTGCATATTATTCCCTCCTAAAGCCAAATCCAATGAGAGTGAGGTTGACCCATTCCCTTTCGCCTTCCTGTTTTCCTCCTCCATTGTAACAGTTTGTCCTTACCTATTTTATATGAGATAAGTTATCTTATTCTATCTCTCCCTATCCCCTCTCATTATATTCCTCTCTCACTTCTCAACTTTTTCAACTTTTTTTTTTTTTTTTTGCTTTTTGGAAGGCAATTGGGGTTAAGTAACTTGCCCAAGGTCACAAGGCTAAATTTAAACTTTTAAGTATCATCCTTTCCTATTCAGCTGATTCCTTGCCATCTGTCCATGTATACCTGGTCACATATATACACACACTCGAATATGTATTCATATGCACATATACCCTCCTATATGGACATACCTATGTTTGTGTATATATATATATATATATGTATACATATACATTATATATGCATATATACTATACACACACACATATATATATGCATTTATATATATATATATGCATTTCTATGCCCTTCAACTATTCTCATGCTGAGAAAAGTTTTATAAGTTGTGATTATTGTTTTTCCATGTAGGCATGTAAATATTTAAACTTTGATAAGTTCCTTATGATTTCTTTTCCCTGTTTGCCTTCTCATGTTTCTCTTGCTTCTTGTATTTGAATGTCAATTCTATTCAACTCTTGTTTTTTCATCAAGAATGCTTGAAAGTGCTCTATTTCGAGGAGTGGAGCCAAGATGGTAGAAAGGAAGCAGTAACTTCTCTAAGCTCCTCAGTGAATCCCCTCACTAAACCTTAAAAAAGTGAATCCGAATGGATTTTGGAGTGACAGAATCCACTGAGAGACGGAGTGTGGCAGAATCCAGCCCAGGAAAGTACCCAGTGGGTCGGGACAAGGGGAGTGTGGAGCACATTGGGTCTGTACAGCTCAGACTTGAGAACAGACAAGCAGACTACACCATAGAAAGAAGGACACCCCGCTAGCCAACTCACCCATCCCAAAGTCGAATTACAGCCATATCACCAGCATCTCACCAGGGCACAGGAGAAAACTTTGGAGCCAGGTAAGAGAGGGCTCAGGGCTCCCTGGGGCTATCAGCTCCCAGCCTGGAAGTTTAGAAATGGCCTCCCTGTTTTATCAGGAGCCAGAATTAAAAAGTAAACTGGTAGCTCTGATTCCTCCTTCATGATGTAGAAAACACAAAGATAAGTTTCCAATCCAGAGTGAAATCCTAAGATAGTGGAAAGAGCCTTGGGCTTAGGAGTCATTGAGAAGGGGTGTAACTCAGGAAGCAAGGAGTCTGAAGAGAAGAGGGTGAGGGGTCTCAACAAGCACCACCTCATCTGACCAGCAAAAGCCCTGCCCAAGCTGTAGCCCAGGGGTATAGAGGCAGAAATCTGAAGTGGCCAGATCATTCTCCTCCACAGATTACTCTATGCACCTCAGCATACCTCTCTGAGACTCCTGCCTTAGCCTCAAACTAGAGATCCAGAGGCTACAGCATTCAGAGTCCACATCCAGGCCCTTAGCTCACAGCCTGAAAAATTAGGAAAGAGGAAATTACAATGGGAAGGAAGGAAGTTGAGAAGGGGAAGGCAAGAAAATTGAGCCAAGCTTATTATGTAGGTCAAGAGCAATCAAATACAGAGGAAAACTTGGACTCTTTACTCACACGTGAGACCACAGAAGGAAATATAAACTGGTCTCAAGCCCAAAAAGCATTCTTGGAGGAGCTTAAGAAAGATTTTAAAGACCAAATCAGGGAAGCAGTGACCAAATTGGAAAAAAAAGTTTCACTGAAGAAAACAAATCCTTAAAAAGTAAAACAAATGAAGTAATTGGATAAAATACTTCCCTAAAAACGGACCTTCAAAAACTAACTGAAAACGATAATTTGCTAAAAATTACAACCAGTCAAATTGAAACTCAGAACTCTATGATGCACCAGTGGTCAATCAAACTAAACATGAAGATAGAAAAAGTGGAAGAAAGTGTAAAATATCTCACTGAAAAAAAACAACTGACCTAGAAAACAGATCCAGGAGAGATAAATTAAGAATCATTGGTCTACCAGAAAGTCATAATGAAAAAAGAAGCCTGGACAACATCCTCCAAGAGATTGTCAAAGAAAACTGTCCTGATGTCCTGGAATCAGAAGATAAAATAGTTATCTAAGGAATTCACCGGAAAGAGATCCCAAATTAAAAACTAAAAAAAATATAGTAGCCAAATTCCAGAATTACAAGATCAAGGAAAAAATACTGCAAGCAGTCAAAAAGAAACAATTCAAATATCACAGAACTACAGTCAGGATCACACAGGACCTATCAGCTTCTACATTAAAAGTTTGGAGGGATTGGAATTTGATATTTTGTAGGCCAAGATACCTACGACTACAACCAAGGATTAACTACCTGGCAAAACTGAGTAATGTTTCAGGCAAGGACATGGTCGTTTAATGAAATAAGGGACTTTCAGACTTTCCTGATGAAAAAGCCAGAGCTCAATGGAAAATTTTATCTCCAATAACAAGACTCAAGAAAGACATAAAAAGGTAAACAAGGAAAACACATATTCACACATACATACATGCACACACACACTCATGCACACATGCACATAACTTGGGATGCAACAAGAGCAAAATGCTCACATCCCTATATGAGAAGCTGATGATTGTCAATATTGAAATTTATATGGTTATCATGACCTTTAAAAGGGTTATACATAGATAGAGGGTGTGGGTATGAATGAACTAACTTGAAGATAAAAAAAACAAAATAAAAACACAAAAAAAAAACAAACAACAACAACAGAAACCTTATTGAGGGGATCAAAGGGAGTGTAATGGGATAAAAAAAATAACCTTCAAAAGAGTTATACTTAGATAGAGGGTGTGGGTATGAATGCACTAACCTGAAGACTTAAAAAAAACCTATTAAGGGGATCAAAGGGACTGTAATGGGATAAAAGGAAAGGATGAGATAGGAAAAGGTAAAATATGCCATTCGAAGAGGCATTAAAACACACTATAGTAGAGGAGAAAGAAAGAGGGAAAGGAACATCATTTGAACATTATTCTCACCAGTTCTGGTTCAAAGAGGGATCAACATAATCAGTTAAGATTAAGATTCTAATGTTAATAGACATAAAAATTGATTAAATAGAAGAAAAAGAGGGAGGAAGAGTAGCACTGTTTGAAATTTACTCTCATTGGCTTGGGGTCAAGGGAGGAATAACATACTCTGATAAGTATAAAAATCTGTTGTGTCTACAGGCAGTAGGAGAGTAAAAGGGGATAAAGGAGGGGATTAGAGGGGAGGGAAATAGAGTAAGGGGAGAGGGTAGGTAAAGAAAGGGGGCACTGGGTGGGAACACTGAGGGAGGTGGGGGGAAACTCTCAAGGAGGGGAAGGGAGAAGGAAGAAACAAAAAGATAAGCAGAGGAGGGAATAGGAATGAGGGAAAGAGACAGATAGTCATCATTACTGTGAATATGAATGGGATGAACTCTCCCATAAAACAGAGGAGGATAGCAGAATGGATTAAAAACCATAATCCTACAATATTCTGTCTACAAGAAACACATTTGAAACAAAGGGATACCCACAGGGTAAAGGTAAAAGGCTGGAGTAGAATATTTTATGCCTCAGCTAAAGTAAAAAAAAAGCAGGAGTAGCAATACTTATCTCAGATAAAGCAAATAAATTTGACAAAGTTGCAGGATATAAAGTAAACCCACATAAATCCTCGTCATTCCTGTATATCTCTAATGAAATTCAACAGCAAGAGATAGAAAGAGAAATCCCATTTAAAGTCACTGTATACATTATAAAATATTTGGGAATCTTCCTGCCAAAACAAACCCAGGACCTATATGATCACAACTACAAAACACTTCTCACACACACAAAAAAAATCATATCTAACTATTTAGCAAAACATCAATCGCTCATGGCTGGGATGAGCTAATATACTAAAAATGACAATTTTACCCAAACTATATTATATATGTAGTGCCATACCAATCAATTTACCAAAAAAAACCTACTTTATAGAGTTAAACAAAATAGTAACAATATTTATTTGGAAGAACAAATGGTCTGGAATATTAAGGGAATCAATGAAAAGAAATGCTAGGGAAGGTGGACTAGTTATACAAGATTTTAATCTGTATTACACAGCTGCAGTTATCAAAACTACTTGGTCTTGGCTGAGGAATAGAGTAGTGGATCAATGGAATAGCAAAATGAGATCCAGCAATTAATGAGTATAGTAATCTATTGTTTGATGAACCCAAAGACCCCAGTTTTTGGGATAAGAATGCAGTATTTGACAAAAACTGCTGGGAAAACTTGAATATAGTATGGCAATAACCCAGCATATATCATTATCTACCAACATATACCAAAACTAAGTCTAAATGGGTGCATGATCTAGGTATAAAGGTGCATGATATAGGTGCATGATACTATAAGTAATCTGGGAAAGGAAGGAATAGTTTACCTGTTAGATTTCTGGAGAGGGAGAGACTTTAGGACCAAACAAGAATTAGAGAGCTTTATAAAATGCAAATTGGATAATTTTGATTACATTAAATTGAAAAGCTTCTGTACAAACAAAGCCAATGTAACTAAGATCAAGAGGGAGGTGCAAATTGGGAAATAATTTTTACAACTTGTGTCTCCAATAAAGGACTCATTTCTAAAATATACAGAGAATTCAGTTAAATCTATAAGAATATAAGTCATTCCCCAGTTGATAAACGGTCAAAGCATATGAACAGGCAGTTTTCAAAGAAAGAAATTAAAGATATCTATAAGCATATAAAAAATGCTCTAAATCACTATTGATTAGAGAAATGCAAATCAAAAGAACTCTGAGGTACCACATCTCTCCATTCAGATTGGCTAAGGTGACACAACAGGAAAATGACAAATGCTGGGGAGGATGTGGGCAAATTGGAACACTAATGCATTGCTGGTGGAGTTGTGAACTGAGCCAACCATTATGGAGGGCAATCTGGAATTATGCCCAAAGGTCTATAAATAATTTCATACCCTTTGATCCAGCAATACCACTTCTAGGGTTATATCCCAAAGAGATCATAAAAGTGGGAGGAAGACCCATATGTACAAAAGTACTTATGGCAGCTCTTTTCATGGTTGCAAAGAATTGGAAATTAAGGGGGTGCCATCAATTGGGGAATGGCTAAACAAGTTGTGGTATATGCATGTAATGGGATACTATTGTGCTATAAGAAACGAGAATCAGATGGACTTCATATTTACCTGGAGAGGCTTATACAAACTGATGCTGATTGAGAAGAGTAGAACCAGGAGAAATTTGTATACAATCACAGACACAACATATGTGTGATAACCAACTATGACAGACTGTACTCTTCTCAGCAATGCAGTGCTATAAGTCAATCCCCAAAGACTCATGATGGAGAGAGATGCCTACATCCAGAGAAAGAACTAGAAAGACCTGAGTTTGAATTGTGATGAAAGCAAACTATTTGATCTTTTCCTTTTCATTGTTTTGTTTTATTTCCTCTTTACCATTTTTCATTTTATATAGTAAAATTGGCCTTTGTAACCTGACTAATCTCTAATTTGAATGTATTTGCAGATCCCATACTGTACTATATGCCATTGTAGGGAGTGGGGGGAGGGAAGGGAAATTTGAAACTCAAGGAACTATGGAATTGAATCTTGCAAATTAAAAATAAACAAAAATTATTAAAAACAAAATCCTCTATTTCATTAAATGACCATATTTTACCCTGGATCATGATACTCAATTTTGCTGGGTAGGTGATTATTGGTTTTAATCCCAGCTCCTTTGACCTCTGGAATATCATGTTCCAAACCCTTTCATGGTAGAAGCTGCTAGATCTTTTATTATCCTGTTTCTTCCTGGCTGCTTGTAATATTTTCTCCTCTATCTGGGAAATTTTGTACCTGGTTATAATATTCCTAGGAGTTTTTGGGGGGAATCTTTTTCAAAAGGCGATTAGTGAATTCTTTCAATATCTATTTGTCCCTCTATTTCTAAAATATCAGGGCAATTTTCCTTGAGAATTTCTTGAAGGATGATTTCTAGGTTCTTTTTTTGATCATGCATTTCAGGTAGTTGAATAATTTTTAAATTCTTTCCAGGATCAATTTTCCAGGTCAGTGGCTTTTCTAACAAGCTATTTCACATTGCCTTCTATTTTTTTCATTTGCTTGAATCTGTTCAGTAGTATCTTCATTTCTAATCAAATAATTTGCTTCCATTTGCTCCAGTCTAATTCTGAAGGAATTATTCTCTTCAGTGAGCTTCTGAGATTCTTTTTCCATCAGGCAAATCCAGCTTTTTAAGGCACTCTTCTCCTCATTGCCTTTTTGAGCTTCTTTTTCCATTTGAGCTAGTCTATTTTTAAGGTGTTATTTCCTTCAGTCAGGCTGTTGACTCTCTTTTCATGATTTTATTGCATCATTTTCATTTCTCTTCCCAATTTTTCCACCACTTCTCTTACTGCATTTTCAAAATCCTTCTTGAGCTCCTCTATGGTCTATGACCATTTCATATTATTCTTGGAAGCTTTTGGTGCAGGAGTTCTGACTTCATTGTCTTCCTCCCCTTCTGTGCTTTGATCCTATTTGTCCCCAAAGAGGAAATATGAGGTTTGATTGCTCTGCTGGCTTTGCTTCCTTTGCTTGTTTATGTTGCCACTCAATTACTTGACTTTTGAGCTTCTTGCCAAAGTAGAATTCTGCTTCTAGAGAGGAGAGTTTTGTACCAAATCATTGGGGTTTTTGCAGGTGCTGGATGCCCTCTCTGAAGCCTCCATAAGCTCTGGCACCTGGTCACACACCCCAGCACCACTACCCTAGTCAGCAATCCAGATTGTATCAGCTTAAAGCAAGAGTGATTACTGGTCAGAATTGTTGCTTGTTCTTTCTACAATCTACAGGTCAGGAGCACACGGAGGTGGCTGCATGGTTGCAGTGCCTCTGCACCTTCTTGCCTTCTTGCCCCATGGTCAGAGGCCAGACAGCACTCTTGATCCCCCTTTACCCACAAAGTCCACACTGACCTTTTCCTTTTCCTTTGACACTTATGGATTGGGAATTCTGGAAACCACCACAGCTGCTGATGATCCAGTCTCCTGAAAGTCCCTACAGCTTAGACTGGTCAGGGTGCCTTGGGGCTAAAACTACAGGCTCTAGCAGGGCTGGAGTCTGCTCCTAGTGTGCTGTGATGGATCCTTTCTGCCAGCCTGCTGAGCTGCTTTAGCAAGAGATTTGTTTCTTTCTGTCACTTTTTGGATTCTGTAGCTCTAAAATTTGTTTAGAGTCATATTTTATAGTTATTTGAGGTGTTTATGGGGAGAGTTCATGGAGTTTTCCTGCTTCTGTGCTGACATCTTGGCTTGGCCTATCCACATAACCTCTTCATGGTCCCATACAAGGCTTTCTCGGCAAAGCCAGTGGACTGGCTTGCTGTTTCCTAGTCCAGTGGATTCTACATATAAAATCTTTGTGGGCAGGACAAAACCATTTTTATTGGGAAGAGGATATTGGGAAAGCCTCATGGAGGAGGAAGGGAATAAATTATTGAAGGGAAGCAGAGATTCTAAGAATCAGAGTTGAGATAAAGGTGAATCCATTCCAGGCATGAAAGAAAATGCGTTCAAAGGCTTGGGGTGGGAGAATGAATGTTATTTCTAAGAAGTAGCAAGTGGGCCAATTTGTCTTAAAAGCATACTGTGTGAAATGAAGAAACTGCCTTGTCACATAGAGGTAGAATGGGTACAATGATTGGAAATGAATGCTCAAACCCAAATATGAAGGACTTTAAATCTTAGATGGGACTGCATTTTACCCTAGGCAAAAAGTCAGTGATTTCGGCCTTTTGAGTAAGTGATTAACATGGTTTTCATGAAACCTAGGAGAAGTGGGAAAGATGAGGGTTATGAAAGTACTTGATTCTCACCCCCGAGGAAATGCAAAATGGAGCAAGTACTTTAAGATAATAATGCAGTTCCCACAGATAGCAGAGAAGTGGAGGCTTCATTGTGTTGGGTGAAGAAACCAACACAAATGCCCCAACGGCAGCTTTCCCACAGTGGAACACCCTACTTTGGGATTTAGTGACATCCATCAAACCTGGAGATATTAAAGTGCATGCTGGACTGTCAAGAATGTTATGGATAGGATTATTCTGTAAGTAAAATTTGGCTTAGATAAACTCCAAGGACCTTTTCTTTTCTGACACTGAAAGAGCTGGAAGTAATGCCAAAGTCATCTCTGGCACCAAATACTTGGACTCAATCTTGGTGGCATAGTAGATAGAGCACTGGAATCAGGAAGACTTAAAATTTTATTCCCACCATTGGCACTTACTATGTCAGACCCTAGTTGTGTGATTCTAGTAAATTCACTTAATTTCTCTCACTCTTAGTTTTGTCATCTAAAAATGAAGCTAATAATAACACTTACCTCCCAAGGTTGTTATGTGGATCAAATGGGATAGCATACATACAATATTTCACAAACCTTAAATTACTACAGAAATCTTATTCTCAAATGAGTGAAACATTGAAGAACACTTCTTTTATATGAAGAGGTGAAAAAGAAAAAGAAAGATTGGAAGATGAAGGAAGAGATGGTTTTATTTTGTTTTTACAATTCCACAGCCTAGAATAGTGCCAAACATTAATAAATGACACCATGGGCAGCGGAAAATGCATCTTGACCTCAAATCAGGCCTTGTCCCTTTGATGTCTCATTGTGGTATAGACTTCTTTCTGGACTCTAGAAGGTTACCCTGTTGAGTATGACTCTAACATCTCCTACCAAAGATGAAAAGACTTGGACTTGGCCCCAGGGATGAGCTACATAAGCATGAGGGGTCATATGTATCACCTGAAGTCCAGACATCAGGGGATGGATATTTTTGGCCACAGCATAAGGACTATACAATGTTTCAAAATTGTAGTGATCTGTATAGGGGGATCAAACTATGAGGGTGAAAATCATGAGGTGATTTCTCTCAAGGTGGAAAACATGACCAAAGTGGGAAAGATCAAGGATGAGCATGTTCATTTTTAGAACAAGATAAATTTAAAAAAATTCAGCATGATGAAAAGAATGTCCAACGGTCCAATGGGTCTTGAACCAGTTTCAGGAGGCTGATGAGAAGTGGGATGTCATTGAAGTGACATCAATAAGCTCTCTGGAATATTAAGCAAAGCCTAGTATCCCCAGCTATGTGAGTGACAAAGGGAGGATGATGAGAAGAAATGAAGGGAAATGCTATAGGAAGCAAGGAAATGATGATCTGAGGCTACATGAGAGCATCCTTATGATGAGAGGCCGGAGCAAAGATGGAGACATTCTCTGCAGGCATCTTTCTGTGGGCCAGGAGAAGGAACAAAGGAGGTGTGCCATGCTCAAAGACATCCAAACACTTATGATTCGGGGGAATACTCACGGAAAAGTCGCATATAATGAAAACTTTCTTCCCAGGAATATTTACAGGAGCAAGAAAAGTCAAAGTGGGGAGGACAGTTACTCCCATGGCATTAGCTCATATTGAAAGGAAGCTAAAGAAAATTATCTCACAACCAACATCAGAGTCAGGGTGAGGGTGGTGCCCAGTATGTTGGAAGCCAGTTATGAGTGGCTTCCTAGCCTCTCCAAGACTTCTGAGGATCAATGGTTGGCACAGTGAATATTTGGCTGCTATTTTATGTGGCTGCTGGTATATGAGGGAGAGACCAGGAGAGGAAATGGGCATATTAACAGTGTTATTTGAAAATGGACAGAGGGAGAATTAGAGAACACAGAGACCATTGGCATTACTGAACTTACTGTCAGATCTGTACAACAATCCTGCTGGGAAGGCTGGCAAGAATAGCAGAGGGCATGATAGCTGATGAGCAGCAGAGAGCACTGCGCTCACACTTCAAGGCTATCTTAGTATTTGATGAACTTAAGAGAAATCTTAGAACCTGTCCAAGCAGGGATTGTCTCTTTGAACTCACAGGCCTGGGGGGACCAGGTAGGCTGATGAAATGTTAAAAAGCATGATATGTGCTAAGGAGATCAATATCCCTACCCTTAATGAACAGGCAGGAGAAACTCATTCATGGAGAAAGTTTCTCGCACTTAAGAAATGCCCGACACACAGTAGGTGTTTAATAAATGTCTATTGATTGACTAGGGAAAGGAAGAGCAACTCATGAAGTTGCTCCCACCTCTTCTCACTAGGAATTACATATGAAAAATGAAACAAAATGGGTGTGTAGATAAATGAAAAAAGTGACACGGGAAGGAAGGAAGAAAGCATTTATTAAGCACCTTCTGTATAGCAGGCACTGTGCTAAGCACTTGACAAGTGTTATCTTACTTGATTCTCATAAAATCATGGGAGGTATCTGCTATGGTCATTTTCATTTTACAGTTAAGGAAAGTGGGGCAGAGAAGTTAAGTGACTTAGTCAAGATTCCAATCTAGTAAATGTGTTAAGTTGGATTTCAGTTTGGGTCTTCTGGACTACAGTTACAGACATTGTGCTGCCAGGCTGCTTCTTCATTGTGTAAGGCAGAATGTCTCTCTGAGCTTCACTTTCCTCATCTGTAAAATAGGGAGAATAACAATTCTTGCCCTAGACTAGGCTCCATAAAGAGATAAAAATGCTACCTACCTACCCACCAACTACCTACCTGTCTGTCTGTCCATCCATCTGTCCATCTTTCTTTCTTTCTTTCTTTCTTTCTTTCTTTCTTTCTTTCTTTCTTTCTTTCTTTCTTTCTTTCTTTCTTTCTTTCTTCCCCTTTCTCTCTCTCTCTCTCTCTCTCTCTCTCTCTCTCTCTCTCTCTTTCTTTCTTTCCTTTTCCAGAGCTTAATAATTCACTGATCTCTGGATCTCCCTACAAGGGAAACATAAGTGGTCTTTTACAATATAACTACTATGGTAATATTTTGCATAGCTATACATGTACAACACTTACTGAATTGCTTATCTTTTCAGAGGGAGTGGGTGACAAGGGAGGAAGAGAATGGATCTGAAAATCGAAGTTTTCAAATTAAATTTTTCATAAGATGTCCAGGCATTGGGGCTCAAAGATTCACCTTGCCCTAATGGCAAAGTTGAAGGGTGTATCCCCAAGATATTGGAGAGAGGAAATTGCGTGAGGGTATATCTAGTGGGACTGCTATTCTGGGGTGGTGGGGAGGGAAAAATGGGGGAAAATTGTAACTCAAAATTTGGTGGAAATTAATTATGTAAACCAGAATTTAATAAAGCATTTGTTTAATTAAAAAAAAAAGAAAATTTGACATTCAGACACAAGGAGCAATAGATGATTGAGAAAGTAATCAGGGAAAGAAATTAAAAGGAACTTATCAAAGTTGAACTATTTACATCCCAAATGGAAAAACAATAACTGTGACTGATGAAACGTTTCTCTTTATGAAAATAATTGAAGAAGGATATATGGAAATATGAATACATATGTGAATGTGTGTATATATGTTTACAGTTATACATGGATAGAGGGCACAGGTTGAATTTGGTGGGAAGGGATGGTACTTAAAGGGTGAAGTTATGAGCCGAGAGAGGAAAGTGGCAAGAGGAGATGGGGAGAGACAGGGTAGGGTAAACTATTTCACGTAGAAGAAGCAAGTGGAAGTGGTTGCAAGGGAGGGGAAGAACAGGCAGGCAAAAATGCAAAACCATATTCTCATTGAATTTCGCTCAGGAAGAGAATGTCATATATACTAAATGGGATATCTCACCCTTCAGGAGAGTAAGGGCAAAGGGGATGAGATGGAGGATAATGGAGGGGAGGGCATTCTGGGGGAAGGGGCAGTTGGAAGTACCCATTTTCGAAGAGGGACAGGATTGAAGTAGGTAATGGACCAGGTGGGGGGTGGGATGTGTGGGAGGGAAATATAAGCAGCTTTTTACAATATATCTACTATGGTAATGTTTTGCATAGCTATATATGTACAACACATACTGAATTGTTTATCTTCCCAGAGGGAGTGGGTGACAAGGGAGGAAGGGAATGGATCTCTAATTCGAAGTTTTAAAATTAAATGTTTCAAATATATATAAATACTATTATTAATACCATTTTTCATGTAATTGGGAGATAACGTGTGCAGGCATTCGGGCACAGAAATTCATCTTTCCCTAATGTCGAAGTCGAAGGGGGTATGGGAGAAGATATGGGAGAGAGCACATTGGATGAGGGGATATTTTGTGGGACTGCTATTCTTGGGTGGTGGGTAGGGTGAAAATGGGGAAAAATTGTAACTCAAAATCTTTTGGAAATGAATGATGTAAACCAGAAGTTAATAAAGCATTTGCTAAATAAACCAAAAAACAAAGCAAAACATTTTCTCCATCACTTTTTAAAGTCTAGTCAGTCAGCAAAATAACAAGTCCAGTCCTTATTTGTGGCATTTTCTGATTTCTGAGAAGTAAATAACCATATTGAATATTTGACAATTGGCTTTTGCTTGTTTGAGTTGTCTCCAACCTATTCCACAGGTGACTCTTCTTAACTTATGGTGTTTTACTGTGCACTGGTCTTGTAATCTAACATAGTTCTATACCTCTGGATCTACCTCACCTTTGTATCCTTGACACCTGGTACAACATGTTTCTAGAGAAACTGCTTAACCATAATTTGTTCATCAATTGGTAAGACTTGAGTCACTGTTGACTCTTCCCTTTTCCTTATCCCTTACATGCAATCAATTGCCAAATCCTCCAGATTCATATTCTGGAATATCTCTTGCATTTTTCCTTTCCTCTCTATTCATAGTGACACCTCCCTTGTCCAGTTCATCATCACCTCTCTAAGACTCAACTTCCAGTCCTGGTTTGGTCACTTTCTTTTACTATGGGCAAGTCACTTAACCCGTCCTGGGCTTAAGTCCATCATCTGTAAAATCATGGTGGTGAAATGGTTGGATTGAATGTTTTAAGAGGTCAGTTTAAGGAACATTGTCTAACTACATATTTTAAATGCTCTAAAATTCTATAATTCCTATGAACTTCTGATGTTTTTTCTGTCTGATCCTAGGATCCTATGACTCTATAATCATATCACATGTAGACAAACAACCTCATTACTCTTATGACTTTTTCCATTAATGGTAATGGTTACAAACATGGCAATCATAGAAGCTAGGGTCTGGGAATTCAGGGTCTGGATCTCTGAGTTGAAACCCAGTTCGACCTTGGTCCTGAGGTAATGGTGGTTTAGTTATACATGCCCAACAATTTATTATGGTGTCTACAGCCCTGATTACTGTGGTTACTACACACTTTTAGATTCTGTTCACATAATGGCTTTTGCAAACAATTTTATCATTTGCTCCATGGATTATGAAGGGGTGGGATCTGATTTACTATTTGCCAGACAGTTCATAAAGACAAGCAACTTGATAAATGTGTTCAATGAATTGGCTGTTCATAGCTCTCTCTTCATTCGTTCTGTGCCATAATTAAAGATTAATTAAATCAGACATGCTCTTAATGAAAACCTCCTACCTATAATTTTCTTCATTTGGCTGAAAAGGAGAAAACATACTAATGTGAAATTTCTTCAAAGAATTGAGGCTGTACTAAGTTGCAAAGGATGTATATAACCTGTTCTGTACCTGCTGGTATGAATACCAACAGCTATCAATGCCTGGGCCTAGGAATTATTGCTTTGTTATTATTATTGCTTTGTAGCCAATGAGGCTAATACCTTTAGGAATGAAAAACTCATTAAAATGAAGCTTGCAAGGAATCTTTTTTTTTTCTTTGCCTTTTGGAGGACAATTGGGGTTAAGTGACTCACCCTAGCTTACATGGCTAGTCTTTGTGTTAAGTGGCAAGGAATCTTTGATAGTAAACACAAAAAAACAGAAGGGGAATAAGGATAAAACAAATCTGGAGGGAGAAAGCAGAAAAGTTTTTACAAGAACCCTCTTTCTATTGTGGCAAAAGGGAGGAGCCAAACACCCTGCCGTGGTTCATTTAAAGCAATTAATCACTTGGTATTTCTCAAGAATCCGTTACATTCTCTGTATTGAGACCCTAAGAAAGACTTCCAACATGTTGAGTAGAGCATCCCACTCTACCTATGAGGATAGAATGCTGATGAGTCTCACAAGAAATGAAGAAATGAGAACGGGGTTTGCCTAACATCTCTGGAAGGAGGCTCTATGTGGAGAAAACCACAACGGTGACAAAAGCACTCTGTATAAATTCTAGTTTAGAAGTGTACAAATAATTGAGTCATTCTCACACAATATTGATAGTCTGGTAGTATCCCATACTTTGAGAGGAGTTTAGACAGGGCTATGATGATATGCAGAAATCCGGCAGAAGACATTTAATTAAAGAAACAAAACCACACCTTTTTTCATTTGCCCTTAACTAAAATTATAGCTTGGGTATAAAATAGAATGTTAATTTATGTGTCAATAAGCAAACCTTTAAAGACACTGGACATTTCACAATTATATTATGTACTCAGAGAATCCCTGAGCTTGAAGGGACCCCTGAGGTCACCTTTTTAGGCCTCCATGCATTGCTCTTTGCAACATCACTTGACACTCAGAGCATTGCCAAAATATAATGGTTTCCCTTGGAAGGTAATGAGTTTCCCACCTCTACTATGTTTCAAGAAGATAAGTGTTAGTGTCTGTGTGTGTGTGTGTGTGTGTGTGTGTGTGTGTGTGTGTGTTCTTTAGGCTATAATTGCTAATGTACAGAATGGACTAGGCCCTCTTTGAAGTAGTCTCCAGTTCTGAGACAATTAAGAGTTAAGTGCCAGCAATCTCTACTTGGAGTCTGCACTTTGAACAGTTCTGATGATTTTTAGGAAGCTTTCTTCTGTATTGATCCAAACATGCCATGTTCTGTGTTCTAAAGTGACTTCCAGGAGTATAGATATAGACCCAATTGAACTTTTCCAACATTCCCCTCCAAGCAACTTTAAAATGACACCTCCAATAAAATTTTGGAGTATCAGAAACAACAAAAGTTTAGAGGGAAGGATTTTCCAATCTAAGACAACTTATGAGGTCTGCAGCAGACATCCGTGTCATTGGGTTGGGCACAGGTTTAGAGCACAGCAGCAAAATCAGTTGAGGGCCTTGGAGGGGTCTATGACAGCAGCAGGTGAAGCCTTGGAAGGTCTCAGCCCACAGATGGTAAGGTGAGTAAATAACTGGTCAGAAAGAAATTACTGGAGACGCTTTGCTGGCACTGGGTGCAGCTGGTGCTGATTGGAAACTATTGTTTATAAGCAGTTCTGGAAGTACTTTCAACTGCAGGGGAGTAGGGGCCCTTCCTGTGTAAGGACCAGAGTGAAGATGAGGAGAGCATTAACCATACATTTTCCAAGAAAATACTACCTTAGGAGCATCAAAACCTTTTGGATTTTCAGAACTAGCTCTGAAAACAGCAGCACAAAAAAGCCTGAAGCTTGGCATAGTGCGTCCTTACGTGAGGGTGAGCAGAGCCTAACTGTAATATAAAATTCAAAGTGAAGAAATATGTTAGGAAAATAAAGAACAACAGCATCAAAAAGAACTTGTTCATAAAAATCTACTATGGTGGCAAGGAAGACCAAGACTTAAACATTTTTACCAATGTAAAAACAGCTACAAGCAAAGTTACCTTAAAGGAAAATGTTAATTGGACCCACACCCAAGAAGAAATCCTAGAAAAATTAAAGAAAGAGATAAGAATGAAGAGGGGAAAGTGGAAAAAGAAATGAGAATGATACAAAAACTTATATAGAAAGAGTGGTAAAAAGTGACACAAAAAATACTGAAGAAAATTAAAACTTAAAAAAAAAAACAGAAGGGGACTGAGTCAAGATGGCAGAGTAGAAACAGGACTTCTGCAGGGCTCCCACTTCCACCTCCTCCAATTCATGTACAATTTGACTCTAAATAAATTTTTGAGCCACAGAACCCACAAAATGACAGAGAGAAGCTAACCTCCTGCTGAGGATAGACCAGCAGGCTGGCAGGAAGAGGACAGAGCAGCACTATGCGAGCCCAGCCTAGCCCCATGAGCCCAAGGTTTTAGCCTCAGGGTGGCCACAATCAGCCAGCTGGCTAGAGGGACTTCAGATCGCCAGCAGGTGTGGTGGTCTCCAGAATTATCAGCCCATAGATACTAAGTACTATGTGAGAGGTCAGTTCAGTGTGGACTTTGAGACCTGGGGATTTGGGAGTGTGGTCAGTCTTTGACCCCAGGGCAAGAAGCAGCAGAGGTGCCATGGACATGCAGTCTCTGCCACATGGCTGCTTCAAAGCTCCTGTCCTGCAGATTGTAGGGGGACCAAGCAACCAGTCTGATGGGTAATCGCTCTGGTTTTAACATGCTTGGATCTGGATCACTGTCTAGGGTGGAGGTCCTGGGGTGTGTGACCACTTTGCCAGTGTATAGGGAGGCTTCAGAGAAGGCATCCAACTAAGAGCTCCATAAAATGAGAAAACCCTAGCTATTGGGATGAAGCTTTCCCCTCTGGTAGCAGAGTTCTACTATGGCAAAAAGCTCAAAAGTCAAATAGTTGAGTGACAACATGAGCAAATGAGGGAAGCAAGAAAAGCACAGTAATCCAACTTTGGAATCCTTTTTTGAGGGACGAAGAGGATCGGGGTATGGCACAGGAGGAAGACCGCAAAGACAAAACTACTACACCAGAAGCTTCCAAGAAAAGAATAAGTTGCTTACAAGTCCATAGAGAAGCTTACAGATTTTGAAAACCAAAGAAGTGGAGGAAAAATTGGGAAGAGAAATGAGAATAATGCAAGAAAATTATGAAATGAGAGTCAACAACCTGACTGAAGAATATAACATCTAAAATAATAGACTAACTCAGATGGCAAAAGAGACTTAAAAAGGCAATGAGGAGAAGAATGCCTTAAAAAGCCAAATTTGCCAGATAGAAAAAGAATCTCAAAAGTTCACTGAAGAGAATCATTCCTTCAATATTAGATTGGAGCAAATGGAATCTAGTGACTTTATGGGAAATCAAGATACTATAAAATAGATCCAAACACAAGATGGTGGAGTAGAAACAGCATTTTCAATGTGCTCTGCCCCACACAAATTTCAAACAATGTGAAAGGGGACTCCGAACAACTTCTGGAGCCACAGCACCCACAGAACGGCACAGAGAAGCTAACCTCCTGCTGAGGACAGCCCAGCAGCCCTGCAGGGAGCAGCCAACACATCGATCTGAGAGTGGTAAAAGAGGCAGCACAGTGTGCTGGGAACCAACAGCACAGCACGCAGAGCCGAGACCAGGTCCACAGTTTTAGCCCCAGGGTGGCCCGGCCTTCAGCGGGCTGGAGGGACCCCAGAACACCAGCAATTGCAGTGATTCCAGAATTATCAGCACAGATATGCCTAGGACAAAGTGAGAGGTTAGTGCCCTATGGACTTTGGGACCAGTATTTGGGGAACACGTGGCTTCCTCTCCTGGGGGTGAAAAGCTGCTGAAGAAATGCGTCACAGAAACGATTTTGCAGTGTCAGTAATGGCTCTAGCTCCTGGTCTGCGAACTGTAGAGAGATCCAGCAATCAGTCTGTGGGTTAATCGCTCTTGCTTTAAACTGCCTGGATCTGGATTGTGGTCTGGGGGGGAAGTTTGGGGTGGTTATCCAATTTGCCAGAGTGGGTGGAGGCTTTACAGAGGCCACCCAACTGGCGGAAGTTGTGAAGACCCCACGTTTGGGCAGAAGCTCCCCTGTCTGGTGGCAGAGTCCTACAGTGGCAACAAGCCCCAAAATCAAGTAATTAAGTGGCAACATGCCTAGGCAAATGAAATAAAATAAACAGAAAAGTTCAACATAGGACTCCTATTTTAGGGGCAAAGAGGCTCAAAGCATGGAAGAGGACTGTGAGGTCAGAACTTCTGCACCAAGAGCCCCAAATGAAAATACAAGCTGGCTACAGGCCATAGAGGACCTTAAGGACCAGATAAGAGAAGTGGGGGAAAATTTGGGAAGAGAAATGAAAAAGATGCAAGAAAAGTATGAAATGACAGTCAACAGCCTGACTGAGGAAAATAACACCTTAAAAAGTAGACTAACTCAAATGGCAAAAGAGGCTCAGAAAGGCAATGAGGAGAAGAATGCCTTAAAAAGTCGAATTTGCCAGATGGAAAAAGAATCTCAAAAGCTCACTGAGGAGATTCATTCCTTCAGAGTTAGACTGGAGCAAATGAAAGCTAGTGACTTTATGAGAAATCAAGATACTATTAAACAGATGCAAACAAAGGCAAGAACAGAAGGCAATGTGAAATATCTCATGGGAAAAACCACTGACCTGGAAATTAGATCCAGGAGAGACAATTTAAAAATTATTCGACTACTTGAAAGCCATGATCAAAGAAAGAACCTAGAAATCATCCTTCAAGAAATTCTCAAGGAAAATTGCCCTGATGTTTTAGACCCAGTGGGGGAAATAGAGGTTGAAAGAATCCACAGATTGCCTCCTGAAAAAGATCCCAAAAGGAAAACTCCTAGGACTATTGTAGCCAGGTTCCAGAATTCCCAGATCAAGGAGAAAATACTACAAGCAGCCAGGAAGAAACAATTTCAATATTGTGGAAACACAATCAGAATGGCACAGGACCTGCCAGCTTCTACATTGAGGGATAGAAGGGCATGGAATATGATATTCCAGAGGGCAAAAGAGCTGGGATTAAAACCAAGAATCACTTACCCAGCAAAACCGAGTATAATATTTCAGGGGAAAATATGGTCATTCAATGGGATAGAGGACTTTCAAGCATTCTTGATGAAAAAACTGGAGTTGACTAGAAAACTTGACATTCAGATACAAGAAGGAAGAGAAGCACGAGAAGGTAAACGGGGGAAAAGAAATCATAATGAACTTATCAAAGTTGACCTACTTACATTCATACATGGAAAAATGATAATTGTAACTTGTGAAACTTTTCTAAGTATTACAATAGTTGAATCGAATAGAAATGTATATATGCATACATACATAGATATGTCTATATGGGACGGTACATGGCCTTATGAATACATATGTGAATATGTATATATGTGTACAGACATATATAGTCAGAGAGTAGAGGACCAGTTGAATCGGAAGGGATGATAATTAAAAGGTGAAAATTAAGAGGTGAGAGGAATATAATGAGAGGAGATGGGGAGAGTTAGAATGGGGGTAAATTGTAGAAGAGGCAAGGGAAAACTGTTACAATGGAGTGGAAGAATAGGAAGGCAAAAGGGAATGGGTCAACCTTACTTTCAATGAATTTGGCTTAGGGAGGGAATAACATACACACTATATAGGATATCTCAACCTACAGAAAAGTAGGGGGGAAGGGTATGAGAGGGGGGATGATGGAAGGGAGGGCAGGTTTGGGGGAGGAGTTGGAAGCACCCACTATTGAAAGGGACAGATCAAAATAGAGAATAGAACAAATGGGGGGTGGGATGGGATGTAGTGAAATACAGTCAGTCTCTCACAATATATACACTATGTAAATGTTTTGCATAGCTACATATGTACAGCCTATATTGAATAGCTTATCTTCCCAGTAAGGGTGGGTGATGAGCGAATTAGGGAAAAAATCTTGAATTCAAAGGTTTAAAATCAGATGTTTGAAATATATATTCATTATTTTATATGTAACTGGGAAATAAGATATACAGGCACTGGGGCATAGAGATCCACCATACCCTACTGGAAAGTTGGAAGGGGGATGGGGGAAGATATAGGAGAGAGCAGATTGAGGAAGGGATATTCAGTGGGATCGATGTTTTGGGGGTGGAAGGTAGGGGGAAAATGGGGAGAAAATTTCTAACTCAAAATCTTGTGGAAATGAATGATGTAAACTAAAAATGAAAAAAAAAATAAACTACAAAAAGAAAAAAAAGAAAAAGAAAAAGAATTAACCAAAATTTGTCAAATGGAAAAAGAGCTACAAAAGTTCATGGAAGAATAAAATCCCTTAAAAATTAGAATTGGGCAAGTGGAAGCTAGTGGCTTTGTGAGAATTTAAGAAAAAAAAAATAAAACCAGGTCAAACAAAAAAAGAAAAGAAAACAGCGTCAAGATGGTGGTGTATAAAGAGCATTTCCACACAGCTCTGGCTCCTACCACTTCCAATTTATAGAAAGGTGGATCTGGCAACCAGTCCGGGGGTGGGTGGAACTGCTCTTGTTTTACCCTTCTTAGATCTGTATTGCAGTCTGGGGTGGAGGTTTTTGGGTGTGTGATCAGCTTCATAAAGGGCACCCAACTAATACCTCCAGCAGCTGATAAAACACCAGCGTTTGGGATGGAAACTCCCCTGTCTGCTGGCAACTGTGGCAACATGCCCAAAAGTCAAGTAATTGAGTGGCAACATGCGTAGGCAAAGGAAACAAATAAACAGACAAATTCAACATTAGACTCCTATTTTGGGGCAAAGAGGATAAAAGCATGGAACAGGAGGAGGATGGTGAGGTAACAAATCCTCCACCAAAAGCCCCAAATGAAAATAAGAGCTGGTGACAGGCCATAGGGACCTTAAGATGCAGATAAGAGAAGTGGAGAAAAACCATCAGCAAGTATTATATGCAATCGGGATAAACTAGAAGCATTTCCAATAAGATCAGGTGTGAAACAAGGGTGTCCACCATCATCCCTCTTATTCATTTTTTTCTAGAAATGTTAGCAGTAGCAATTAGAGAAGAAAAAGAAATCAAAGGAATAAAAGTAGGCAAAGAGACCAAGCTATCACTCTTTGCAGATGATATGATGATATACTTAGAGAATGCTAGAGAATCAAGTGAAAAACTACTTGAGACAATAAATAAATTTGGCAAAGTTACAGGATATAAAATAAACCCACATAAATCTTCTGCATTCATATATACCTATAATTAAATTCAACAGCAAGAGATAGAAAGAGAAATCCCATTTAAAGTCACTGTAGACATCAAAAATTTGGGAATCTACCTGCCAAAACAAACCCAGGACCTATATGATCACAACTACAAAACACTTCTCACACAAATAAAGTCAGATTTAACTAATTGGAAAAATATAAATTGCTCATGGCTGGGTCGAGCTAATGTAATAAAAATGACAATTTTACCCAAACTATATTATATATTTAGTGCCATACCAATCAATTTACCAAAAGTCTACTTTATAAAGTTAGACAAAATAGTAATTTTTTTTTTATTTGGAAGAACAAATGGTCTAGAATATCAAGGGAATTAATGAAGAGAAATGCTAAGGAAGGTGGACTAGCTATACCAGATTTTAATCTGTATTAAACAGCAGCAGTCATCAAAACTGCTTGGTATGGGCTAAGGAGTAGAGTAGTGAATCAATGGAATAGCTAAATGAGATCCAGCAATTAATGAGTATAGTAATATATTGTTTGATAAACCCAAAGACCCTAGTTTTGGGGATAAAAATGCAGTATTTGACAAAAACTGCTGGGAAAACTGGAATAAAGTATGGCAGAAACTGGGCATAGACCATTATCTAACACCATATACCAAAATCAAGTCTAAATGGGTTCATAATCTAGGTATAGAGGATGATACTGTAAGCAATCTGGGAAAGCAAGGAAAAGTTTACCTCTCAGATTTGTGTAGAGGGAAAGGCTTTAGGACCAAACAAGAATTAGAGAATATTATAGGAAGCAAAATGGATAATTTTGACTACATTAAATTGAAAAGCTTCTGTACAAACAAAGCCAGTGTAACCAGGATCAAGAGGGAGGTGGGAAATTGGGAAAGAATTTTTACAACCTATGTCTCTGATAAAGGACTCATTTCTAAAATATACAGAAAATCGAGTCAAATCTATAAGAATACAAGTCATTTCCCAATTGATAAATGGTCAAAGGATATGAACAGGCAGTTTTCAAAGAAAGAAATTAAAGATATCTATAAGCATATAAAATGCTCTAAATCACTATTGATTAGAGAAATGCAAATCAAAACAACTCTGAGGTACCACATCTCTCCATTCAGATTGGCTAAGGAAACACAACAGGAAAATGACAACTGCTGGAGAGGATGTGGGCAAATTGGAACACTAATGCATTGCTGGTGGAATTGTGAACTGATCCAACCATTATGGAGAGTAATCTGGAATTATCACCAAAGGCCCATAAATAATTTCATACCCTTTGACCCAGCAATACCACTTTGAGGGTTATATCCCAAAGAGATCATAGAAGTGGGAGGAAGACCCATATGTACAAAAATATTTATAGAAGCTCTTTTCGTGGTTGCAAAGAATTGGAAATTAAGGGGGTGCCCATCAAATGGGGAATGGCTAAACAAGTTGTGGTATATGCAGGTAATGGAATACTATTGTGCTATAAGAAATGAGGAGGAGATGGTTTTCATATTTACCTGGAGAGGCTTATACAAACTGATGCTGAGTGAGAAGAGTAGAACCAGGAGAAATTTGTATACAATCACAGACACAACATATGTGTGATGACCAACTATGACAGACTAGACTCTTCTCAGCAATTCAGCGATATAAGTCAATCTTGAAAGACTCATGAAGGAGAGAGATGCCTACATCCATGGAAATAACTAGAAAGAACTGAGCTTGAATCCTGATGGAAGCAAACTAATTGATCTTTTACTTTTCATTGTTTGGTTTTATTTCTTCTTTACCATTTTTCATCCCATCTAGTACAATACACCTTTGTAATTTGACTAATGTCTCATGTGAAAGTATTTGCAGATCCTATACTGCAAATACAAATATATGCCATCGTGGGGGGTGGGAGTAGTGAGGGAAGGGAAATTTGAAACTCAAGGAACCATGAAATTGAATCTTGGTAAATAAAAAAAAAATAAATTAGAATAATTGGAAAGTAAAAAAAAAAGTGGGGAACAATTGGGAAGAGAAATGAGAAAGATGCAAGAAAAGTGTGAAATGAGAGCCAACAGCCTGACTGAAGAAAATAGCCCCTTAAAAAGTAGACTAACTTAAATGGCAAAAGAGGCTCAAAAAGGCCGTGAGGAGAAGAATATCTTAAAAAGCCGAATTTGCCACATGGTAAAAGAATCTCAAAAGCTCACTGAGGACAAACATTCCTTCAGATTTAGAGTGGAGCAAAGGGAATCCCGTGACTTTATGAGAAATCAGGATGCTCTTTAGCAGATCCAAAAAAATGAAAGAATAAAAGTCAATGTAAAATATCTCATGGGAAAAACCACTGACCTGGAAAATAAATCCAGGGAGATAATATAAATATTATTGGACTACCTGTAAACCATGATAAAAAAAAGAATTTAGAAATCATCCTTCAAGACATTTTCAAGGAAAATTGCCCTGGTGTTTTAGAACCAGAGAGCAAAATAGAGGTTGAAAAAAACCACTGATCACCTCCTGAAAAAAGATCCCCAAAAGAAAACTCCTAGGAATATTATAGCCAGGTTCGAGAATTTCCAGATCAAGGAGAAAATATTATAAGCAGCAAGAAAGAAACAATTTCAATACTGTGAAAACACAAACAGCATAGCGCAGGATCTGGCAGCTTCTACACTGAGGTATCGACGGGCATGGAATATGATATTCCAGAGGGCAAAGGAGCTACGATTAAAACCAAGAATCACCTACCCAGAAAAAGTGAGTATCATGTTTCAGGGGAAAATATGGCCATTCCTACATGGAAAACGAGAACTGTAACTCATGAAACCTTTCTCTGTATAAAAATATTTGAAGAAGGTATATGGGCACATGAATACATATGTAAATGTGTGTATATATGTTTACAGGTATACATAGATAGAAGCACAGGACCAATTTAATTGGAAGGGATGATACTTAAAAGGAGAAATTAAGAGGTGAGAGGGGAATATAATTAGAGGAGATGGGGAGAGACAGAATGGGTGTAAACTACCTCATATAGAAGAGGCAAGGGAAAGTGCTTGCAGGGGACGGGAAGAACAGGAAGGCAAAAAGGCAATTTTTTTTCTCATTGAATTTGGCTCAGGAAGAGAATGACATACATACTAAATGGGGGGGGGATGGAAGAGAGGGCAGGTTGGGGTAAGGGAAGTTGGAAGCACCCACTTTTGAAAAGAGACGGATCAAAGCAGGGAATAGACCAACTGGGAGGTGGGATAGGAGGGAGGGAAATATAATCAGTCTTTTACAATATATCTACTATGGTAATGTTTTGCATAGCTATACATATACAACATATATCAAACTGCTTATCTTCCCAGCAAGAGTGGGTGACAAGTGTAGGTGGAGTCACTATGGCAGAGTAGAAATAGCTCTTCCACACAGCTCTTGCTCCCACCACCTCCAAATTTATGTAAAAGGGGAATCTAAATAACCTCTGGAGCTCCAGAAACCACAAAATGACACAGAGAAGCTAACCTCACGCTGAAGGCAGCCCAGTAGCCCATCAGGGAGCAGCCAGCACAGCTCTGGGAGCAGAGCCAAGGCTGCATGAGTCGGAGGTTTAAAGCCCCAGGACGGCCTGACCAGCAGCTGGCTGGAGAGACCCTGGAACACAAGCAGCTGTGGTGTCTCCAGAATTACCAACACATAGATGCCATGGACAAAGTGAGTGGTTAGTGCCCTATGGACTTTGGGACTCATAAGTTGGGTGAGAGCATTGGCCTCCTTCTCTATGTGTGAGAAGTCACTAAACAGGTTTGGCACAGCAGTGGACACAATTAGCAGCTTCAGTTCCTGCCCTAATAACTGCAGGGGGATCTGGCAATCATCTTGGGGGTAATCACTCTTGATTTGGCCTTCTTAGATCTGGATTGCAGTCTGGGGTGGAGGTCTTGGGGGTGTGTGACCAGCTTCCCAGATTGTGTGGGGGCTTCAGAGAGGGCACCCAACTAATAACTCTGGAAATTGGGAAACCCCCAGCATTTGGGACAGAAGCTCCCCTGGTTGGTGGCAGAGTCCAACTGCCAGAAGTCAATTAATTGACTGGCAATGTGCCTAGGCAAAAGAAACAAAATGAACAGAAAAATTCAACATTAGACTCTTATTTTGGGGGCAAAGAGGATCGAAGCATGGAATAAGAGGAGGATTGGGAGGTCAGAACTCCTGCACCAAAAGCCCCAAATGAAAATATGAGCTGGTTGCTGGCCATGGAGGACCTTAAGAAAGATTTTAAAAATCAAATAAGAGAAGTGGAAGAAAAATTGGAAAGAGAAATTAAAATGATGCAAGAAAATTATGAAAGGAGAGTCAACAGTCTTACTGAGGATAATAATGCCCTAAAAATAGACTAACTCAAATGGCAAAAGAGGCTGTAAAAGGCAATGAGGAGAGGAATGCCTTAAAAAGCCAAATTTGCCAGATGGAAAAAGAATCTCAAAGGCTCACTGAGGAGAATCTTTCCTTTGGATTTAGAATGTACCAAAGGTGAGCTAGTGCTGTTGAACAGATCCAAAACAAATGAAAGAACAGAAGGCAATGTGAAATATCTCATGGGAAAAACCACTGACCTGGAAAACAGATCTAGGAGAGATAATTTTAAAATTATTGGACTACCTGAAAACCATGATCAAAGAAAGAACCTAGAAATCATCCTTCAAGAAATTCTCCAGGAAAATTGCCCTGATGTTTTAGAACCAGAGGGCAAAATAGAGGTTGAACGAATTCACCAATCACCTCCTGAAAGAGATCCCAAAGCTAAAACTCCTAGGAATATTATAGCTAGGTTCCAGAATTCCCAGATCAGGGAGAGAATATTGCAAGCAGCCAGGAAGAAACAATTTGAATACTGTGGAAATCCAATCAGGATAACAGGATCTGGAAGCTTCTTCACTGAGGGATTGAAGGGCTTGGAATATGATATTCCAGAGGGCAAAGGAGCTAAGATTAAAACCAAGAATCACCTACCCAGCAAAACTGAGTATCTTCTTTCAGGGAAAAATATGGTCATTCAGTGGAATAGAGGACTTTCAAGCATTCTTGATGAAAAAACCAGAGTTGAATAGAAAATTTGACATTCAGATACAAGAAGGAAGAGATGCTTGAGAAAGTAGACTGGGAAAATAAATCATAAGGAAGTTATCAAAGTTGGACTATTTACATTCCTACATGGAAAAACAATAACTGTAACTGATGTAACTTTTCTCAGTATGAAAGTAGTTTAAGAAGGGTATATGGGCCTATGAATACATATGTGAATGTGTTTATATATGTTTACAGGTATACATAGATTGAGGACATAGGTCAAATTTAATAGGAAGGGATGATACTTAAAAGGTGAAATTAAGAAGTGAGAGAGGAATATAATGAGAGGAGACGGAGAGAGACAGAATTGGGTAAACTCTCTCATAGAGAAGAGGCAAAGGAAAATATTTACAAGGGAGGGGAAGAATAGGAAGGCAAAAAGGCAAAGCTTTATTGTCATTGAATTTGGATAAGGGAGAGAATGACATACATACTAAATAGGATATCTCACCCTGCAGGAGAGTGTGGGGGAAGGGGATGAGAGGGGGGATGATGGAAGGGAGGGTGGGAGGGAAGGAGCCAGGGAGATTGGAAGCGCCCACTTTTGAAAAGGGACAGAATCAAAATTAAGAATATACCAAGTGGGAGGTGGGATAAGAGGGAGGGTAATATAGTCAGTCTTTTACAATATATCTACTATGGTAATATTTTGCATAGGTACACATGCACCACATATACTGAGTTGCTTATCTTGCCAGTAAGGGTGGATGACAAGGGAGGAAGGGAATGAATCTTGAATTCAAAGTTTTAAAATCAAATGTTTAAAAATGTATAAATACTATTGTTAATACCATTTTGCATATAATTGGGAAATAATATTTACAGGCTCTTTGGGGCATGGAGATTCACCTTGCCTTACTGGGAGAGTCAAGGCTTTATGGGAGAAGATATGGGAGAGAACATATTCGATGAGGGGATATCTTGTGGGACTGCTATTCTAGGGTGCGGGGTAGGGAAAAATGGGGTAAAAAGGTATAACTCAAAACCTGGCAGAAATGAATGATATAAACCACAATTTAATAAGGCATTTAAGGAAAAAAAAGAGTGGGTGACAACAGGGGAAGGGAATGAATCTGGAATTCAAAGTTTTAAAATCAAAAGTTTTAAAAATATAAAATTACTATTATTAATATTATTTTACATATAATTGGGAAATTAGGGCACAGAGATTCACCTTGCCCTACTGGAAAAGTCAAAAGAAGTATTGGAGAAGATATGAGAGAGAGCAGATTGGATGAGGGGATATCCCATGGGACTGCTATTCTGGGGTGGTAGGTAGGGGAAAAGTGGGGAAAATTTTGTAACTCAAACTCTGGCAAAAATGAATGATGTAGGGGCGGAGCCAAGATGGCGGAGTAGAAACAGCATTTCCAATGTGCTCTGCCCCACACAAATTTCAAACAATGTGAAAGGGGACTCTGAACAACTTCTGGAGCCACAAAACCCACAGAACGGCACAGAGAAGCTAACCTCCTGCTGAGGACAGCCCAGCAGCCCTGCAAGGAGCGGCCAGCGCAGTGCTCTGAGAGCAGGCAGCACAGCTCACCAGGAACAGACAGTGAAGCACACAGAGCCGAGCCCTGGTCCACGGTTTTAGCCCCAGAGCGTCCGGGCCTTCAGCCGGCTGGTGGAACCCCAGAACACCAGCAATTGTGGCGATTCCAGAATTATCAGCACAGATATGCCTAGGACAAAGTGAGAGGTTAGTGCCCTATGGACTTTGGGACCAGTATTTGGGGAACACGTGGCTTCCTCCCCTGGGGGCAAAGAGCTGCTGAAGAAACAGCTGCACAGAAGCCATTTTGCAGCGTCAGCAGTGGCTCTCTAGCTCCTGGTCTACTAACTGTAGGAAGATCCAGCAATCAGTCTGGGGGTTAATCGCTTTTGCTTTAAACTGCCTGGATCTGGATTGTGGTCTGGGGGGGAAGTTTGGGGTGGGTATCCAACTTGCCAGAGTGGGTGGAGGCTTTACAGAGGCCACCCAGCTGGCAGAAGTTGTGAAGACCCCACGTTTGGGCAGAAGCTCCCCTGTCTGGTGGCAGAGTCCTACTGTGGCAACAAGCCCAAAAAATCAAGTAATTAAGTGGCAATATGCCTAGGCAAATGAAACAAAATAAACAGAAAAGTTCAACATTGGACTCCTATTTTAGGGGCAAAGAGGCTCAAAGCATGGAGGAGGACTGTGAGGTCAGAACTCCTGCACCAAAAGCCCCAAATGAAAATACAAGCTGGCTACAGGCCATAGAGGACCTTAAGGACCAGATAAGAGAAGTGGGGGAAAATTTGGGAAGAGAAATGAAAAAGATTCAAGAAAAGTATGAAATGACAGTCAACAGCCTGACTGAGGAAAATAACACCTTAAAAAACAGACTAACTCAAATGGCAAAAGAGGCTCAGAAAGGCAATGAGGAGAAGAATGCCTTAAAAAGTTGCATTTGCCAGATGGAAAAAGAATCTCAAAAGCTCACTGAGGAGATTCATTCCTTCAGAGTTAGACTGGAGCAAAGGGAATCCCGTGACTTTATGAGAAATCAGGATGCTCTTTAGCAGATCCAAAAAAATGAAAGAATAAAAGTCAATGTAAAATATCTCATGGGAAAAACCACTGACCTGGAAAATAGATCCAGGGAGATAATATAAATATTATTGGACTACCTGAAAGCCATGATCAATGAAAGAACCTAGAAATCATCCTTCAAGAAATTCTCAAGGAAAATTGCCCTGATGTTTTAGACCCAGAGGGCAAAATAGAGGTTGAAAGAATCCACTGATCATCTCCTGAAAAAGATCCCAAAAAGAAAACTCCCAGGAATATTATAGCCAGGTTCCAGAATCCCAGATCAAGGAGAAAATACTCCAAGCAGCCAGGAAGAAACAATTTCAATATTGTGGAAACACAATCAGAATAGCACAGGACCTGCCAGCTTCTACACTGAGGGATTGAAGGGCATGGAATATGATATTCCAGAGGGCAAAAGAGCTGGGATTGAAGCCAAGGGTCACCTACCCAGCAAAACTGAGTATCTTGTTTCAGGGAAAATATGGTCATTCAGTGGAATAGAGGACTTTCAAGCATTCTTGATGAAAAAAACCAGAGTTGAATAGAAAATTTGACATTCAGACACAAGAAGCAAGAGATGCTTGAGAAGGCAATCAAGGAAAAGAAATCAAAAAGAACTTATCAAAGTTGGACTATTTACAGTTCTACATGGAAAAAAATAACTGTGTTTGATGAAACCTTTCTCATTATGAAAATAATTGAAGAAGGGTTCATGGCATATGTTCACAGGTATACATGGGTAGAGGGCACAGGTTGAATTTGATGGGAAGGGATGATTATTTTATTTTTGGAGGGCAACTGGGGTTGGTTCACGAGGCTGGGTTTTTGTTTGTGTGTTGGGTGTCTGGGGCTGGATCTGAGCTCGGGTCCTTCTGGCTCCAGGGCTGGCTCTCTGCTCCCTGTGCCACCTAGCCACCCCAAGGAAGGGATGATTCTTAAGGGGTGAAGTCAAGAGGTGAGAGAGGAAAGTGGCAAGAGGAGATGGAGAGAGAGAGACAGGGTAGGGCAAACTATCTCATTTAGAAGAGGCAAGGGGAAGTAGTTGCAGGGGAGGGGAAGAACAGGAAGGCAAAAAGGCAAAAGCATATTCTCATTGAAGTTGGCTCAAGGAGAGAATCACATACATACTAAATGGAATATCTTACCCTCACTCACTCTCCTGTGTAGGGGAAAGGGAGATGAGAGGGGGGATGATGGAGGAGAGGGCATTCTGGGGAGAGGGGAGGTTAGAAGTACCCACTATCAAAGAGGGACAGGATCAAAATAGGGAATGGACCAGGTGGGAGGTGAGACAGGTGGGAGGGAAATATAAGTAGTCTTTTACAATATATCTACTATGGTAATGTTTTGCATAGATATACATGTACAACACATACTGAATTGTTTATCTTCTCAGACAGAGTGGGTGACAAGGGAGAAAGGGAATGGATCTGAAAATCAAAGTTTTAAAATTAAATGTTTCATAGGATGTCCAGGCAGTGGGGCTCAGAGATTCACCTTGCCCTAATGGCAAAGTCGAAGGGGGTATGGGAGAAGATATGGGAGAGAGCAGATTGGATGAGGGGATATCTAGTGGGACTGCTATTGGGGGGTGGTGGGTAGGGAAAAAAATGGGGGGAAAATGTAACTCATAAACTGGTGGAAATGAATGATGTAAACCAGAAGTTAATAAAGCATTTGGGAAAAAAAAGAAACCAAACAAAACCAAAATAAACATAAAGATATGAAATATCCCATTGAACAACAACTGACCTGTAAAATAGATTGAGAAAGGATAATTTAAGTATCATTGAAATACCTCAAAACCATGACTTGAGAAAGAGCCTAGACATCATATTTTGAGAAATTATAAAGGAAAACTGCTCTGATGCCTTAGATCCAGAGGGTAAAACATAAGCTGAATGAATCCATAAATTATCTACTGAAATAGATCTTCAAATGAAAACCCCTAGGGATATTATACTCAAATTCCAGAGCTCCAAATTCAGAAAGAAAATCTTGTAAGCAGCTAGAAAGAAACAATTCAAGCATTATGGAACCACATTCTGTATCACACAAGATTTAGCAGTTTCTATACTAAAGGAGTGAAAGGCTCAAAATCTTATATTCCAGAGGGTAAAGGAGCTAGGATTATAACCAAGAATCACCTACCCCCAAACCACAATATAATACTTTGGGGAGAAAATGGATATTGAATGAAATAAAGAACTTTCAAACACTCCTGATGAAAAGACCATAGGTGAATAGAAAATTTGATATTCAAATAGAAGACTCAAGAGAAGCATGAAAAGGTAAACATGAAAGAATAATCATAAGGGACTCAATGGAATGAAACTGTTTACATTTCTATAGGGAAAGATGATATTCTGTTTAGACAGAGGGCATGAATGGGGAGTTAATTATGCAGAGATAATATTAAAAATAATGTAGGTGTGAGAAAGAGGGATGGACTGGAAGAAAGAGGAAGGGACAAGTAGGATACAGAATATTTTCTCACAAAAAAAGGACATGCAAAGAAAAGTTTCATTGTGTGTTGGAGGAAATAGCAGGGAGTGGTGGTGGGCAATGCTTAAACTTCACTCTCATTTGAATCAGTTCAAAGAGGGAAGAAAATATGCATGCATGTATATACACACAGATAGACATATGTATATGTCCATATGTGTATACACACAGTCAGTTGCATATAGAAATCTATCTTTCCCAAAGGGATATAGAAGGGGAAGGGGATGAGAGATCTAGAGGAGGGATTATAAAGGGGAGGGTGGATTGGTGGAGCCAATGGTCAAAAGCAAGACAGATATTTCAGGAGGAACAGGATAAAAAGACAGAAGGCTAAGTGGAGGAAAATGGGATGGAGGCAAATGCAGTTAGTGATCATAACTGAATGTGAAGGGGATAAGCTAATGCATAGAAAAGAAGCAGATAACAGAATGGATTGGAAATCAGAATCCAATAATATGTTGTGTACAAGAGATACTCTTGGTCTCCCAAAGACACACATAGAGTTGAAATGAAGGACTGAAGCCATGTCCATTATGCCTCAGCTGAAGGGCAGAGGGTTGGGCATGATCTCAGACAGAGGTAATTGGATGGGTATAATCAGATGGTTCATTCTTTCCACTCTTTCCCTGGTGGCCTTCTGTCCTTTTAGGGCTAACACCCTTCCATCTTGTGAGCCTGAGAGATCAATTTCCTTTCCTAAAGAAGGCAGTTTCCAGCAGAGGTCAGTCCTGATCAATACCTCTGCTTTGCCACACCTATAATCCATAGTCTATCACTTAAATTAAGTCATCATTCTTTCCCAAGCAGACATATAAACGTGAACTTTGACATTTTGTCTCCCTTTTAAAACCATTAGTCAGGGCAGCTAGGTGGCATTGCAGTGAATACAGCACTGGCCCTGGATTCAGGAGGACCTGAGTTCAAATCCAACCTCAGATACTTGACACACCCAACTAGCTGTGTGACCTTGTGCAAGTCACTTAACCCCAATCACTTTGCCTTTCTCCCTCCAAAAGTAAAAAAAAAAGAATAAAAAAATAAAGCCATTAGTCCCTACTTAGTGTTTAGATGAATCTACTTCCGTTTTTAATCATAACAAAAACTCCTATTGCTAATAGTATCTTAAGGTTTACTGAACAATTTCCTGAAAGCAAGTTTGGAAGGGAGGGAATGCAAAGCTTAGTATCCATATTTTACAGAGGAGGAAACCAACTCAGAGAATGTAAACAATTTACCCAAGGTCACATATTTGTATAAATATAGAACGATATGCTCCAATTAAGATCTCCTAACTGCAACTCTAAAACTCAATCAATAAAAATTTATTACATGCCTACAATATAGTAGCTTTGAAGTTCCCTCTCTTTTTCTGTGCT
Source organism: Gymnobelideus leadbeateri (assembly GCA_011680675.1). Classification (NCBI taxonomy): domain Eukaryota; kingdom Metazoa; phylum Chordata; class Mammalia; order Diprotodontia; family Petauridae; genus Gymnobelideus; species Gymnobelideus leadbeateri. Next base: position 301,641 of record WOXC01001846.1, read on the forward strand.
CTATATCTTCTCCTTTTATCACCCCTGTGGGCTCACTGTGCAGCCTTCACTCATGCTCCTAGGTTGGATTTCTAGATGGGTTTCCTCCCTTCAGGATTTAGGGGCAACCCTGAGGGGCTGTGGCTTCCATTAATTACTCCCAAACCCTCTTTCAGTGGGCTCCCCAATATCAATGAATGAGTTGATATTTCACTAATATCAATCAACAAATTCAGCTTTTACAAAAAGGAATTGACTAAGAAGTTCTAACAAGAACATTGATTACAAACCCTCTTCTCAAATGTGGAGAGAGTTACTCTCCTCTTGCATACACACAAGATGCTTCGGTTATGTGAGCCCAAACTGAAAGTTGACAGCTATGAAGTAGACCAATGCATACAGAATATAGAGGATCATGGGACACCTCATGACTCCTGGACCTGAGAGTATCTTTCTCCCACTGAGGATCCTCCTCTAAGTTTGCTTCAGAGATCCATGTCAGTGATGAGCAAGCTGCTCCCTTGCTCATCTGGGTTGGCTGTTTCCAGGTTTCTTGGTGCCTTTCCTGACCTGGGCCCACTAGGGCAATTGGCTACCACATTCATTTCTCAATGGACTAGCCTGCTGCTGCTCCTAGTGAAAGGACTTCCGTTGTCAGTGGGACCTTGGATGACTTGGATTGATTTCCCATCTCACTGGTTATCCAGACACTCCCTTCTCAAAGAACTCCTCACCTAACAATCTTGGATTCCTTTTGCATTACTTCCATACATGCCAGATACATGCATGTTGTCTCTCTGAGAGTTTGTAAACTCCGTGAGAGCAGACATTGTTTAATTTTTGCCTTTGTAACACCAGTGTTTGCCATGGTGCCTGGCACAGGATGGGCTCTTCAATAAATGCTTCCTTGACTTTGCTAGATTTGGGAGGCTAGCCCAGAGATTTGATTAGGAATTAGGAGAAATACTTCACTATGATATAAAAAGATGCTCCAGCCCAAGTCTACATTTTCCAACTTCTTCAAAGCCTTTGGGAACATCCCAATTAATCCGAGGGAGATTCCAGAACCCATCCCACCTTGGTATGAAGTACAGCAGCCTTGCCTCAGATAGGCTTTGGCTGTTGTGCTTTCAAATAATCCTTCAGGTTTGAACACAAAAGTGTGAGAGCAGGAGGTATGAAGTGGCTCAGAACTACTGTCATTTCAACTGCCTCCTGGGGGATTGTCTTTGAATCCCCCTGTCCAGCGTGCCAACGGCTTCATGACATAACTCCCTGAGAGCACCAACATGTCACCTCTTCCTCAATGGGGTTTGGTCTAGGGCAGGCTAATATCATGAAAAGTTCCCACAACCCCCTTTCTAAAAACCTTTGGAATCAGTCCTGCTGGCCCCAGAAAATCCCTTTCTTAACAGATTCTATCTCTCCACCATGCCTTTTTCTGGATGAAGGAAAAGGGTCGCTTCACAGTGGGTGATAGACAATAGATCCAATTTATTTCCTAGAAGGGAAAACACCACTTCTTGCCCCAAGCTGAACAAGATTTGATCAACTCCTCTGAGGTGTTCTGAGGTGAATGTGTTCATCTAAGATGAGGTATTCAGTCGTCTAGGGGTACCTGCTCTGTCCTAGGCACAGGAAAGTGATCAGGGAGGAAATAGACCTCATTGTATATATCTTATAGCCACTTGAAAAGTTATTTTTCCCAAGGTTGGTTCTTTTTGCCATTCAGCCAGTTCTCAAATTCACCCACATTTCAATAATACTTGAAATACAAAGTGTGCAGGTGCAAACATTGAAGAACCAGGTGAGGACAGAAGTGGGAGAGATATTTCTTTTTTTTAAACAAATGCTTTATTAACTTCTGTTTTACATCATTCATTTCTGCCAGATTTTGAGTTACACTTATTTCCCCCCACCCCGATTTTTCCCTACCCACTCTCCCAGAATAGCAGTCCCACAAGATATCACTTCCTCCAATCTGCTCTCTCCCATATCTTCTCCCACACCCCCTTCAACTTTTCCATTAGAGGAAGGTAAATCTCTGTGTTCCAATGCCTGCACATCTTATCACCCAATTACAAGCAAAAGAGTATTAATAATAGTATTTATATATATTTGAAACATTTAATTTTAAAACCTCGAATTTCAGATCCATTCACGTTCCTCCCTTGTCACCCATTCCCTCTCGGAAGATAAGTAATTCAATATATGTTGTACATGTCTAGCTATGCAAAACATTACCATAGTAGATATATTGTACAAGGCTGCTTATAATTCCCTCCCACTCATCCCACCCCCACCTGGTCCATTCCCTACTTGATCCTGTACCTCTTCTATAGTGGGTACTTCCAACCTCCCCTCCCCCCAAGGATGCCCTCCCATCCATCATCCCTCCTCTCATCCCCCTTCCCCCTATTCTGCTGCAGGTTGAGATATCCCATTTAGCATGTATATCATTCTCTCCCTGAACCAAATTCAATGAGAATGTGGTTTTGTCTTTTTGCCTTCCTATTCTTCCCCTCCCTTGCAGCCTCTTCCCCTTGCTTCCTCCACATGAGATAGTTTACCCTACCCTGTCTCTCCCCATCTCCTCTTGCCACTTTCCTCTCTCACCTCATAATTTCACCCCTTGATTATCCTCCTTTCAGATAGTCCAATAATTTTTAAATTGTCTCTCCTGGATCTATTTTCCAGGTCAGTGGTTTTTCCCATGAGATATTTCACATTGCCTTCTATTCTTTCATTTGTTTGGATCTGCTTAACAGCATCTTGGTTTCTCATAAAGTCATTAGCTCCCATTTGCTCCAGTCTAACTCTGAGGGAATGAATCTCCTCAGTGAACTTTTGAGATTCTTTTTCCATCTGGCAAATTCGACTTTTTAAGGCATTCTTCTCCTCATTGCCCTTTTGGGCCTCCTTTGTCATTTGAGTTAGTCTATTTTTTAAGGTGTTGTTTTCCTCAGTCAGGCTGTTGACCCTCATTTCATACTTTTCCTGCATCCTTCTCATTTCTCTTTCCAATTTTTCCTCCACTTCTCTTATTTGATTTTTAAAGTCCTTCTTAAGGTCCTCTATGGCCTGTAACCCACTCATATTTTCCTTTGGGGCTTTTGGAGCAGGATTTCTGACCTCACAGTCCTCTGACTGTTCCATGCTTCGATCCTCTTTGCCCCCAAAGTAGGAGTCTCAGGTTGCATTTTTCTGTTTAATTTGTTTCCTTTGCCTTGGCATGTTGCCACTTAATTACTTGACTTTTGGGCTTGTTGCCACAGTAGAACTCTGCCATCAGACAGGGGAGCTTTGTCAGGAACCTGTGGGGGACAACTTCCATTTCTGGCAAGCTGGAAACCCACCCATGACCTCCACCCCAGATCACAATCCAGATCCAGGGATGTTAAAGCAAGAGCGATTACCCCCCAAGACTGATCGCTGGATCTCCCTACAGTTTGCAGCCCAGGAGCTGGAGCCGCCATTGAAAACTGCAAAATGGTGTGTCTCCTCAGCGGCTTCTAGCCCCCAGCAGAGGAAGTTGAATACTGGTCCCAAATACTGGTCCCAAAGTCCATAGGCCACTAACCTTTCACTTTGTCCTAGGCATGTCTATGTTGATAATTCTGGAATTGCCACAGCTGCTGGTGTTCTGGGGTCCCTCCAACCGGCTGCTGGTCCGGCCACCCTGGGGCTAAAACCGCTCACACAGACCTGGGCTCAGCTCTCCCTGTGCTGAGTGCTGTGCTGCTGGCTCCCAGAGTGCTGCCTGCTCCCAGAGCACTGTGCTGGTCCTTCCTGCAGGGCTTCTGGGCTGTTCTCAGCAGGAGGTTAGCTTCTCTACGTTGTTCTGTGGGTTCTGGGGCTCCAGAAGTTCTTCAGAGTCCCCTTTTACATATTTTCGAGGTGATCTGGGGGGAGAGTGGCTTGGACATGCTGTTTCTACTCTGCCATCTTGGCTCTGCCTGGAGGGGAGAGATATTTCAAAGTATATGCTTCATTAAAAAAACAAAAAAACGAAGTGATGTAGCCAGGAGAACATTGGGAGAGAAGAAGGAGGTCACTTTCTCCACACAATATCATTTGATTTGGTTCAATTCAGTCCAATTAAGAAGCATTTACAGGTCTGTGATAGATTTGCAACTGTTTTAGGTTCCAGCAATGCAATAACAAATAATGAATCAAGACCTGCCTTCTGGGAGTTTACATTCTAGTGGGGCTGAAAAACATGTCAGTAGACAAGGAAGCAGAAAAGTGGCCCTCCAGCTGAAACTTGAGTGATGGCAAGTATTCCCAGTTGGGAAGGTGGGAGGGTAAAGTCAACAGAAGAGACACTGTCCTTATGGAGCCACAGGACCGGGTTTTACTGGCTGTATGGCCCTCTGCAAATCAATTCTTCTTCATGGACCTTAATTTCCCCATCCATTAAGTGGGGTTCATAATATACCACCTACATCTTCAGCTGTGTTGGGAGGAAAGTACTTTGTAAGAAATGGTCACAACTGAGTTATTCAGTCTGCTGTGGCCAGGATGAGGGGAAGAAGGGAGGGAAACAAGCATTCATATAGTACCTACTACATGCCAGCCATTGTGCTAAGCACTTTGCCAATATTAGCTTGTTTGATTCTCACATCAACCCTGCAAAGTAGGTAGTGTTAGAACTGAGGCAAGTAGGGTTAAGTGACTTACTTAGGGTCTCACAGATGAGAAGTATGAATTTGAATTCAGGTCCAGGAAAGGCTTCACAGAAGGAAATGAGATTTTAGTGGGTTCTCATATCTCTTTGTAATAATTGACATGGAGACACTTGCAACAGGCATGGGAAGTGGATCTGTGGTTTCACTGGCAGAGGGAATTTCAGGATGAGGAAGCCCCTTCTACCAATGAAAATTGGCACTGCTGCTGCAACTTAATCTGAGAACTGCTTGGGTGACTAAGAGGTTCAGTGGCTTTCACAGGGTCATATGATTAGTGTGGGTCAGAGACAAGTATTCCTGATCCTGAGATTGGCTCTCTGCCCCAGTGGTAGAGAAGGTAGTTTCGAGAAGGATAAACTGGAGTGCATCCAGAAGAGGGCAACTGGGATCCATCACACACAGTCATGCACACACACTCATACACACAGTCATACATGGCCTCACACACACTCACACACACACACATACACATATTCACACCCACACCCCCCACACTCACACACACACAATCACACACATACACACACAGTCACATAACCTCACACAGTCACTCACACACAGTCACTCACACACTCTCACACAGAGTCACACACAGTCACACCCACATTCACACACACACTCACCCACACTCACACACAGTCACACACAAACTCACACACACACACACAGTGTGCTGGGCTTGGAGACAGGAAGGTCTACTCCAGTTTGAATTCTTTCTTGGACACTTACTAGCTGTGACTTGATGTCACGTAATGTCCCCGAACCTCAGTTTTCTCATTTGTAAAGTGAGAGGATTGGACTTGATATGCACATTCTCTTCTAGCTCTAAATCTACATCCCTATGATCATATTGTGTTCCTGTATGTCCTCATCCATATACACAGCTTCCTGGACTGGATGCAAAGAGTGTTGATGTCAGGGACATGTCGAATCTAGATGCCAGGGTTCTTGAGGTGGGGTCCTTCTTTTGGTTTTGTTTTAGTTTTTCTATAACTTTATTTCAACACAATGGGTTACATTTCAAGCCTAAGCATTTACTTTTATTCATGATTCTGAGAAGGGGTCCTTAAGTTTCCCCAAACTGCCCGAAGAGATTATGATCCAAAGCTAAGAAGCCATGACTTAGATAGAGGTCTCTACTGAAGGACTTCAGTGATTTAACCTGAGTCATGTGTTTTTAAGCACCTTTTTTCGTAAATGATTTTGACTAAAAATAGAAGTCACATGCATCCCACTTGAAGATGACAAGACTGGGAGAGCTTGCTAAAACATGAGATGATTTTCAAAACTACAAAAAAGAAAGGTATCTGGTGTGCTAGAAAGGTGGGATAAATCTAAGATCAAATATAATTGGTATAAATATTTAGTTCTATGTTTAAAATATCAATTAACTTTAGGAGATACTTGGGAGCAGTTTCTGTGAACAACGTTCTTGGGTGTAGTGAACTGGGAGCTCCACCTGAGCTCCCAATGAGACAGAGCAGTCTGAAGAGTTGAAGTTGTCCCAAGGTATTTGCACAAAGGCCTAAGCTCCAATGGCCTGGTGAGAGTGCTACTGTCTCATCCTTGGTCATGCTACTTCTGGAAGACTTTGTGCTTAGCCTTGGATGACATGTTTTGAGAAAGATAAACTGGAGTGCATGCAGAAGAGGGCAACTGGAATCCATCAATACATCAAGAAGGTCATCAGGGCAGGGGATGGCAAGGTGGCACAGTGAATAGAGCACCGGCCCTGGAGTCAGAAGGATCTGAGTTCAAATCCAGCCTCAGACGCTTGAACACAAAAACTAGCCACGAGACCTTCGGAAAGTCCCTTAACCCCAATTACCCTCCAAAAAGCAAAAACAAAGGCCATCAGGACTCTGTTCTATATAGGTCTATTCTGTGCCCAACATTCTGCTCAGGGCTGAGGACACAGAGGCAAAAATGAAATAGACTTGCCCTCAAAAAGGTAATGATATATGATGATAATGGAGTACTATTGTTCCTTAAGAATTGATGAAGAGGGTGATTTTTGAAAAACATGGCAAGAACTATATGAAAAGATGTAAAGTGAAGTGAGAACTGGGAGATTATTGTCCACAGTGATGTTAAAATGATGATGGACTCTGAAAGTCTTGGCTACTCTGATCAACACAGTGATCCAAGACAATTCCAAAGGATTCATGATGAAAAAAAAAATGCTATCCACCTCCAGAGAGAGAATTGATGAACTCTAAGTTCAAATTGAAGTGTAGTTTTCTCACTTTCTTCATGTTCTTTTTTTTAATATGGCTAATATAGAAATCTGTTTTGCATGATTTCATATATATAATTTATATCATATTGCTTGCTTTCTCAGTGAGTGGGGGAGAGGATGAGAGGGAGGGAGAAATTTTGGAACTTAAAACTGAAAAAGAAAAGAATGTTAAAGTAAATAATAAAAATTTTAAAAAGTTTATACTACTGTGGGAGAAAATGTACAAATATAAATACGCATAAAATAATATCTCTCCCCACTTCACTAACTTTGCTCTGGACTTTGTACAGAGGTGCTGAGCAAATGGGCATTCTCTTTCTCTCTCTCTCCCTTCTTCCTTCCCTCCCTCTCTGTCCTTCTCTCTTTCCCTCCTGTTTCTCCTTCCCCCTCTCCTTTTCGCTTTCCCTCTTGTTCGCCTTCATGGACTTAGATGGTAGCTGACTTACTTTAAATTTTGAAGGCCTGCTTCAGGGCCTTAGACAAACAGCAATCCTTACATCCCATTTCTAATGATTAGCCTCTAAAATTGTGTTTGGGTAAATAATTACCAGCTCATGTTGGAATGACAATGTACTCTGTCTGCTTTAATGTGTTGATAAACAAGGCATTAATCATCCATCAAGTTCCAGAGAGGAGACCGCCAAGGGTGCTGCAATCTAGTCATGGAGAATTAGAATCTCCAGAGTCCAATGAGGGGACCCCTCTGTAGCATCTCTGAATAAAGGCTCTTTATTCTGCCTCAAGCTTTCTCTCCAATGGAATATAAACTCCTTGACACCAGCGATCATTTCATTTCTTGTATCCCCAGTAGGTAGCCCAGCCCAGGACCTGACACATAGTAAGGGCTTCACAAATGCTTACTGATTCCTCCATTCTCAAGATGAGGAGCTCTCTTCCTCATGAGGCAAATTTGTGTTCATCAGAACCTTGCCAGTAGCTAATGTTCAGGAACCCAAACCCCTACTCAGATTTCAATGCTTTTAGACTTAAGGCCAAAAATCCTGGAGAAAAAGTAGTCTAGTCTTCTATTCTCCATGGTTTTCCAGGCAGGGAAACAACAACAAAGTAGTAATCCTGGAATCACTATGTCTGTGTTTGAGTCCTGTGTCTGATACTAGTCACTGTGTGTCCCTGGTTAAGTCAGTCTCCCTGAGCCTCAGTATTTCCACCTCTAAAATGGGGATAGTAATGTGGGCACTGCCTACTTTGTCATGGTATTATCAACCTTCCAAAGCTACAGTGATGTGATCTAGTATTATTAACAGAACATTCTGCCCTCACAAGCATTCTAACATGAATATAATAGCAGTCCACTTATCCCAAAGTGGAATCTCTAACAACTTCCACCCCCAGGACCACAGCAGCTAACCTGTGAGCCTGTCTCAGTGCCCCTGCCCCCATTCTTGCTCTCCTTCACTTTCCACTTTTAGCAAATTCTGTTAATTCATCATTGCTAAAGTCTTCTGTATCAGCTCTATTCTATACCTTGATATGGCCGCCACCCTTATTCAAGCCCTCATCACCTCTTGCCAGAGCTATTGATGAATCCTCCTCATTGGTTTTCCTGCCCCCATCCTTTCCTTCTCTAATCCATCCACCACACTCCGCTTAATCTTTTTGACCCATTCCTTTTATCTCATGTTCAAAAAGCTTTGACATCTCTTATTATCTGCCCTCTCGATAAAGCCCAGATTTCCTAGACCAGTATTCAAAGCCTGCCACAGCCTGACTTTAACTTACCTGCCTTTCCTTATCTCTCCTTCTTTTCCAAACTAAATTGCCCACTAATTCTAAGAACTTGCCTTGCTTTTTTGAATCTCTGACTTTTTTCATAGATTTAACCCATCCTGGTAGAAAAGAAGATCTGTCCCATGGTTTTGGTTTGTTTGTTGAATATTCTCATCCATCAAGGCAAAATGAAATGCCACCTTCCTCCATGATGCTTTCCTTGGCTCTCCAAACTGCATGTTCTTCAACCCCAAAGTAGGAACTCTGATGTCAGAAGACCGACAGCCTTGACATCTGGGATGCTTGCTATCTAAGTGACCTTGGATAAATCATTCCAAATTCCTGGGCCTCGGTTTCCTCACCTGTCCAGAGAAGAGGTTAAATTGGGTGACCTTTAAGATACTTCCATCCTTGCATCTATAACCCCATATTCCCTTAGGCAGCTAGGTAGTGCAATGGTTAGTGTGCTGGGTTTGGAGACAGAGAGACCTGAGTTCAAATTCTGTCTTAGACACTTAATTGCTGTGTGATTCAGGGCAAATCACTTAACACCTCCCAGCCTCTGATTCTCTATCTGTTGATTGAGGGACTTGCACCTAAGAGCTTTGAGAGACCTTTTTGGCTTTAAAGATATGATTGTAGGATGATATTGTGATGATTTTTTCAATAGAAGTTTGTATAGAATAATTTTACATGTATATGTCTATGTGTATGGGTATGTGTGTATCATATATATGTGTATATATATACACATATGTCTAGATATGTGTGTATCTACACACACACACACACTCACATACCTATTTGTATCTTATGAGAGCCATCTCTGGGATGCAGAGGTGGGGGAAGAAAAAAAGAAAAAATACATGATCATTTTGTTATATATTTGAAAAGAATTGCAACTTGTGCATAGTAGATTTGCAGTTTCATGTACAATCACCTTTTTCATTATGCTATGGTATAGAAATACTTGTTTCATTCCATAAATTTAAAAAGATTTTTTAAAAATTGTCTTTGCTTTATTTTCAATAGATATCTCAATTCTTCCTTTTTGTTGTTTACTTGTTTCAGTTATGTCTGATACTTTGTGACCTCTTTGGAGATGGTGTTTCTTGGCAGAGAAACTAGAATGAATTTCCATTTCCTTCTCCAGGGTGTCTCCATTTTACAGATGAGGAATTGAGGAAAACAGATTTAGTTGAATTTCCCAGGGCCAGCTAGTAAGTGCCTGAGGCCAGATTTCCACTCTTGAAGATGTGTCTTCCTGATTGCAAGCCCAACACTCGATCTTTTTTCCCCATCCAGCTGCCTATTTTTCCTTGTATTAGGGTTATTTGTGGATCAAGTGTGGTGACACATAACCTGTATTCCCTGCTTCCAGGAAGATCATTCTGCCAGGATCACTTGACCTCAGTAGTTCTGAGTTAGAGTAGGGCTAAGTTGTCATCCACATGAAGAATCAGTGATCAGTGGTGGGACTGAACTGGTGAGAGACCCCTGAATTTCTTGCCTGGGTGAAATTTACAGCTGAACTGCTTTGATCTCAGAGGGAGCTTTCCAGAAGGGCAAGATGAGATGGATGTGATGAATAACAATGGGTAAGCTCCTCAAAGGAGCTCTCCATTTAAAGGGACTGGGGGGGGAGGGAGGAGGGGGGGTCAGGAGGATGGGATCCAGAGCTCTGTTAGAGCTGATTTGCATTGCCTAGTAAGAGTCAGTTGTTTTCAGTGTAATCATTTACATCTCAGAAATGGGCAAACAATACAAATCAAGGTTTAAATTATCGTTTTGTTGATTCTCTAGACCTAAGGAAAGGATGGAGAAAATGTTAACAATGCTGACTAAAAAGAATAAACTGGGTAATATGTGACAGAGACGATATTTGAATCTGGGGTTCCTGACCCCAAATCCAGCACTCCTTCCATCAAACCACACCATCCCTCTTATTAGAGCATTAAAAGCATGATTCCTTTCCTGAGTGGTTGTAAGGAAATTTGGGCTCACAGGAAAAGGGTACCACAGGCTATCAGCCTGATAATATGTCTTGCAAAGGGACAATCCAGGGAAGTATTTTGACGAAAGGTGTGAGGTGGAATGGTGGTCCCTGTGGGAAGAAAGGATGCTAAATTTTAGGAAGGCTATTGATGAACTGAAGTATGTTTTGAAGATGTTGTTCAGGAAGATCAGGGCACTAGAGGCCTTGCTACATAAGAGTCAATTGAAGAAAGAGGAATGGTTAGTTTTAAGGAGAGAATATGATAGCTATATTCAAGTATTTGATGAGTGGTCACCTGGGAGGGATTCAGCTTGTTTTGATTTGCCTCAGAGGACTGGAATAGGAGAATTTGGAGGAGGGAAGTTTTTTTTTTTTTTGCTTTTCAGAGGGCAATTGGGGTTAAGTAACTTGCCCAAGGTCACACAGCTAGATTTTTGTTTGTGTGTGCGTTAAGTGTCTGAGGCTGGATCGGAACTCAGGTCCTTCTGACTCCAGGGCCAACGCTCTACTCACTGCACCACCTAGCCGCCCTGGAGGGAAGTTTTAAAGAGGATTATTTAAACTCGAAAAAAATAACAAGCTTGAAAAAACTTGGGACGAATCTTCTTCACATTTAGAACTATTCATAAATGCAGTAGGCTTCCTTGAAAGACAATAACTTTTCCCTTTCTGTGTCTCCAATCAAGCTCTCTGAGAGTGATCATTGAAAATAGAAGAGAAAATTGCCAAAGTGGTCCTGTGTTCTGGTTCAATGTTCTTTCTCCATAGTTAAGTCAAGACCTATCCAATAGACACCTGCTGACATCTTACTACATGCAGGGTTCTATATATAGAACTGAGGGCAATGCCAAGGTCAACATGATAGAGTCTCAGAACTCAAAGGAACTCATGAACTAGCATGAGAAACGCAGAAATACTTCAAGTTGTTTTCATCTCACTCAGATGAGTTGGATGCAGAGTGTGAATGGGCATAAACCTATGTGTAGAGATAACAACAACAACAAAACCTTCCTTCATCCATGAGAGTAAGAAGGTCAGGCACTGCTGTCTAACTCTGGCAGAAATGAATTGTTGGGCTGTAGAAGACAGTGCCAGGAGGAGGGCAGGGTCTGTTTAGTATTTGTAGGAATTCTCTCTTCCCTTGAGGGGAAATTTCCATCCTTGGAAGCATTAGTAGCCTACTAGTCAATGTCACTGTTGGTGGGCCACCTAAACAAATAGCAACATTTCCTGGGAGGTATGCTGGCGGGGCAGATTAAGGGAACTGAGTCCAAGTCATACCTTAGTAAACTTGGGGAAGCACTTCTGCCCTCATCTGTAAAACAGCATCAGTTATAACTGTAGTAGCCCCACCATCACAAGGTTGTTGTGAGGTTCAAATGAGATTACTGTTAACTTACTTTGCAATTTTTTTTATAAGCAATTAGGGTTAAGTAACTTGCTCAAGGTTACACGCTAGTTATTTATGTGTAGGTGCTATGTATCCAAGGCTGGGATCCCATCCCAGTCCTCCTAACTCTGGGGCTGGGGCTCTTACTGTGCCACCTAGCTGCCCCTTACTTTGCAATTTTTAAGACACCTATAGACATTTAAGTTCAGCTTGTTCTTCTTATTAATAAGTACAGGCTCTGCTTAGAGACAGGCTGGGTGAGTTTTATGGGGAAATTCAGCCATTACTACTTAATGTTTTACTTGAAAAAGTTTCCATTGCCTTTAATTAAGCTCTGCCTCTGTCTCAGAGCCCCAGGGGCTTTGGAAATAACAGCTTGCTTACCAGGTGTGTTTGCTTTCAAGGGGGTTTTTTCCCCTCCCCTTGCTCAGTTCCAGAGAGGAGCCAAGAGATCACATCTAATGTGTTTTTAGAATGTCTTTCTTGAATAAATTGCAGATTCAAAATGAAAAGAGGATGAGCACCAACAGGGAAGGGAAGTGATAAGTCAGACAGGTGAAGCTTCTCTTCAATCAAGGATCAGCCTAGTTGATCAGCCAGGATCAGCCAGGCTCAAAGGGAGCTCTGGGGCATATAGGTTCTGGTGCTGGACAGCGCCCAGATCTTACCAAACCACTACTTCGATCAAAAATCTTCCCTGACTGCCAGGTCCTCTAGGATCAAATACAACATCTTTTAAGGATTTCTTGGTCTAGTTCATTGAGAAGGAGAAGAAGAAGAAGGTGAAGGAGAAAGAAGAGAAGGAGAAATAGAAGGGGAATAAGGAGAAGAAGAAATCAGCAGCAGCAACAGAAGAAGGAGGGGGAGGAGGAGCAGGAGGAGGACTGGCTGCCTATCAGACACTCATTTCACATTATTCCCCATTTGAAATCAGCTCCCTGGGGGGACAGTTTGTTTCACTTTTTACATATATATACCTAGCATGGTCCTTATCACATAGAAGACATTTAATAAATGCTTGTTGGTTGACTGGTGTACTATGAATTTGTACCAAACTGTAGTTTAAGATTTTTTTAGGTTTACCCTGATGTCTCCTGCTGCTGCTGGGATTTACAGGGCATGGGTTGCCTGTCCATCCAGAATCTATACCCAGATATTCAGTTTGTGGACAGGTTCAGGCCAAAGGAATCCTGGTATCTAACTGTGGGAATTAGCCTGCCCTTTCCTCACCCTCATTGACTCACTAAACATCCACTTTAGAGTCCTGGGGCAATTTTATTTTCTGATTCATATAGGGCTTCTTCTAAAAGGGAAGCAATATCAAATGATATTAAAAGGAATCAGGAACTTCACCTGTAATTTAAGTCAACATGTATTTATTAACTGCCTAATATGAGCCAGGGACTTGGCTGAGTGCTGAAAATACAACTATAAGCCAAAAGACATCCCCTGTCCTCAAAGATCTTACATGGCCTGAAGCTGGAAGCCAACTGCTGGTGGAAGAGGGACTTCCTGTTTGGTTCTTATTGGCACTTGTCCTCTGGCATTCTTCTCAGATTAGAGATCCTTTCCTTCTAGACCACAGGCCTTTAAGGGTCCTAGTCCAATAATAAGACCATCTCACATCTTTTCAGACCTTTGAGGTTTACAGTGTACTTTCCTCCAAACCCTATGATTAGTTAAGTAAATCAAGTATTATCTCCAGCTACCTACTGGGCAGGTAGGCAGCACAGTGAAAAGAATGCCAGCCCTGGAATTAGAAGGAATTGAGTTCAAATCTGATCTCTGACACTTCCTAGCTGTGTCACCCTGGGCAAGTCACTTTACCCAACTTGCCTCAGTTTCATCATCTATAAAAGGAGCTGGAGAAGGAAATGGCAAATCTTCCAGTATCTCTGCCAAGAAAACCCCAAATAGGGTCAAAGAGAGTCAGACACGAGCTGAAGGACTGGACAGCAAAGGCTGAGGAAACTGAAACAAAATCTTTCAGGATGTGATATGCCCATGGTCATAGATCTAGCAAGTGAGGGAGCCTGGTACAGGGGCAAGTGCACTGGATTTGCAGTCAGACCAGTTGGATTTGGGTCCTTCCTCTTGATCAAGTCACTCAAGTTCTCTGGTCCCCAATATTTCCATCTCTAAATGAGGCAGTGTCATTAATAGCCCCAAAGAGCCCTTCCATCTCTTGGTCTTTGACCCTAAAATGCAGCAAAACAGCACAGGGAAGGTCAAAATACAACTTCCTGACTTTGTTCGAACACTGGTGAGGAATAAGTCATTCTTGTATCCCACTTTATATACAATGCTTACCTCAAAGCAACCTTGCATGAATGAATCTAGCACTCACCAGCTGAACAACAAAGGGAAAAGCACTTCATCTCTCTTGACCTCAGTTTCAACAACTATAAAATGGTCATCTTAATACCAGTAATACCTGTTTCACAGGATTGTTTTAAGCAAAGGATTAATCAATCAAAGGGATTTTAAAGCATCCATTATGTACAAAGACAAAATTGAAACAGCTCTTTCCCTCAAGGAATTTATGATCAGTTGAGGGAAAACATGCCCAATCAAAGGAGATCCTGTGTATAAAACACTTTGTAAACATTAATGTGTTTTAATATTGTCATCAATTATTTTTGTCAGGACCATTATTGTGACTGTAGGGGGAGTGTTTCTGGATCATGCTTCAGCACATCATATCCAAACAAAAAAAAAGTTTCCATAGGATTGGGGCAGGGTGTTTTCTGACGTTGGTATAATGTACTATTTCATAGTCAGAAACAAATGGAGAGAGTATATAGTCAATGTCCCTAGTTACATACACACACACACACACACACCTATCTATCTATTCATATCCATATCTATATCTATACTTACAGATGTATATATATATATATATACCTACATAAATACATATATGTGTATATATACACACACATATATCCTCTTCCGAATACCCTCCACAAATGTTCATTCAACCTTCACTTGAAGAAATCCAGTGGTAGATGACTCACCACTAATCTAGGCTGCCAGGTTGCAAAATGGATAGAGCACTGGGCCTGGGCTCTGGAAGACCTGTGCTCAGATCTGACCTCAGATGCTATCTGTGTGACTCTGGGCAAATAACTTAATTCCTGTCTGCCTCAACTGTAAAATGGGGGTTAAAAATAGTTCCTACTTTCCAGGGTTGTTAAGAGGATTCAATAAAATTTTATTTTTAAAGTTCTTGGCATGGTGGCTGGAACATAATAGATAGGCTTCCTTCCTTCCCTCCCTCATTCCTTCCTTCCTTCCTTCCTTCCTTCCTTCCTTCCTTCCTTCCTTCCTTCCTTCCTTCCTTCCTTCCTTCCTAATAAGCCATTCTAAATTTAAATAGCTCTAATTGTTAGTATGTGTACTATATATAATTAAAAGCCATTTCCTTACAATTATCAAGGATGAATACTACAGTACTGGGTGAAATAATGAAGAGTGAAATGAACAGAATCAAGAGAATATTATATACAGTAACAGTAATATTGTTTTAAGAATGACTTTGAGCAAATAAGTTCTTTTGTGTATTATAAATACCAAATTTACCATAGTGGACATATGAAGAAAGATACTATCTCCATCCAAAGAAAGAACTGATAAATAGAAGTATATATAAAATAATTTTGCATACATACATACATCTACATTTATATACACATATATACCTATTTGTTTCTAATGGTAGCCATCTCTGGGGTGAAGGGAGGAAGGAAGAAAAAAGGGAAAAAAGCAATCTACATAATAATTTTGTTGCACATTTGAAAGGAATAGCAAGTTATGCATGGTAGATTTGCAGTTTTTTGTACAATCATCGTTTTATTGTACTATGTTATGGAAATGCTTGTTTTATTCCATAAATTAAAAATAAAATAAAATAAAAAGGATCAGTGCTCACTCTGCCCTTAGGGACCAGGTAGAATAAAATCAAATCCCTTTTTTAGTTGTTCAAGTAAATGCTTCTCTCTGACCTCAGGTCTTCTCTTTCCCAAGATTCCCACCCCTAGACCCTTCATGTGCCCTGGAAGCCAGTCATTTACCCTTCTCTGAATGAGAAGGGTAGTTCACCAGTTCCTTTCCTGATTTGTGGCATCTGGAACTGCAGATGACACTGCTGATGTGTTCAGGTAGGCAGAAGACAGAAGGACTGTTGTCTCCCTCCCCCTAGATACTCTGCCTTTATTAATAAAGCCATAGATGACAATAGCTCTTTTAGCTGTTTTCTCACACTGCTGGCTCATCTAAAACTATAGTATCCCAGAACTGAGAGTTGGAAGGAACATCAGTGCAACCATCCACTCCAACCCATAAATAAAAGGAAGCCCAGACAAAATGGCATAGAGACTCTGCTTTTGATTCCAGTCCACTACAACCTCCAAATGGCTTTCACATTTGTTCTTTTTAGTGGAGCCTTTTACCCATCCTGTACTGGAGCAGCTGATATTTTTAATCCAAGTTCAGTACTTGACACTGACCTTTTAAAAACCTAAGGAATGTCATTCTCCAGCTCCCCATGCTTAAATGGAAGTAGCCCTGGGGAGTTCAAAGTTTGCCAATATCCTGACATGTTAGAGCATGGGTTCCAGTGCTAAGCAGGGGGTAAGACTTCCAAGGACTGGCCAAGAGTGCCCAGCTTTTCAGACATAGCAGTTCATATAGACCTTCTTCAACAGCATTGAAGAGCATGGATGGATGCTGGCACTGATGAATTCATGGATCCTTCAAGAATGGAAGTTGAATGAGTATGTAGCAAAAGTCAACACTAGTGCAGTCCAATCTAAATCTGTGGGTGTGATTTACTGAGGTCCTGTTGGAGCCATAATTAGAGCCTTAGCAGGAAATCATAATGACAAACCCTAACAATGATAACTAATATCCAGGGGTGCTAGGGGTACTGTCCTTAGCAGTAAGGACTTGGCTGCTCATGGCTCTGGGACTCCCAGAACTCAGCAGCTGAGCTCATATAACTTGGGAAAGGAGCCAACCTATAGTATCCCCTCTTGGTCTCATCACACAGTGTCAGATATAATACAAAATGTCAAATTCCATTTCAAACTAAGTCTGCTGTCTTTAGACTTGGGACACAGCTGGCAGGGTGGCTAATAGCCCCCATTGCTGAGTTTGCAGGGATTTGCTGAGGCCCAAAATGTTAATCCAAGAAGGGCCTTCGTAGCTTAGGGATATTGTTTCAATTTCTTCCCAGACAGTAGGAAATCTCTTGTTGATTATAAATAGCCCTGCAGAATTTCCGATGTGGCATCTCATTGCCCAAAGTTGAAGCAGAAAGCAGTTTCCATCTAATCCAGGGCCTGGAGGCCTCTATTTCACCTAGAAAAGACTCCTTCCACCTTGGAAACTATTGTCATGCACCAGCATTCAAGCTGCCTCCTCCAGCCCTTTGTCTGGGCAGATTCCCCTGTAGCGACCCAGATGTGGAATTCCCAGAGCCACAAACCCCACCCTTACTGTGAGAGATGCTTACACATGCCAAAGCTGCTTATGCTCACCAAGCCAAAGTTCTTCACAATATTTTCAAAGGAATGGAGATTTTCTTTAATGTCTTACAGGAGGAAATATGATGTGGGTTTAATATTGCATGATGAGCTACCGACTCAGCCTTGGGAAAATATGCTTTATGCATGAAAATGTAAAAGGCCCATATGTTGCAGTCAAGTTTCACTGTTGACCATAAAGTATATTGTAATAGAAGTTGTAAAGCCAGCTCAGAGTGGGGAATTTCAAAAAGGAAAAAAATAGTGCAGAGGTGGTAAGGACCAGAGCTTCTAAAGAAACATGTCTTAATACTCCAATGAGAGAGTTATTCCTTAATCACTGGATCACAAAGCTAGGGCTGAAAGAGCCTTCAAGGCCAGTTTGTCCAACCACCTTATTTCGTAGTTGAGGAATCAGAACTTCACAAATTTGACATGATTAACCGAAGTAGCAGAACTAGGATTCGGAGTCTTTTAGCTCTGGGTCCAGGGCTCTGTCCCAAAGATCACAGATACCTTTATGATAGAGTTGCTCTTGTCTGTGCCCCAAAGACCAACTTGGCAGTGGAAAGGCAGTGTGACATGAACATGAGGGGAAGAACCTTAGAATTACAGTTAGGAGAGACCCAAGTCACCCTGAGACTCAGATATCTCTTGTGTAACATGCATGAACTTCCTGCCTCATGGGGATATTGTGAGTATAGGATGTTGTGAAACCTAAATGCCAAAGAAGGAGGAGTTTCATTATTATTTGTGCCTCTAGAGAGACATCAGAAATGGAGCCACAGCCAGTACATGTGGCACCCTGAGAGAACTGCAAGAAAATAGGGCAAGCAGTACTGGTGGCCCTCTGATAACGTGTGATATAGAAATGACACAAGAAGTCATTAAGAGGAAAATTGCTCAGCATGGGCAATTGATTAAAGCAGTGACTTGTGGGGGACCTTTTGCACCTTGATGCATTGACACCCACAGATGAGTTCCCAAAGTCTGCACAGGAGTCACAGCTTGGGGATGGGGATGGAGTTGAATGACAAAAGGGCTAAATGATTTCAAAAGATGTTCATTTCTACAATGGAGAGGAAAAAAGGGATACAGAGAGTGGGGAGAAAGAGGGACAGAGACAGACAGAGATAGACAGAGAGACAGAAGAGAGACGATCTGGTATCAGTTAAAAAGTATTGAAATGAACAAATAACTATGATACAATAGACATTATTTTATTTGAGGTATCTTGGGATAGTGGATAGAGAACTGGCCTTGGATCTAGGACTTCCTGGCTCAATTCCTGCCCTTGACACACACTACCAGTGAGACTTTGGGCAAGTCTTAGTGATCTAGGTAAGTGTTTTATGACCATAAGTTGCAGAACAGGTTCTGACTTGCACTGATAGAAGGAACTGCCTTCCCCAATAAAACCCAAATCCTCTTCCTTTTCCTAAATTGAATACAAATCAGAAAATGGTAAATGTCTTTCAAATTCGGGCTAAGACATTTGCTTGATGTGTGGTCATAGATAGTGGGATTGAGTAGGGAGCTCTTTGTCATTGGAAATGTTCAAAGACCCTACTGCTAGGGCTACTGTAATAGTCACTGAATTGACTCAAGAGCCCCTGAGATATTTTTCCAGTTCTGGAAGAAAGAAGGGCTTGAGCTCCCCTGGTTCCTCAGCTAAGAAGTTTGATAATCTGGCTGGAAGACAATCCTGAGATTTAAGCAATAAACCCTGTCTCCTTGTCCTATCCCTATCCCTTTCCTTCCTGTATCATACTTCCCTGGTTTTGTCTCCCATATTTCCTCCTAGGTTGTGCGCTCCCAGGGCAAAGGTCATAGATGCCTACCTGACTTCTCTGTCTCCAACTGCACTAAAGGGAATATTTTCCACATGTAAGGCATTCCATAAATACCCAATCAAATTCCCAACAAATTCAAATCCACTGTCCAATTAAGCACTGGATTGTTTGGCAATTACAGGATCTCCTGGGTGAAAATGACCTCAAGGAAATCTAGTCAAGTCTGTTCCAGAACAAAAATTCCCTGATGAGGGTTCATTCAAATTTTGTTTGCAGATGCCTAAATGTGGAAATCACTCTCTGCTTACCTCCAGAAATGGGCTATGGACAGTAAGGGAGGGAGAAAGGGTGAGGTGGAGAAAGAGAGGGATCAAGCAAGCCATAGATGTTGGTTGAGTGTCTTCTGGATGATGGGCACTGGGCTGGACTGGGGGCATTCCAAAATGAAATGGAAGTATCCCCTGACCTCAATGGGCTTACATTGGATGCAAATCTGTGATCATGTGATCCTATGAACTAATAATTAGACACATGACATATGGAAAATGAATGCAAGGTAGTTTGGGAGAGGGAGGCACTAGCATTTGGGGGCATTACGGAAAGCTTTATATGGAAGGTGGTACTTGAGGAACCTGAGATGACTGAGAGGCAGAGGCAAGGAGGGAGAGCATGGAGGAAAGGCAGCTCCAAAGCAAGGAGATGGGAAATGCAGATGTTGGGGAGGGGATGGCAGCAAGTCATGCAGTGTGGAGGAAGAGTTTGTGGTGGATGATGGTGTGGGGGGAGAAAGGGACCTGGATGTGAAGAGCTTTAAATACAAAAAGAGTTTGTCTTTTAATCTTAGGTTCAATAGGAGTCACTGTAATTTACTGAACAGGGGATGACACAGTCAGACCCATGCTTTAGGAAAATCACATTGGTGAGTGAAGAGAAAATGGGTTATGGTGGGGGGAGACTTGAAGGCAAGGTCCATGGCAACAGTCTGGGCAGAAGACAGAGGCCTGAAGCAAGCTTGTGGCTGCATGAGAACAGGGAGCATCTACAAGAAAGTGGAAGAGAATAGCTATTCATATAGCACCTACTTTGTGCCTAACACTGCTCTGAGCACCTCTCAAATGTTATCTCATTGAATCTTCACAACAACCTTGGGAGGTAACTACTGTTACTGTCCTCATTTTATAGTTGAGGAAAGTGAGGTGAGCAGAAGCTACTAAGTGTCTGAGCCGTGATTTTAACTCAGATCTTCTTGACTTTAGGCCTAGGGCTTTGCAGCAGTGGCATGAAATTCAGGTAGAAATGGGCTGGTAAATCATACACAAGGATCTCTTTGGGCCAGATATTGACTTAAGAACCACATCTTAACACTGCTTTTGTCCTGTTGTAGTATCATCTCTTTTATTAAATATTTTTCTTTTTTTTTTTGGAGGGCAATTGGGGTTAAGTAACTTGCCCAAGGTCACAAGGCTAGGTTTTTGTTTGTGTGTGCATTAAGTGTCTGAGGCTGGATTCGAACTCAGGTCCTTCTGACTCCAGGGCCAGCACTCTACTCACTGCGCCACCTAGCCACTCCTTTATTAAATGTTTTTCAATTACATTGTAGTCTGTTTAGACAGTGGGGAGTATTATAGGCTTCATGTTTGCTATTTCTGGTATATACAAAGAACTTACAAGATTTGATAATATGTTGATTATGCCGGGTGAGATTTCAGAGACTATAAGCCTAGGGGAATGGTAGGATGATGGTGTCCTTGAGTGTAACAGGAAAATTCATGGAGAGAGAATTTTGGGGAGAATATAAGTAAGCTTGATTTTGGGCATGTTGAGTTCCAAATGTCTCTGTGACATCCAGTTTGTGATATGTAATAGACCCTGGGCAAGTCACTTCACCCTGTTTGCCTCAATTTCCTTATCTCTAAAATGAGCTGGAGAAGGAAGCATTGAACCCCTCTAGTATTTCTGCCAAGAAAACCCCAAATGGGGTCATGAGGAGTCAGACACAACTAGAAATGGCTAAACGACAACAAAAACCCAAGAGGTGATTGGGGACACAAGATGAGACTCAAGGAGACTGTGTGGCTGAACCAGTTCCCTTCTCATTTTTAGTCCTAATTTTCGATTGTACTGGTTTTGCTTATAAAACAACCCTTCCTTTTTATGTCATTGAGAATGTTCCTTTTCTCATGTATGCTTTTCTCTACCACTGGTTTGGTCAAGCATTCTTCCCTTACCCATAGTTGTAAAACATTGTCTTTCTTGCTTCTCTCATTTCTTTATGGAATGAACTTTTATATCTAGGTTTATATCTAGGTCAGTAATTACATTTTGAGTTTTTTATGGTGTGTGGTGCAAGATACTGTTTGAAAAGGAATTGGTGAAAGCTAGGTTTCCAGTTCCCAGGACAGGCTTGACGAAATAGCCAGTCTTTAGCCCAGAGGCAGGCTCTCTAGGTTTCCTGAGGCTCTCTGTGCTCCTAAGTTAGCTTGCTTCTGTAGTACAAATCTGATTTTTTCAATTGATCAAACTTATTAGGTTTTCCCTTTTTCTCTAATTTGGTTTAAGAGCTGCTCCCCCCACTCACCCTCATCCTGCTTTGCTTCTAGTACTTTCTCACTGTTTCCTCCAGGTAGAAGAGTGGAGAGAGCACTGAACCGGGAGTCAGAAAGATCTGAGTTTGAATCTTAACTCAGACACTTGATGGAGTCACCTAATCTCCTTCTGCCCCAGTTACCTCATCTGTAAAATAAGGATAATAATAGAACCCACTTCTTTGGATTATTGTGGGGATAAAATAAGAAATTATTTGTAAAGTGCTTTGGCAAATTCCAAGTGCTCAATCAATGCTATTATTAAATAATAAACTTAAATCATTAAATAATAATCATTAACAGTAAATTTATTAACACCTTATTAATATTATATAATGATTATTAAATCACATTATAATTATTTTCCTCCAGATGAATTTCATTATTTCTTCTGTTTCTGTAGTTTGATTGGTATATAATTGTATAAATGAATTTGTTTAGAGAGCACTATAATTATTTTTTTCAGTATTTATTTAGAGATGCTTGAACTCATTTACATCTGGAAGCCATATCTCCTTCTGTTGTTTCTGGTTTTCCTGTTGCTTTATCTATTTGTGTTCAAGTCTTCGAGTTTCTTCCTGAAATCTCTGGTAATTTCAGCATTTTTCCATTCCCCTCATCCAGTCACCTCTATTTTACTTATCACTCATTTGTTGACTCCCTCCTTTCTGAGTTTAGTTTCTTTGGGGGTTGGATCTCAGATCACCTTAAATTTCTCCCATAATGAGCAACTCACAGTTCACCAGCCTAGGTCTCTGCCTCATGTGATTTGTTTTTAGACAGCTAAGTGGTACAGTAGATGGAATACTAGGCTTGGATTCAGGAAGATCTGAGTTCAAATTTGGCTTCAGATGCTTACTAACTTGTGACTCTGGGGAGATCATTTAACTCCTATTTGCCTCAGTTCCTCATCTGTAAAATGGAGGCATACTGGAGAAGGAAATGGCATATCCACTCCAATATCTTTGCCAAGAAAACCTCATGGACGAAGTTTATGGGGTCACATAGAGTTGTACACAATTGAATGAACAACAAGAATAGCAAACTGGCCCTAGTGAGACTCTGTGCTCATTCCATCAGGTTTGGTGGAGTATTGCATAGCCCCTTACATGCATGATGTCCTGTCCTACCTGCCTCCTTTCTTCCTCTCTTCTCTAGCCTGGCACCAGAAGTTCAGAGCCTGTTTTCCCTAGCACAAGCAGCACATTGCTTTGCAGGAGTGGTGCTTCTGGCACCCTGACAGGCTTTTGCTCCCCATGGGCTATAGCCAAGTTGGCTATCAAACACTGAGCAAACTTTAGCAGGCTGGACCAAGAGGCTCCATAGCACTGGAAAGAAGGAAGAGTATAGAGTTGGAATTTCATGTAAGTCTGTGTTATATCCTTGAGTCTGCTGGTGTAGACTTGATCCCTTGATCATGGAAGTTGAGGAAGGAGTATTGAGTGATCCCAGGCCAATGAATATAATAACTCCCTGACTTTGCGGTTTATTTTTTTTAACCTTCTTTTGGATTCTTGGTGTCCTAGACAGCTGGAGTTCCTTTATCTTCCGTACATGATTTCTGTTTTTGGAGAGGTTTGAGGGGACATGGGAATCAGAGAAAATGTTGAGTTTTCCATATTGTTGCTCTCCTGATCCAGAAGTCCCTACCACTGTTATTATGTTGGTATGAAGTTTGGAGTAATTACTATGACTAATTTTATTTAGTTCCGCACTTATTTCTATCAAAAGTGATTTTTATGGTTCATGTATGTGCTCTTTAAGAGCATATCTACTCTCAAATATTTTATAATTCTATAGTTGTTTTAATGAATTTTGTCTTTCCTTTTGACTTCATTGGTAATATGTATTTATTGTGAATCTTTAATTGTCACTGTAGGATACTCCATATAGGCCTTCATGTCATAAGTAAAAATATAGTAACTTTATTTCCTTTTTTGCTTATATCTATTTTCTTAATTTCCTTTCTCTTATTGCTATAGCTAGAAATTATTTATTTTAAAAATTCTTTTGTTTCTAAATTTTGATTTCAAGATGCTTTCCCTCCCTTCACATCCTCACTGAGATGTAAAACAATATATTAGTTATACCTGTGAAATCATGCAAAATGTATTTCCATATTAGCCA
Organism: Gymnobelideus leadbeateri; assembly: GCA_011680675.1. NCBI lineage: Eukaryota > Metazoa > Chordata > Mammalia > Diprotodontia > Petauridae > Gymnobelideus > Gymnobelideus leadbeateri. The sequence continues at coordinate 325,694 of WOXC01001846.1, forward strand.
CAGCACAAAAAAGGCCAAAAATAAGAAAATTATACTTCACTCAGAGTTCCTTATTTCTCTGGAGGTTGGTAGCATTTTTTCATCATGAGTCCTTTGGAATTGCCTTGGATCACTCTGTTGACCAGAAAAGTCAAGTCTTTCACAGTTGATCATACAACATTGCTGTTACTGTGCACAGTGATCTCCCGGTTCTTCTCACCTTACTTTGCATCAGTTCATAGAGGTCTTCTCAGGTTATTCTGAAATCACCCCCTTCAGCATTTCCCACAACACAATATACTCCATCACAATCATATGCCACACCTTGTTCAGTCATTTCCCAATTGATGAGTATCCCTTCAATTTCTGATTCTTTGCCACCACAGAAAGAGCTCCTATAAATGTTTTTCTACATTTCCTTTTCCTTTGATCTATTTAAAATATAGACCTTGCAGTGGTATTGCTAAAGCAAAGGGCATGTACAGCTTTACACCCCCTTGGGTGTAGTTCCAGACTATTCCTCAGAATGGTTGGACCAGTTGTTATTCTACCAATAGTTCCTTAATGTGTCTATTTTCTCTCACCCCTCTAGCATTTGTCATTTCTGCTAGGTGTGAGATGGTACCTCCTCAGAGTTGTTTTAATTTTCTTTTCTCTAACCAGTAGTGATTTAGAGCATTTTTATGTGACTATAGATGGTTTTTATTTTTTTCTTCTGAAAATTGCCTATCCATATCTTTTGACCATTTATCAATTGAGTAAGGGCTTTGATTTTTATAAATTTGAATCAGTTCCCTATATTTTGGAGAAATAACTCTTGATTAGAAAAACTAGCTGTAAACATTTTTGATATGACTTCATTGTCTATAGTACCTTTTAGTAAAATGTAGTTTTCCTAATTATCTATTTCAGTTAGGTCTAATTTTGTTTTTGCTTTGTATGAGATCATGATTGCTACTGTTACCCTCTTTGCTTCAGCTGAAGCATAATAGACTTGGCTTCAGTCCTTCATTTCAACTTTGGGTATCTTTCTTTCCCAAGAGTGTTTCTTGTACAAAATAAATTTTTGGATCCTGGTTTCCAATCTATCCTGCTATTTGCTTCTGCTCATCTCATTCACATTCACAGTTATGATCACTAACTGGGCATTTCCCTCTGTCCCATTTTCTTCTGTTTCTTCTTCTCTCTCTCCTTTGATCCTGTCTGTCTTCAAGCATCTTTTTTGCTTCTGACCACTGCCTCTGTCTCTCTGCCTTCCCTTCCTCTTATTATACCCCCACATATTTCTTATCTCCTTCCTCTCCTATCCCCCAACTGGGTAAGATAGATTTCTATACCTAATTGAGTATGTGTATGTGCGTGTGCTCTCTTTGAACCAATTCCAATGAAAGCATGGTTCAAGCATTGCCTGCCATCCCCACCCCCCACATTTCTCCCTCCACTATAAAAAATTTTCCTTTCACATCTACTTTATGTGAGGAAATTGGCAACATTCTACATCTCCATTCCCCCTTCTCCCACTGCATTCTCTTTCTCACTCTTTCATTTTTTGGAGATCGTTACAACTTACAACTGTTACAACTAACAATCGTTACAACACCCATGTCCTCTATTTAAACTCATTTTAACTACCCTAATGATAATCAATTTCTTAGGAGTTGCAGGTGTTGTCTTATTATGTAGGACTATGTTTAGTTTAACTTTATTAATTATTTTATTTTATATATTACAAATGACATATATCATATTATAATTTCTAAATGTTGGGTAGGTAGATTGGAGGGCAAATATATTGGTGGGATATCCACAGATTGAGATGGTGTCCTAGTACTCCAGCCTTTACATGAGCAGGGGTGTGGCTTTGGGGATGGAGAGTTATAAATAAAGAATTCATCTAAGTGAGCTTTGGACTTAATTAGTATTGACCACCCCAAAATGATGACTCCCTTTCCTCTTCTGTTTTGTATGTGAAGACACAGACTTTGGATTGATAGCATAGCTTTCTTGCATGTCCTGATTCCAACCTCAGCCACTCCCCCACCCAAAGGAGGGGGGGAGCTTTCTGAAAATTTGTACAAAATTCCAAGAAAGGAGAGAAAAAAATAAAATTAAACTAAACAAAGCCAAAACTAAACCTTCAGGCCAACTACTATTTTAAAAATTGCAAATTGGTTGTTACTGACTTAAAATTAAAGTGTTGCAGCATCACCAGGCTGGAGGCAGTGTTTCCATGGTGATGCTTTCTGGAGAGAGGACAGGTCTGTGGGGCTGCTTGCCCTGATACAATCTGGGATTCCCTTTGACTGCATCAAATCACCTCCTTTGCCAGCTTGGGAAGGAGAGATCAGTCTGTGGGCAGTGCTCCTAGCCCAGATGAACGCTGGTGCCAGTGGGGCCTCCATCATGTCCTTAACAAGACAGGATGGGTTCATGGACGCAGTCATCCCAATGCTTCAACCCTGGCACATTTGTTTTTCTTAAGTTACCCAAGAACATAGTTTTGGTCTCACGTGGTCCTAGGCAGAGAAATCAAATAGACTGGACCACACAGTTATTTTGTGGGTGTGATTTCAAAGAAGTAGATCTTGCTTAAAATCTTTCTGGTCATTTGGTGAGGAGGGTTCTTTTGTATTCCACTTGAAAATAAGCTTTATTGGGTCACTTCCTGTTTGTCTCAGTCTCCCCAGGTCTATCTGAGCAGTTGACATATAGTAGCCAGTCAGTTAGTGAACAAGCACTTAGTAAGCACCCACTATATACTAGGAATTAAATGCTGGAAGTACCAAGAAAAAAAAAAAAACATTAAAAATCCCTGCCCTCAAGGAGCTCACTGTCTTATGGAGAAGACAACATGAAAAAAATCTGGGTGCACTCAGAATATATACAGGGTAAATAGGAGGAACTCAGAGAGAGAAGGTGCAAGAAATGGCGGTAGAGGGGAGGGAGAAGACACCAGGAAAAACCTCATACAGGAAATGGGATTGAGATGAGTCTTGAAGGAGACTAGGGAAGCTGAAAGCCAGAGGTGAGAAGGGAGAGCATTCTACGTATGAGGCTACTCAATAAGCAACACTTGGTCATTGACTGAATCAATGCATGTTGGTGAAAAGGATATTCCTTACATTTCTTACTAGGATAACCTCCAACTAGCCATTCAAAGATTGAAAATAAATGTCTAAGGGGATATGAGATAAAGTCCCAATACTACAGTAGAATTCATGTCCACTTCCCCATTTAATGGGTTACAGAAAGCACCAAAACAGAGCATGTACAAATTTGAGAACAAACACCCTCTCATAGGGGATTGGCTGCTCTGGAAGGTGCATCATTTGATGCATCTAACCTACACAAAGCAGAATGAGGAGCCATACAGCAAAGATGTTGGGAAGCAGATTTCATGAACCATCAGAAGAAGAGGGGAAGAGCATTGGACTCCTCCAGGGCTGGTGGGGGGCTCCATCTCCAAGGAGACCCTCAGGCAAGCACTGATTTTTAGGCTGTGGATGCTGTAGTCAGGGATGGATGGCAGAAGCTGTCTCTGTGCTATCTGCCAGCTCTGAGACATTACAAATCTTGTGATTCTCTGAGAAATGGTCCCATGTGGAAAAGCTGCTTTGTGAAACCAAGCTTCAACAGTGGGGCAGGAGGTAGATTTGAGAAGGTCTTCCTTTCCCTTCCCTTCCCTTCCCTTCCCTTCCCTTCCCTTCCCTTCCCTTCCCTTCCCTTCCCTTCCCTTCCCTTCCCTTCCCTTCCCTTCCCTTCCCTTCCTTAGCATGAAGTATGGATAAAAGGTCAATTTATATGATTTTCCTAAGGGTTCTTATCCTTCATCGTACACCCCCACCTCCAGGGGAAGCTTCCCAAATGTGGAGAATTAAGGGGCTCCCTGCCTACCTCCTGTTAACCTGGATAACTTCATTATCAGCCCAATGTCCCAACAAGTCACAGTGAGCAGGCACTCAGGCCCCAGATGATGGGCCAGGCCCCAGATGATGGGCACAGGCCATGGGGGTCCCCAGACCCTTCTCTGCCTCTTACCTTGCACAGCCCATAGGCAAGCCTTTGTTGTATTAGAAGAGGATGAAAGTGGAGCCCATAAAAGGAAAGTTATTTGTTCCAGCTCACATCTAGAGCTTGTAAGCTCTAGACCTTGAATTCACATGCAGGTCTCTGCCTCTAAATATTGATTCTAAATCAAGGTTCCTTTTTTTGACATTGCCATGATAACATAATAAAAAATAGAATGGGGGCAGAGCCAAGTTGTCAGAGTAGAAGCAGGAAATTCTATGAGCTACCCCCACAACCACCTTCAATACCTGTAAAATATGACTCTAAACAAATTTTAGAGCTACAGAACCCACAAAGAGCCTGAGAGAAACAAATCTCCCACTGAAGGCATCCTGGAAGGCCGACAGGAAGGGTCTATTGTAGCTTGCTGGGAGCTGAACACAGTCCCCTGTGAGCTGCTTGGTTCCAGCCCCAGGGTGACCTGACCACAGGCAGCCAGAGTATACTTCAGGAGAGTGAATAACCAGTAGCTATGGTGGTTTCCAGACTTCTCAACACATAAACACCAAAGAGAAAGTAAAAGGTTAATGAAGAACTCTGTTGGAACTAGGTGACCTAAGAGTGCAGTCCAACCCCTGCCCCCTGGGCGAGAGGTGGCAGAGGCTGCTGCAACTGCAGCCGCTGCTGCATGGCTGCCTCTGGAGCTCCTGGCCTGCAGATAGTAGGGGGAACAAGTGACCACTGAGAAGGTAATCACTCTTGCTTTATCCTGTTTGGATCTGGGTTGCTTTCTTGGGTGGTGGTGCTGGGGTGAGACATGCCAGTGTGCCAATGTGGTGTCTGCGGAGAGGGTGCCCTCCTCAGACTTCAGACAACTTTGTGGAAACCACAGTGATTTGGGACAAAGCTCTCTCCATTCTGGAAGCTGAGTTCTACAGTGGCAAAGAGCTCAAAAGTCAAGTAATTGGCTGGCAAGATGAGCAAGCAGAGGAAGCACAAATAGACCACAGAATCCTTCTTTGGGGACAAAAAGGATCAAAGAATGGAACAGGAGGAAGACAATGAAGTCAGAATTCCTGAGTCAAAAGCTTTCAAGAAAAATATGAGCTGCAGGCTGTGGAGGAGCTCCAGAAGGATTGTGAAAATCAAGTAAGAGAAGTGGAGGAAAAATTGGGAAGAGAAATGAGGATGATGCAAGAAAATCATGAAAAGAGAGTCAACAGTCTGCTAAAGGAGACCCTCCCAAAAATACTGAAAAAAAATAACACTTTAAAAATAGACTAACTTAAATAGCAGTAGAGGCCCAAAAAGCCAATCAGGAGAAGAATTCTTTAAAAAGCCAAATTTCACAGATGGAAAATGAATTTCAAAAACTCACTGAAGACAATTATTCCTTCAAAATTAGATTGAAGCAAATGGATGTTAATGACTTTATGAGAAATCAAGATACTATAAAATAGGTCCAAACAAAGGGAAAAAATAGAAGACAATGTGAAATACCTCATTGAAAACTTGACCTGGAAAATAGATCCAGGAGAGATAATTTAAAAATTATTGCACTACATGAAAGCCATGATAAAAAAGGAGCCTAGAAATCATCCTTAAAGAAATTCTCAAGGAAAATTGCCCTGATATTCTAGAACCAGAGGGCAAAATAGAAATTGAAAGAATTCACCAATCACCTCTTGAAAAAAAATCCCCAAAAGAAAACTCCTAGGAATATTGCAGCCAAATTCCAGAGTTCCCAGGTCAAGGAGAAAATATTACAAGCAGCCAAGAAGAAACAATTTGAATATTATGGAAACACAATCAGGATAACACAAGACCTAGCAGCTTCTACATTAAGGGATCAAAGGGCTTGGAATATGATATTCCAGAGGTCAAATGAGCTAGGATTAAAACCAAGAATCACCTACCCATCATGCTTCAGAGGAAAATATGATCTTTCAATGAAATAGAGGACTTTCAGGCATTCTTGATGAAACAACCAGAGCTGAATAGAAAATTTGACTTTCAATTACAAGAAGAGAAGCATGAGTAGGTAAACATGATAAAGGAATCATAAGGAACTTATTAAAGTTGAACTATTTACATTACTACATGGAAAATGATCATTGTAACTCATGAGACTTTTCTCAATATGAGGATAGTTGAAGGGATATATATGTATACATACATATATGCATATGTATAGGAGTGTGTATGTGTATATAAATATATTTGTGTGTGCAGATGTGTGCATATGTATACATAGACAATACACAGGATGATTTGAATATGAAGGGATGATATTTTAAAAATAAAATTATGAAGTGAGAGAGCAATATAATGAGAGAATGAGATAGGGAGAGATAGAATAGGGTAAATTATCTCATATAAAAAAGGCAAGAGAAAACTGTTACAATGGAGGGGAAGAACAGGAAGGCAAAAGGGAATGGGTCAACCTTACTCTCATTGAATCTTAAGAAGGGAATAACATACACACTCAATTGGGTATCTTACTTTACAGGAAAGTAGGGGGAAAGGGAAAAGAGAGGGGATGATAAAAGCAAGGGCAGAATGGGGAGGGGAGGATTGTTAGAAATACACACTTTTGAAAAGGGACAGGGCCAAAGGAGAAAATAGAATGGGTGGGGCAGGATAAGGTGAAGGGAAATATAGTTAGTCTTTCACAATATATCTACCATGGAAATGTTTTGTGTAACTACACATGCACAACCTATATTGAATAAGTTATCTTCCCAGTATGGGTAGGTGATGAGGGAAGAAAGGAAAGAAGCTGGAAATCAAAGTTTTAAAATCAAATGTTTAGAAAATTGTGGGGGATTTTTACATGCAACTGGGAAATAAAATATACAGACACTGGATATAGAAATACATCTTGCCCTACTAGAAAGTCAGAGGGGGAATGGGGAAGGATGCAAGAAAAAGCAGATTTGGGGAAGGGGTATTCAGTAGAATCACTATATTGGTGTGGGGGTTAGGGGAAAGATGGGGAGAAAATTTGTAACTAAAAATCTTGTGGGGCGGCTAGGTGGCGCAGTGAGTAGAGTGTCGGCCCTGGAGTCAGAAGGACCTGAGTTCGGATCTGGCCTCAGACACTTAATGCACACACAACCAAAAACCTAGCCGTGTGACCTTGGGCAAGTTGCTTAACCCCAATTGCTCTCCAAAAAAAAAAAAAAGGCAAAAAAAAATCTTGTGGAAATGAATGTCAAAAACTAAAAAAAAAAAATTAAAAATAGAATAAAAAAACTAAGTTTCCCCTCTCCCTTTACTACGTAGTTTTACAATTCAAAGTACTAGGGTCAATGAGCAGTCATGGGCAGGAGGAAAAGAAAAGGTTTGAGCCAGAAGAGATAGAACCCTAGATTGTATACAGAAGATCTGATACCCAAATGAACGTGATGCCCTTGTGCAAGGTGAAGCCCTTCTCTGGGTTTTCAGTTCTCCATTTCAATGCTCTGTTTATTAGAACTACCCAATATCAGATCAATTTGATAGTTAGTGAGCTCTCCATTACAGCATGTATTCAAGAAGAAGTTAGGCAACTAATTCTCATGGATGTTATAGAGAAGGCGAGGCTGGCTGACAATATCCAGTGGGACAGTAAAAAATATATTTGTTCCATTCCTAGGATTCTATGGTGTTGTTCAGTCATTTCAGGCTCTCCATGATCCTATTTGGGGTTTACTTGGCAAAGATAGTGGAGTGGTTTGCCATTTCCTTCTCCAGTTCATTTGACAGATGATTAAACTGAGGCAAATAGAGTTGTGATGTGCCCGGTGTCAAAAAGCTAGTGTCTGAGATCAGATTTGAATTCAGGTCTTTCAGACTCCAGATCTGGCACTCTATCCTCTGCACCACCTAGCTTCCCCTAGAATTCTGTATCTCCTCTATAACCAGACTATCAGGTTTAGGACTAAACTGTTAATTTTCTACCCAGTTTATGATAGTAAACAGCCTGACTTTGTATTGTATTTTTCCTTGAAAATATTCTAGAGTTTTAGTCAAATAAGTAAGTAATGATTTCAGGGCTTAAGTGATAGGGAAGAGATGATGCTCTTTTGTCCCCATTTTTATAATCCCGGTCACCTAGCAGCATGGCCCTGAGAGGCCTGGGCCTCTTGATCCTGGGCATGGGGAAGGAGGGGCCTTGAGTAGATGGCAGGAGGAGTATGTGCCCAACCCTGTGCCAAGAGGCCACTTCTACCCAGTTCTATGATTCTGATTTCCCTCTAAGTCTGTGAATATTTTTCTTTTGGAGAGCTTTCTAATAAATCTGCAGGAGTCAAGAGCAGAGGGTAAAGAAGAGAGTCAGGCACAGCCTGCAGGAATGAATGGGTACCGATTTCCACCCCTTGAGACCCATGAATTGGTTCCAGTTGTGGTTCCACGGTTAACGCTGTGGCCTGTCAGCCAGGCCTGTGCTGTGGGCGCTGGCTGGGGCAGGCTGCAGCCCTTCCGGATGAAAACGAGCCCTGTCCATGGTCCACAGCCCAGAAAACGAGCTGGCCCCGGGAATGGGTGCTGCTGCAGGCCTTTATGGAGGACTGAGGAGAGTCATTAAGTCAAAGGTGAGGGGCCTCAGGCTTGCTCATTTACATTAGTAAGGCAGTGAGTTGTGAAGGGTAACTTCCAAGCTGGTAGCAGTGATCAGAAGGGATCTTTTCCACTCCAGAAAGAAATGAAAACAAAGTCCTTTCCTGTCTCTACCTCCTATGAAGTCCACAGGGAGGCAGGAGAATCTGCCCCAAAGATTCCAGGGGCCTGGATCTGGAGCAAGGGGAGATTTCAGGGTTCAGTTAGGAGGTTTTCTTTACCTGGAGACTGTAAATAATGTTGATGATGCTGCTAAATGATTTTCAATATAATGGTGTTCATCTGGAATTTTATGTGGATTTTTAGGGGGTGTGTTGAAAAGGGGTACATTGAAGCACAGCTGGGTGGCTTAGTGCATAGATCACTGAACTTTGTATCAAGAAAACCTGAGTTCAAATCTGGCCTCACATATTTATTAGCTCTGTGACCCTGGGCAAGTCACTTAACTCTGTCTCAGTTTCCTCATCTGCAAAATGATCTGGAGAAGGAAATTGCAAACCACTCCAGTAGATTTGCCAAGAAAACCCTGTGGATGAAGTACATGGGCTCAGAGTCAGTCACAACTAAATGAGTGGCGAACATTGAAAAGGATGATTCTGCCAAGGGGTCTCCAGGCTTCAGTAGGCTAACTGTCCTTTAAAGTGATTAGTCCATGAAACCCCAAAAAAGGAGAAGAGGATGCTGATTGAGTCCTGTCCTGTCCTTCATAGCTGAGGATACTGAGTCCCAGAGAGGGAGAGAGGTGCCCAATGTCCTGTGGATGGCAAGTGGCAGATGTGGGCTTGGATCTCAGATCCTGGGCCTCAAGTTTTCAGGTGTTTTATCTTCTCTAGGGAGGCAGAGGTCTGTTGTCTGTGGTGAGATGAGTAGATCACTGGACCTGGCTTTGGTCCCCCGTCTTACAACCAGTTAGCTGTGCAGCCTTGGCCAAGTCCTTTCTGGGTCTCAGTTTTCTCCTTTGTAAAATGGGGAAAATGGTCTTTCGGTGGCCTAGGGAACAAAGGATAATATATGTAACATGATTCTTTATGGCAAAGCTCTATAGAATTATGTGGTATTATTGCTGTCTTGTAATCTTGCTTACTGGACATTTAAAATAGACCTATATGTAGCAATCTATGCTAGATTATAAAGATTGCATATATTCAGTTATTTCTCTTTATACAATATGAATGATGGGGAAGAAATGACACATGTGTGTATACTTGTATGAGAAACATGCATCTAGATACATATATGTATCTATCTTCCTGGCTGCTTGTAGTATTTTCTCCTTGATCTGGGGATTCTGGAACATGGCTATAATATTCCTGGGAGTTTTCTTTTGGGAATCTTTTTCAGGAGGTGATCTGTGGATTCTTTCAACCTCTATTTTGCCCTCTGGGTCTAAAACATCAGGGCAATTTTCCTTGAGAATTTCTTGAAGGGTGATTTCTAGGTTCTTCCTTTGATCATGGCTTTCAGGTAGTCCAATAATTTTTAAATTATCTCTCCTGGATCTATTTTCCAGGTCAGTGTTTTTTCCCATGAGATATTTCACATTGCCTTCTATTCTTTCATTTGTTTGGATCTGTTTAATAGTATCTTGATTTCTCATAAAGTCATTAGCTTCCATTTGCTCCAGTCTAACTCTGAAGGAATGAATCTCCTCAGTGAGCTTTTGAGATTCTTTTTCCATCTGGCAAATTCGACTTTTTAAGGCATTCTTCTCCTCATTGCCCTTTTGGGCCTCCTTTGCCATTTGAGTTAGTCTATTTTTTAAGGTGTTGTTTTCCTCAGTCAGGCTGTTGACCTCATTTCATACTTTTCCTTCATCCTTCTCATTTCTCTTTCCAATTTTTCCTCCACTTCTCTTATTTGATTTTTAAAGTCCTTCTTAAGGTCCTCTATGTCCTGTAACCCACTCATATTTTCCTTTCGGGATTTTGGAGCAGGATTTCTGGCCACACAGTCCTCTGACTATTCCATGCTTCGATCCTCTTTGCCCCCAAAATAGGAGTCTAATGTTTCATTTTTATGTTTATTTTGTTTCCTTTGCCTTGGCATGTTGCCACTTAATTACTTGACTTTTGGGCTTGTTGCCATAGTCGAATTCTGCCACCAGACAGAGGAGCTTCGTCCTGAACGTGTGGGGAGACAACTTCCGTTTCTGGCAAGCTGGAAACCCGCCCCACGACCTCCCCCCAAGACCACAATCCAGATGCAGGGAGGTTAAAGCAAGAGCTATTACCCACCCCCCCACCCAAGACTAATTGCTGGATCTCCCTATAGTTTGCAGGCCAGGAGCTGGAGCCGCCACTGAAAACTGCAAAATGCCGTGTCTCCTCAGTGGCTTCTAGCCCCTGGGGCAGGAAGCCAAGTGTTCCCCAAATACTGGTCCCAAAGTCCATAGGGCACTAACCTCTCACTTTGTCCTAGGCATGTCTGTGTTGACCATTCTGGAATTGCCACAGCTGCTGGTGTTCTGGGGTCCCTCCAGCCGGCTGCTGGCCTGGCCACCCTGGGGCTAAAACCGGGACTCATGTGGACCTGGGCTCAGCTCTTTGCATTGCGGGCTGCACTGCCGGGTCCCAGAGCACTGTGCTGGCCCTTCCTGCAGGGCTGCTGGGCTGTCCTCAGCAGGAGGTTAGCTTCTCTGTGTCATTCTTTGGGTTCTGGGGCTCCAGAAGTTGTTCAGAGTCCCCTTTTACATAGTTCGGAGGTAATCTGGGGGGAGAGAGCCTTGGACGTGCTGTTTCTACTCCGCCATCTTCGCTCCCGCCTCCTGCTCTCTCTTCTAATGCATGCTTGGTCTGATCACTTTGATATTTGCTCATCATTCCAGTCACCCTTCTTTACTTTGCAGACAACCTTCCTTAATTTGCTCAGCATAGTGGCTGGAACATAGTCAGAACTTAATAAATGCTTGCTGACAAATACTCCAGTCAGGTAGCATATTTCCTGAAATGGGGCACACAAAAAGACATGAGGTTATTAAGCATAAATCACTTCAGGAAAGGTAACACATTTCTCTTCCCAGGGAGGAATGGAGAGGTGGCCATCTAACCATGTGTTCTGAATTGTATAAGGATTGCTTATGTATTGTGATGGATAGGGTGTGTGTGTGTGTGTGTGTATGTGTGTGTTGGTGAGTGTATGTGATGCTGTGTGAGGGTGTTGTCTGGTCTAGATGACCTCTGAGATCCTATCCAAATCAGAAATTGAGTGAGTTTCACTTGGCAATGTTAAGGTGTCTACCCCAAGGGCAGGGATCTGTTCTTATAATTAACCCATTATGCATCCCCATATCTACCTGGCACAACTCAGAGCTCTTGAGCTCTTTTTTTTTTAAATTAAATAAATGCTTTATTAACTTCTGGTTTACATCATTCATTTCCACCAGATTCTGAGTTACATTTTTCCCCCATTTTTTCCCTACCGACCACCCCAGAACAGCAGTCCCACCAGATATCCCCTCTTCCAATCTGCTCTCTCCCATATCTTCTCCCATACCCCCTTTGAATTTGCCATTAGGGCAAGGTGAATCTCTGAGCCCCACTGCCTGGACATCTTATGAAACATTTAATTTTAAAACTTCGATTTTCAGATCCATTCCCTTTCTCCCCTGTCACCCACTCCCTCTTGAGAAGATAAGCAATCCAGTATGTGTTGTACATGTATATCTATGCAGAACATTACCATAGTAGATATATTGTAAAAGACTGCTTATATTTCCTCCCCACCTGTCTCACCTCCCACCTGGTCCATTCCCTACTTCAGTCCTGTCCCTCTTTGATAGTGGGTACTTCTAACCTCCCCTCTCCCCAGAATGCCCTCCCCTCCATCATCCCCCCTCTCATCCCCCTTTCCCCTACTCAGAAGAGTGAGTGAGGGTAAGATATTCCATTTAGTATGTATGTGATTCTCTCCTTGAGCCAACTTCAATGAGAATATGCTTTTGCCTTTTTGCCTTCCAGTTCTTCCCCTCCCCTGCAACTACTTCCCCTTGCCTCTTCTACATGAGATAGTTTGCCCTACCCTGTCTCTCTCTCTCCATCTCCTCTTGCCACTTTCCTCTCTCACCTCTTGACTTCACCCCATAAGAATCATCCCTTCCTTGGGGTGGCTAGGTGGCACAGGGAGCAGAGAGCCAGCCCTGGAGCCAGAAGGACCCGAGCTCGGATCCGGCCCCAGACACCCAACACACAAACAAAAACCCAGCCTCGTGAACCTGGGCAAGTCACCCAACCCCAATTGCCCTCAAAAAAAAATAATCATCCCTTCCCATCAAATTCAACCTGTGCCCTCTGTCCATGTATACCTGTGAACATATGCCATGTACCCTTCTTCAATTATTTTCATAATGAGAAAGGTTTCATCAAACACAGTTATTGTTTTTCCATGTAGGAATGTAAATAGTCCAACTTTGATAAGTTCCTTTTGATTTCTTTTCCTTGATTACCTTCTCAAGCATCTCTTGCTTCTTGTGTCTGAATGTCAAATTTTCTATTCAACTCTGGTTTTTTCATCAAGAATGCTTGAAAGTCCTCTATTCCACTGAATGACCATATTTTCCCCTGAAACAAGATACTCAGTTTTGCTGGGTAGTGACCCTTGGGTTCATTCCCAGCTCTTTTGCCCTCTGGAATATCATATTCCATGCCCTTCTATCCCTCAGTGTAGAAGCTGGCAGGTCCTGTGCCATTCTGATTGTGTTTCCACAATATTGAAATTGTTTCTTCCTGGCTGCTTGTAGTATTTTCTCCTTGATCTGGGGATTCTGGAACCTGGCTATAATATGCCTGGGAGTTTTCTTTTGGGGATCTTTTTCAGGAGGTGATCTGTGGATTCTTTCAACCTCTATTTTGCCCTCTGGGTCTAAAACATCAGGGCAATTTTCCTTGAGAATTTCTTGAAGGATGATTTCTAGGTTCTTTCTTTGATCATGGCTTTCAGGTAGTCCAATAATTTTTAAATTATCTCTCCTGGATCTATTTTCCAGGTCAATGGTTTTTCCCATGAGATATTTCACATTGCCTTCTATTATTTCATTTGTTTGGATCTGTTTAATAGTATCTTGATTTCTCATAAAGTCACTAGCTTCCATTTGCTCCAGTCTAACTCTGAAGGAATGAATCTCCTCAGTGAGCTTTTGAGATTCTTTTCCATCTGGCAAATTCGACTTTTTAAGGCATTCTTCTCCTCATTGCCTTTCTGAGCCTCTTTTGCCATTTGAGTTAGTCTATTTTTTAAGGTGTTATTTTCCTCAGTCAGGCTGTTGACTGTCATTTCATACTTTTCTTGCATCTTTTTCATTTCTCTTCCCAAATTTTCCCCCACTTCTCTTATCTGCTTCTTAAGGTCCTCTATGGCCTGTAGCCAGCTTGTATTTTCATTTGGGGCTTTTGGTGCAGGAGTTCTGACCTCACAGTCCTCCTCCATGCTTTGAGCCTCTTTGCCCCTAAAATAGGAGTCCAATGTCGAGCTTTTCTGTTTATTTTGTTTTGTTTGCCTAGGCATGTTGCCACTTAATTACTTGATTTTTGGGCTTGTTGCCACTGTAGGACTCTGCCACCAGACAGGGGAGCTTCCGCCCAAACGTGGGTTCTTCACAACTTCTGCCAGTTGGGTGGCCTCTGTAAAGCCTCCACGCACTCTGGCAAGTTGGATACCCACCCCAAACTTCCCCCCAGACCACAATCCAGATCCAGGCAGTTTAAAGCAAAAGCGATTAACCCCCAGACTGATTGCTGGATCTTCCTACAGTTCGAAGACCAGGAGCTAGAGCCACTACTGACGCTGCAAAATGGCTTCTGTGCAGCTGTTTCTTCAGCAGCTTTTTGCCCCCGGGGAGGAAGCCACGTGTTCCCCAAATACTGGTCCCAAAGTCCATAGGGCACTAACCTCTCACTTTGTCCTAGGCATATCTGTGCTGATAATTCTGGAATCGCCACAATTGCTGGTGTTCTGGGGTTCCACCAGCCGGCTGAAGTCCCGGCCTCCCTGGGGCTAAAACCTCGGACCTGGGCTCGGCTCTTCGGGTTTCGCTGTCGGTTCCCAGAGCACTGTGCTGACTGCTCACAGAGCACTGGGCTGGCCGCTCCCTGCAGGGCTGCTGGGCTGTCCTCAGCAGGAGGTTAGCTTCTCTGTGCTGTTCTGTGGGTGCTGTCTCTTGAACTCTTGATAAACTTGGAAGGGCAGCCCAGGCTCAGAAAGGTTCCCTGAGGATAGGAAGGCTCCCAGGAGGAGCCTGTAAAGGCACAAAGCATAAGTATTCTCTTAGTTTGTCCATTATTCATGTCATTAAGGTTTACACCCTACTTTTCCATGCTCTAGGCAACTTTCTCTAACTCTAGTGTGCAGAGCAGGTATTGCCCTGCATGGCTTGAAGGAGTTTTCTTAGTGGGAACACTTTTTTAAAAAATGAAATCATACGTCTTTAAAGTGTTGAATGATTACGCAACCTCACCTAAGGCTCCCAAGAAAGGAATCTTGGTAATAGTAAATTTTGATAAGAACTTGGCAAGATAGTTGGTAGCATGGAGTATTTCACAAGTTTGGTGGAGGTCATCTCAGCCTTCGCTCTGTCAGGAGTAACATGAGACTTCAGGTATATAGAGGGAGAAAATCACGTCTGAAGGTTGTTGGTAAACAATATCATCTTTGTGGTAGCTTCTATTTGGTCCTTCATTTTGGAAGAAGACCCCATGGTCCACCAAAGAGATGATGGCATGACTTTTAGTTGACACTGATTTGAGGTAAGGAGGACTGGGCAAGGTCACCAATCTCACTTTCTCCTCAAGAGCCATCTGGATCCAGTGTCCAGATATTCATCAAGATGCCTGGAGATGGCCCAGGATGCAATGGGAGACCCTGGCCCTTTTAGTTTTAGGTCTCTTCAGGTTCTCACTTTGAGTGAGGTAAACACCAGTTCAGTGAATAGGCCTCTTTAAGAAGTAAGTCAAGGGATGACCCTTTTAATAAAAAAAAAAAATCAAACTGGGAGGGGATGACCCTCAGGGTTACTGACCAAAAGAGAAACAAAGGAAACCAAAGGAAAACAGAAACCAAATAAAAGATCCACACCAGGAGAAAGCTCTAAAACATGAATTGTACCTGTGTGGCTTTATTTAACTTTGAGGTTATCCAATTACATAAGTAATGTCATTTTTGCCTTGCCTCAATTGCCTGGAATTAATTACATTGATGAATATTCTGAACCCAGTTTCCTAACCTATATGGGGATAAAGAAACTGATTATTCTACCTAGAGAAGGAAAGATGTTGATGGGAAGGAGGAGGTATTCATGAGAGACATCTTCAATTATCTGGAGAAACATCATGAAGAACAGAGATTAGATATGCCCTGCTTGGTTCCAGAGGGCAGAGCTAAAATGGTGCCAGGGAAGCAGATATTGACCTGACACCGATAACTATTTCCCAACAATCAGAGCTATCCCCAAACAGAATAGGGTGCCATGGGAGGAGCTAAATTCTTTTCACCCCCTCCATGGAGATATTTGAACCAAGCAAAAATGACTACTTGGCTATGCTATGGAAGGTATGGTTTGTAATAACCGCTGAAGCCTCTTCTAGCTTCAAGATTCGCAGACATTTGTTATGCATTCTTAACAGATATGGAATGTTCACATTTTTCACTTGGGTCAAATACCATAAGCTAACACCTAGGTCAGGTGCACTGAATCATACCCTGAATCAGGATGGGGAGAGGTTAAGGAGATCCAAAGCTATCACTGGGGAGCCACATCACGGTGAGGGGAGCTAGGAGGGGCAGGAGAAAGAATCATTCCAGATGCCATCTTGTAGCTTACATTTTAACTCATTCTTTTCAAGTACAATTTTATGTTTTCTTTTTTCTATACTTCTGAAGGACTGAAGAGCTACAACCACCTTCTTAATCTAGCACACTGGAGGAAAGCATAGGTTTCCCCATCCTAGTTTCATGGGCTGTGATAAAAATGAAAACCTATGGCTTAACCATTCAATTTTGGGTGAGAAACAGGAGTGGTAATATCCTGCATCCACTTGTATTCTCTGAAAAAAAGGGAGCTTGGTATTTAGAAATACAGGAAGCAGCTGCTGAGAACCATTAGCCAACTGCATGTCCTCCTCCAGTAGAATTAGCTTATCTTCACTTATTATGGCTTTGGCCATCACCCTGTTGATCTCAACATAAATAGAAAAATTCTATAATTAAATGCTCTGTTAATGCATAAGCAGTTATGCCCAAATTAGTATATTATCCTCCATTGATTAAGCCTCTATTAAATCCAAGAACTCTGTGTTAAGAATCTATTATATAGAGTCCTCTATTGAGCTGGAGGAGATAACACAGTTTGGATAAAATACAGCTCCCTGCCCTCATGAAACTTATAATCTGAGAGCAAGATGAAATACAAACAAATGCAATGCCTTTTCAAGTTCACACAAGAGATTAGACTGAATTTAAAGGGGGAGAGAAGACAAGGCTTGGGAAATGAGATATTATTCTCCTTCATGCATTCTTTGGGTTAACCAGGCTAATTTTCTTACTGTTCCTGACACAACATCCCATCTACCTCCTCCCATCTCTCACCTCCATGCCTTTCCACAGTCTATCCACCATAGATGCTATCTCTTTCTCCTTAGAATTTAGGGTTAGAATTTAGGTTTGAATTCAGGGTTAGTCCTAAAACACTAAATGGTTACCATCAAGCAAAGTTCAATGATGAACTTGGTGCAGATTGAAGCATATTTTTTTTTCATTTTATTTTTCTTGCTTTTTCCTCACAACATGGATAATGTGGAAATATGTTTTGGAGGACTGTATGTGCATAAAGAGTATTATATATCTTGCCTTCTCATTGGATGGGAAAGGGAATAAAAGGAGGAAAATAATTTGAAATTAAAAATAAAAAAATTAAACAAATTAAAGATAAAAGGTCTGAAAAGTCAAATTTGCTAGATGGAAAAAGAATCTCAAAAGTTCACTGAGGAGATTCATTCCTTCAGAGTTAGACTGGAGCAAATGGAATCTAATGACTTTATGAGAAATCAAAATGCTGTTAATCAGATCCAAACAAATGAAAGATTAGAAGGCAATGTGAAATATCTCATGGGAAAAACCACTGACCTGGAAAATAGATCCAGGAGAGATAATTTAAAAATTATTGGACTACTCGAAAGCCATGATCAAAGAAAGGACCTAGATCACCCTTCAAGAAATTCTCAAGGAAAATTGCCCTGATGTTTTAGATCCAGAGGACAAAATAGAGGTTGAAAGAATCCACTGATCACCTCCTGAAAAAGATCCCAAAAAGAAAACTCCCAGGAATATTATAGCCAGGTTCCAGAATCCCAGATCAAGGAGAAAATACTCCAAGCAGCCAGGAAGAAACAATTTCAATATTGTGGAAACACAATCAGAATAGCCCAGGACCTGGCAGCTTCTACACTGAGGGATCTAAGGGCATGGAATATGATATTCCAGAGGGCAAAAGAGCTGGGAATGAACCCAAGGGTCACCTACCCAGCAAAACTGAGTATTTTGTTTCAAGGGAAAATATGGTCATTCATTGGAATAGAGGACTTTCAAGCATTCTTGAGGAAAAAACCAGAATTGAACAGAAAATTTGACATCCAGACACAAGAAGCAAGAGATGCCTGAGAAGGTAATCAGGGAAAAGAAATCAAAAGGAACTTATCAAAGTTGAACTATTTACATTCCTATATGGACAAACAATAACTGTGACTAAGGAAACCTTTCTCAGTATGAGAATAATGGAAGAAGGGTGTGTGGTCATATGATTACATATGTGAATGTGTGTGTATATGGTTACAGTTATATATGGATAGAGGGCATAGGTTGAATTTGTTGGGAAGGGAGAATACTCAAGGGATGAAATTATGAGGTGAGAGAGGAAAGTGGCAAGAGGAGATGGGGAAAGACAGGGTAGGGTAAACTACCTCATGTAGAAGAAGCAAGGGGAAGTGGTTGCAAGGGAGGGGGAGAATAGGAAGGGAAAATAAAAAGGCAAATCCGCATTCTCATTGAATTTGGTTCAGGGAGAGAATGACATACATACTAAATGGGATATCTCAACCTACAGCAGAATAGGGGGAAGGGGGATGAGAGGAGGGATGATGGATAGGAGGGCATCCTTGGGGGGAGGGGAGGTTGGAAGTACCCACTATAGAAGAGGGACGGGATCATGTAGGGAATGGACCAGGTGGGGGGTGGGATGAGTGGGAGGGAATTATAAGCAGCCTTGTACAATATACCTACTATGATAATGTTTTGCATAGCTAGACATGTACAACATATATTGAATTACTTATCTCCCCAGAGGGAATGGGTAACAGGGGACAAAAGAAATGGATCTGAAATTCAAGGTCTTAAGATTAAATGTTTCAAAGATATATAAATATTATTATTAATAATATTTTGCTTGTAATTGGGAGATAATATGTGCAGGCATTGGGACACAAAGATTCACCTTCCTCCAATGGAACATTCGAAGGGGGTATGGGAGAAGGTTTGGGAGAGAGCAGATTGGAGGAAGCGATATCTTGCGGGACTGCTATTCTGGGAGGTTGGGTAGGGGAAAAACAGGGTGGGGGAAATGATTGTAACGCAAAATCTGGCAGAAATGAATGATTTAAAACAGAAGTTAATAAAGCAGTTGTTTAAAGGAAAAAAAAAAAGAATCCAAAGCACATAAGATTGAAAACTATGACATAGACCAGATTTTTATTTGAAATAAAACAAGTTAACAACCTCCAAAAAAAAAAAAAGATAAAAGCTCTGCTCAAACGTTATGTTGTACAAGGAGATTTTCTCAACCCCTAGCATCCACTAGAAATTCCTGCTGAAACTGACTGGGATTATTTTTTATATGCTTATATGGGCACATGCTTTCTCCTCCAATAGAACGTAAGCTCCTTGAGGGCAGGGACTATTTACTTTTTGTCTTTGTATTCCCTGTGCTAAGCAAAGTGCCTATAACTTAGAAGACACTTGACAAACCTTTGAGGATTGATGGACAGCTCTAATTCAAATTATTGTATGCTCAGCACATAAGACACTGGGACCATCACACAATCTGTCCACAAAGTAATTATATGCATAGTGAAATGGAGATAACTATGGGCAAGGAATCACAAAGCTCAGTTCTAATATAAACTCTGCCACATTTCTGAGTGGTCCTGGCCAAGGTCCTGTCCATGTCTGTGCTTCACTTTCCTTCTTCATAAAATTTGGAGGTTAGGCTAGCTTGCTCTGGTTTTGATGAGGTATAACTCTCAGTTCTTTGGCTGAAGCATGGTGTGAAAATAATAGAATGAAACATCATCTATCTGTGTGTATGTTTGAATTTTAATATCTTTCTATGGAAAATATCTGTCGTTCTCCTTTTCAGAAGGAAAACAAATCTGAGCATTACATCCACATCCCAAGTATCAGCCACTCATTCCAATGTTGGAGCTCAGCACCTAAGGATTATGCTAAGAGGCAATCACATTAAGGTATATGTGTTATTAATCTTGCAATTAATTTATTCCTTGCACTAAATTCTTGCTATAGTCATCTACTTAATGGGGCTGATTATACATCAATATTAAAATGACAAATTCATTATATTCCAATAATCTGACATCAAATATTAAATCTCATTTAATATTGGATAGGAAGACATTATTTATTGGTATCATTTTTTAGCTCAGGTACTTGGCTGTCTTTCCCAGAAGGGGCAAAGTTTTGGATCCTCTCCTTTGAGGTAAATTAACTGAATTGAAAGTATCTAGGATGCTGGCAAGGGGATGAGGGAAAACTTCTTGTCCCTAGTTGGAGTATTCAGAGAACGCATGAGTATGATGACATTTCCTAAGTCATTTTTTTCCTTTTGTGTACAACATAGTTACATGATCTCTAATTTACCGTGCTACCTTGGGCAATTCACCATCACTAAATCTCAGTTCCCTGACACCAATTCAGTCTCAAAATGCATTGTCCATGACTGAAGGGGTTAGTCTCATTGCTCACTACCCTAGTCAAACCTCTTCTGGACAATTCTGTTTAGTTCTGGGTGTTACCTTTTAGAAATAACATTGACAAAAAGACCTTGAGTTAATGTCATATAGAGATAGCCTTAAGGGACTGGTGACATTTAGTCTAGATAAAAGAAGACTTGGGTGGGCTGTTTAAAGGGCTACCATGTGGAAAGAGGAATTAGTTTATTTCTTATTAGCTCCAAAGGGCAGAAAGAGGAAGAGCAGAGAGAAGTTGCCAAAAGACAAACCTAGACTTGCCAGGAAATGCTTTTTCACAATAAGAGCGGTTCAATATTATAGTGAGTTGCCTTAAGAGGTAATGAGTTCCCTGTCCCTGCTGGTTTCCAAGAAAACACTGGATTGGCAATTGTCAGAAATGCCGTGCAAGGTTTTCTTGCTGACACACTTGTGCCAGCTGGCCCCTGAATTTATTTCAATTCAGAGCTTTTGGTATTCTTCCCCTGGAAAGCAAGAATGTGACATCTCTTAATTTTTATGGCCTTAGTCCAACTACTTCCTCATTAAGGTTCAGTTTTCCCTTCTGTAAAATGGAGATAAGAGTGTCTGGCAGTTCTAACCAGCAAGTTCTGCACTTGGACCAGTGGGAGAATATATATTCACTTCAAGATGTTGATCAGGAAGGAAATACTCCTGGAATGACAAAACCATTGCCTCCACTGGGAATGGGGCAGATTGGAAAGAAAGTCTGCCCTCCTTCCCATTGTGTCTCTATTTTCTCTGCACTTTATGAAGCTCCAGATTTCTTTCCTTCATTAAGGTGCTGATAACCTTTACTACCTGCTCTCTAGGTGTTTAGAGTAATACCATTTTCTAACCTTTCATTATGCAGCAAGGATGTATGATTCTCTTGTCCAGAGGAACTTCTTGTATGGGAACTCTCTCCATCAGCATAGATCACACCCTGTCTATGGCTTAGTTATAAGACTTCGGGAATTGCTGAGACACAGCAAGTCAAAGTGAAGTGACTTGCCCAAGGTTTTACAATTCTGCAGAAGAGACAGAGGTGGGATATTCGCCAATACTTCTTGAGCCTGAGTCCAGCACTGCTGCATTATTCTACAAGGTCATTCTGTTTCTGCACTAGAGAAGTGAGTGACTATAAGTTTGGGGGAAGATGTTGGAATAGAGGATTCTAAAGTCCATTGCAATTCGAAAGCGCTTAGATAAGTGGTTTATTGGGCCCCCAACTCATTGACTTTAGTTTTCCTCATTCCTTTCTGAGGCAAATTCAGTAATGAAAACAATCAAATTCAACAAATCTATGTACTCTTTCACATCAGCTCTTTGACAGCCATTGGGAACACAAAGATGGAAGCTACATAGTCCTTGCCTTTAAGGGGTTTACAGTCAGATGGGGAGACTCAATGGACACACACACACACACACACACACACACACACACATATGAGATAAGAGAACAAGATAGGAAAAAAAGGAAATTCTTTTTTTTAAACAAATGCTTTATTAACTTCTGTTTTACATTATTCATTTCCACCAGATTTTGAGTTACAATCATTTTCCCCCCGTTATTCCCCTACCCAACCTCCCAGAAGAGCAGTCCCACAAGATATCGCTTCCTCCAATCTGCTCTCTCCCATACCTTCTCCCATACCCCCTTCGACTTTTCCATTAGAGGAAGGTGAATCTTTGTGTCCCAATGCCTGCACATCTTATCTCCCAATTATAAGCAAAAGGGTATTAATAATAGTATTTATATATATTTGAAACATTTAATGTTAAGACCTCGAATTTCAGATCCATTTCCTTCCTCCCTTGTCACCCATTCCCTCTGGGGAGATAAGTAATTCAGTATATGTTGTACATGTCTAGCTATGCAAAACATTATCATAGTAGATATATTGTACAAGGCTGCTTATAATTCCCTCCCACTCATCCCACCCCCCACCTGGTCCATTCCTTACATGATCCTGTCCCTCTTCTATAGTGGGTACTTCCAACCTCCCCTCCCCCCAAGGATGCCCTCCCATCCATCATCCCTCCTCTCATCCCCCTTCCCCCTATTCTGCTGCAGGTTGAGATATCCCATTTAGTATGTATGTCATTCTCTCCCTGAACCAAATTCAATGAGAATGTGGTTTTGCCTTTTTTTGCCTTCCTATTCTCCCCCTCCCTTGCAACCACTTCCCCTTGCTTCTTCTACATGAGATAGTTTACCCTACCCTGTCTCTCCCCATCTCCTCTTGCCACTTTCCTCTCTCACCTCATAATTTCATCCCTTGAGTATTCTCCCTTCCCAACAAATTCAACCTATGCCCTCTATCCATATATAACTGTAACCATATACACACACATTCACATATGTATTCATATGACCACACACCATTCTTCCATTATTTTTGTAGTGAGAAAGATATCGTCAGTCACAGTTATTGCTTTTCCATATAGGAATGTAAATAGTTCAACTTTGATAAGTTCCTTTGGATTTCTTTTCCCTGATTACCTTCTCAGGCATCTCTTCCTTCTTGTGTCTGGATGTCAAATTTTCTATTCAATTCTGGTTTTTTCCTCAAGAATGCTTGAAAGTCCTCTATTCCACTGAATGACCATATTTTCCCCTGAAACAAAATACTCAGTTTTGCTGGGTAGGTGACCCTTGGGTTCATTCCCAGTTCTTTTGCCCTCTGGAATATCATATTCCATGCCCTTAGATCCCTCAGTGTAGAAGCTGCCAGGTCCTGGGCTATTCTGATTATGTTTCCACAATATTGAAATTGTTTCTTCCTGGCTGCTTGTAGTATTTTCTCCTTGATCTGGGGATTCTGGAACCTGGCTATAATATTCCTGGGAGTTTTCTTTTTGGGATCTTTTTCAGGAGGTGATCAGTGGATTCTTTCAACCTCTATTTTGTCCTCTGGATCTAAAACATCAGGGCAATTTTCCTTGAGAATTTCTTGGAAGGTGATTTCTAGGTTCTTTCTTTGATCATGGCTTTCAGGTAGTCCAATAATTTTTAAATTGTCTCTCCTGGATCTATTTTCCAGGTCAGTGGTTTTTCCCATGAGATATTTCACATTTCCTTCTAATCATTTGTTTGTTTGGATCTGCTTTACAGCATCTTGATTTCTCATAAAGTCATTAGCTTCCATTTGCTCCAGTCTAACTCTGAAGGAATGAATCTCCTCAGTGAACTTTTGAGATACTTTTTCCATCTGGCAAATTCGACTTTTTAAGGCATTCTTCTCCTCATTGCCCTTTTGGGCCTCCTTTGCCATTTGAGTTAGTCTATTTTTTAAGGTGTTGTTTTCCTCAGTCAGGCTGTTGACCCTCATTTCATACTTTTCCTGCATCCTTCTTATTTCTCTTTCCAATTTTTCCTCCACTTCTCTTATTTGATTTTTAAAGTCCTTCTTAAGTTCCTCTATGGCCTGCAACCTGCTCATATTTTCCCCTGGGGCTTTTGGAGCAGGACTTCTGACATCACAGTCCTTTTCCCGCTCTATGCCCCCAAAATACGAGTCTAGGGTTGCATTTTTCTGTTTCCTTTGCCTTGGCATGTTGCCACTCGATTACCTGACTTTTGGGCTTGTTGCCACACTATGGCTTTAAGGCCAGCTAGAGGAATTTTCGTTCTGAATGTGTGGGGGCAACTTCCGTTTCTGGCAAGTTGTAAACCCACCCATGACTTCCACCCTAGATCACAATCCAGATCCAGGGAGGTTAAAGCAAGAGCGATTACCCCCCCCAAGACTGATCGCTGGATCTCTCTACAATTAATTCGAAGGCCACGAGCTGGAGCTGCCTCTGAAAACTACAAAATGGTGTGTCTCCTCAGAGGCTTCTAGCCCCCAGGGGAGGGAGCCGACGCATTTCCCCAAATACAGGTCCCAAAGTCCATAGGACACTAACCTCTTACCTTGTCCTAGGCATGTCTATGTTGATAAATCTGGAGTCACCACAGCTGCTGGTATTCTGGGGTTCCTCCAGCTACCTGCTGGCCCTGCCACCCTGGGGCTAAAACCTCGGCTCACGCGGACCTGGGCTCTGCTCGGCTCTGCTTCCTTTGCTCTGCGCGTTGCACACTGCCTCCCAGACCGCTGCGCTGGTTCTTCCTGCAGGGCTGCTGGGCTGTCCTCAGTGGGAGGTTAGCTTCTCTGTGTCGTTCTGTGGGTGCTGGGGCTCCAGAAGTTGTTCAGAGTCCCCTTTTACATAGTTTGGGGGGAATCTGGGAGCAGAGTGGCTTGGATGAGCTGTTTCTACTCTGCCATCTTGGCTCCACCCCCCCAAAAGGAAATTCTTGACAGGATATTCCAGGATAATTGACGGCAAAAGTGATCACTTTCATCTGGAGGAATCAGGAAGGCTTCATGAAGTTGCCCCTTTGATGTGGGTCTAGAAGTACAAGAAGGATTTTGATGGATGCAGATGGGGGGCAAGTGCATTCTGCTCATATTGGAGATAAACTAGTCCAGCATTCAGATGGTGTCCAATTTGGGCTGATGATTGAGAAGGCAAATAGAAGTCATGTGAAACAAAGCAGATAGAGGAAGTATGGTCAAGCAGATAGGCCAGTGGACTCAGAGTAGCTGTTGCAACATTAGTCCTGGAGTCAGGAGGACCTGAGTTCAGGTCCGGCCTCAGAAACTTAACAAAACTAGCTGTGTGACTTTGGGCAAGTCACTTAACCCCAATTGCCCTACCTTCCCCCTTATAAAAATAATAAGCATAATAAAAAGAAGGGATCTTAAAGGTCATGTAGTCCAGTCTTTTTCATCTTACAAATAAGGAAACTGAGGCTCAGAGAGTTTTAATGCCTAGCTAAAGGTAGTAAAATATTAAAACCAGGATTCAAACCCCAAGTCCTTTGACTTTAAGCATAACATTCTTTTCATCAAATGATAATGATAAGGAAGAGGAGAGAGAGAGAGTAAGTTCTTTCATTTGTAAAAGGTGTCATGATTTACAAAGCTCTTTGATATAGTCTTTCATTGGTTTTCTGTAATAGTTCTGGGAGAGAGGCAGTTCAGGCATTATTATCCCCATTTTACAAAAGAGGAAGATGAGGGTCAGAGACAGTACCTTGCTAAGGCAAGGTCAGAACCCATGTTCTAATTTAGGTTCTTTGATTCCAAGATTAATGCCTGTATCATGAGATTCATGAGCTTGCCTATAACTGTTTATCCATCTGCAAAATAGCTCCCTTCACACAGACACTGGATCTACCAGTCCAAGAATCAAAGAATTTTTAGTGTATCTTAATGGATGATTTCTATCCTGTGAGTCTAGCCACATTATCAATATCTTTAGTTGAATGGAAACCACAGATATGACTATTTCCTCCAGCTTTTATTTTTGTCACCAACAGACACTCAGCCTACACTTAATTTACATATCTCAGATATTGTCCTTACCATATCCTAGAGGGTTAAGATGTCACTTTTAGTTATATAGAAAAACACATTGTTCATTTCAAAACATCTGACTCCCCCATTCAATTTATTGAAAAGAGAATGTTTTCCCAATACCCCCTTCCCTCTCACCCTCTTGCCGATGCACAGTGAACAGCTGTCTCTCCTACCTTCACTTTTCCACTCATTCTTTTCTAGACAGCACTCGGGCATGGTCGATTTTTTTAAAACACAGTTTGATCTTTTTGTGTGCTTTTGGTAATTGTAGAATATTTTCATCCTTCAGAAATATGAAAAGGCCCCCTTTTAACCTTGCAATTTGCCATATTCCTCTCTGCCCCCTCATTGTCAGCATTATGTTAGATGATGTCTGTCTTTTTGAAAGATGTCTGACAGTTGGAAGGTATTATTATGGTAAGACTTATTGTGGAAGATAAAGTATGGTCTTGGAGTTGTCTGAGGAGGATAATAATGTATGTTGGAGATTTGTGGCCTTGTTCAAAGCTCTGATTATGAATTGCGGATTTTCTTTTTTCCTGTTCCTTTCAGATTTCCCACTTGGCTCTCCACCAAGTGGAGAGTGAGACTCCTGGCCCTTGAGAGTGTGTCATGCCAACCAGTTCTGCAAATGAAATCACTTAATGGGGACAAGTGGGATCTGGGTGTTGTTTATGGGTGAGGGGGAGCAAAAGGAAAAGGGAGGTCTTAAGTATCAAGCAGAAAAAAAAGACTATTGTCTGCATGGTTTTGAGCTGTGGTGCTTTCTCTGAGGATAAATCAAGGATATGATGGAAATAAACTATGGAATCATAGAATTTTATAGTTGGAAGGGCCCTCAGAGGGCCTTAAGTCCAACATATATTTGGATTTTAAAAATCTCAATAGCATTTTAAGAAGTAGTCTTAAAGCCTTTGCTCGAATACCTTAAATGATTAACTCACTACCTTTTGAAGTAGACTGTTTAACACAGCCCTGTCTTATCAGATATTTATTAAGCACATACTCAATCTGCAGAACACTGGGAACACAACCACCAAAATGGAACATCTTCTGTCAGGGGGTTCACATACCACTATGGGATGGTGGGACACAATATATCAACACAGAGTGAGAGAATGCTTATAATTTGGGCATGAGGTGAATCAGAAAAGACTTCATGTAGGAGATGACCATTCAGTCATGCCTTGATGCTGAGTCTCTGGTGTGCCTGGGACATAGAATGAATAATGTGACGATGTAGACCATAGGAAATATATCTGAAAGTCAGCCTTATTGGCAAGGACATTCGATGTAAGGATGAAGAGTCGTTTTTCATCCTAGAGATGCTGGAGTCACTAGTAGTCTTTGAGCAGGAGAAAGACATGACCAGATATGTGCCTTAGCATGATTGATTTGACACTGGTAGATAGATTGCAGAGGTGTAGAGACTGGGAACAAGGGTACCAATTATCAGGCTGTTTTAATTATCCAGACAAAGTGTCAATAAGAGTCAGAACTAGTGAAGCAGGTGTTCGAATAGATAGAAATGAATATCCATGAGAGACAGTGTGTAGAAAAAAAAAATGACAAGCTGAAATCAGGGATGAGGGAAAGAGTAGAGTCAAGGACGACTGAGGTTGCCAACTTAGGTGCATGGAGTGATGGTGTTACTCTGACCAGAAAAAGGGAAGTTTGGAGAAGAGGAATAATTTAAGGAAGTTAGGAAGAAGATAGGTTCCATTTGGATGACTTGAATTTAAAATATTGATGACGTACCTCATGGGGATGATCAAGAAGCATTTGGTGAAATAGAATTGGAACTCAAGAGAAAGATCAGTGCCAGACATGTAGGTCTTTCATGGAACCTATGTAGAGTTCATAGTTGAACTTAAGGAAAGAGGAGAAATTTCCATGAGATAGACTCTGATAAGGCATGAGAAGAAGATCAGGACCAAAGCCTGGGAGTGGGGGGAATTCACATTTAGGGAGCAGGATCTATATGCATGTCTCAGTAAAGGAAATGGAGGTGTGATCAAAGAGATAGGAAAACATGAAAGAGCAATGTCATGGAATCTGGGGGAGAATAGAATACCATGGAGGAGAGAGACATAGAATGATAGATATAGACCCAGAAGAGAGGCTGTAGAGGTCATGTAGTCCAGCGCCCCCATTTTATAGGAGTGGAAACTGAGACTTAGAAAAGGTAAGTGACATATCCTAGTTTCTAAGGTTGTAACAGAGATTGGATGTAAACATAACCAATGCAGTACTGTTTCCTCTGCTCCTTACCATTCTTTCTGTCAGTGTCTATAATTACATGTAAGTTAAGTTGAATTAGGTCTGAAAAAAAAGCCATTTGATTCAGCAGTCTAGAGATCACTGGTAACTTTAGAGAGAAGTTTCAATAGAGCTATCAGGTGCAGAAACCAAATTACAGGGCCTGAGAAGGGAGTGATGGGAAAGTGGAGGCATGGGGTGTAGATGACTTTTCTCTGGGTTGGGCTGTGGAAGTGAGAAAAGATATATAGGCCAATGACTTTCATGGATCATGGGTGAAAGTGAAGTGGTTTGGTTTGCTTTTGTTTGGTTTGTTTTAAGGATGCAGGCACCTCCTTAAGACTCAAAGTCAGAGGATAGTTGGTAATTACCACTAGTGGATGGGGATTTCTCCTCATGAAATCACAAATATAGATCCAGAAAGGAGGGAGGGCAAAGGAGGAAAGTTACCTGAGCATGTTCACAGGCACCAGGGAAGAAACCAACGGCAAAGGAAAGGCTGAAGATGGTAGGGTCAGGTAAATGATCCCAGAGGAACTGAGGATGGTTTGCCTGGATGGAGAAGCATCATAGATGTCTATGAAAATTTGTAGGTATTCAATTAGAAAATGGATTAGCTCTGTTCCTCTTGATCCCAATGAGCTGGGTGAAAGTAGTGGAAGCTCCAGAGGAGTACATGAAGGTATTATAGAAGGGAAAAGTAAGAAAGCAAAGAAACAAAAACTTCCTAACAATAAGAGCTACCCCCAAAGTGAACTGGCTTTCTCCTCCCTGGCAGTCCTTCAACAAAGGCTGGATGTTCACTTGTTGGTTATCTTGTACAGGAATTTTTGCTCTGGAGTTTTGAAGAGGTGCCCACTTATATCCCTCCCAACTCCAAACCACTATATTTCAGTGACATTGGGCAGGATAGGATCAACGGAAAAATAAAGGAATTGGTCTTAGAAAAGTAGATGGCCAAATCTTCCCCAAAGACTGAATTCAAGAGGAAGAGTTTAGGATAAAAGATAGGCCGACATATTGTGGGATAAAGAAGTATGTCACTAGAAATGGTCTTTCTTTTCTCGTTAAAGAAAGAGGTGAGGTCCTCTTCTGAGAGGAATAGAATAAAGGGTGATGTAAGGGACTTGAAGAGAAAGGAGGTTTGGAAAGTGACTTCAGGGGGTGTTAGAGTTAAAGAATAATAAAAACATTTCTATGCAATAGTAATGAATTAATAAAGGTTAGAAGTATCAGTTTGCAGTGGACTTAGATAGCAGTGCTGTGGGTCTTTCTCCAGTAAATGTTTATCAACTCATGAGTACAAATGGACAGTACTGATGGGAGGGCTAATTCAGTTGTGATGTTTGGGAAAATGTGAGTGGAAATGCCATTAGGAAGCAAGCAATTCTGGAAGAAAGGACATTGTATGGCTATATACTGTATACAAGTTGCATATATGTAATCCTATAGTTGTGTATGTATGTGTATTCACACACATACATATATATGCATATGTGTGCGCACACACACATTTTTGAAGGTCAGAAAATGATGATTTGAGTGATAGTCTGAAAGAACAGGGAAATGGGGAGAAATGGAGGCCATCCTGAAGATAAAAGTAATTTTGGAGAGAGAAATCAGGAGGCTGTGGTAAGAGAAATTAATTTTGAAGTTCGAAGTCTTAGAGGTCCATAATCATGGTGGATAATGACCAGTCTCTACAAATGCCTGAGGGAGAGTGAAGATACAGGTCATGGAATTGAGAAGGTTGATGATTATTGGATGATAGATCTCAAACTGATGGGACCCCAGAGACTATCTAGACCAAACTCCTCACCTTATGGATGAAGAAACTGAGATTCAGGAAAAATGAATGGCTTGTTCAAGGTTTGACTTATGAGAAACATCAGAGGCAGGGCTTGAACTCAGCCTTTCTGACTCCATAGTCAAAATTCTTTCCCCTGTACCTGCCTAGGTGATATTGACTTGAACACTGAAGTCTACAAGCATAAAGCAAAACAAAACCAAACCTGGGGTCTAGGGTAGAGGAAAACATCAAGGTACTGAACTCTCTGTTTATTTGTCCAAGGTCCCCAGTGCCTGAAGCTAGATTGGCACAGGGCTTTTTGACTTTCTGACACCTAAGCACTGGGTAATGCTGCCTCTCAATGGGTGATGAAGGGGAATTTATTACTGATGGATCAAAGGCTCCCGGGGGCACAATGAAATGGGAAGGAAAAGAAGGACAGGGGCTGGGGAAGGGCAGGACTGAGCTGGATGGGGTAAGAAAATTCAGAGAACTAGCAGGGAAAGAGAGCATTATTAGATAACAATCACTGCCCTTGAGCCTCAATTGGCATCTTTTTAACTCCTTATTGTGTCCTCTGGGACCACCCAGTGCAAGGTTGTCTTTATTTTTCATGGGTTCCAGCTTGTAATACTGAATTTAAAAGAATGTGTTCAGTCTTTTTTTCAGTACTGTCTGAATTTATGACCCTATTTGGGTTTTTTTCTTGACAAAGATACTAGAGTAGTTTTCCATTTCCTTCTCCAGCTCATTTTTTTCCAATTTATTTATTTATTTTTAGTTTTCAACATTCATTTCCACAAGATTTTGAGTTAAAAATTTTTCTCCCCATCTTTCCCCTACCCCACCCCAAAATACTGAGCCTACTGAATACCCCTTCCTCCAATCTGTTCTCTCTTATATCCTCTCTTATCCTGCCCCAACTTTATAGTAGCCAAGATGGATTTCTATACCCCAATGCTTGTATATCTTATTTCAGAGTTGCATGTAAAAAGCAATTTTTTGAGTTCCAGATGTTTTCCCTTTTTTCCTCCTCTCCCATCCCCACTGGGAAGATAAACAATTCACTATAGGTTGTACACATGTAGTTACACAAAACATTTCCATAGTAGTTATATAGTGAAAGACTAACTATAATTCCCTCCATCCTATTCTGCCCCCCCACTTATTCTATTTTCTCCTTTGACCCTATCCCTTTTCAAAACTGTTTGCTTCTAACTACCCCTCTCCCCCAATCTGCCCTCCCTTCTATCATTCCCCTCTTATCCTCTTCCTCCCTATTTTCCTGTAGGGTAAAATGCCCAACTGAGTGTGCATATTATTCCCTCCTTAAGCCAAATTCAATGAGAGTAAGGTTGACCCATTCCCTTTCACCTTCCTGCTCTTCCCCTCCATTGTAACAGTTTTCTTTTGCCTCTTTTATATAATATAATTTACTCTAACCTATCTCTCCCTTTCTTATTCTCCCAATATATTCCTATCTCACCTCTTAATATTTTTAGATATCCTCTCTTCCTATTTAACTGATCCTGTGCCCTCTCACTACGTTAACATACATATGCACACACTCACATGTATATATATATATATATATATACCATTCTATACATACATATGTATGTATGTATACATATATACACACATACACACATATATATTCCCTTCAACTATCCTTATACTGAGAAAAGTCTCATGAGTTACAATGATCATATTCCATGTAAGAATGTAAATAGTTCAACTTTAGTAAGTTCCTTATGATTTGTTTTTCCTGTTGACCTTCTCATGCTTCTCTTGCTTCTTGTATTTGCAAGTCAAATTTTACGTTCAGCTGTTTTTTTCATCAAGAATGCTTGAAAGTTTTCTATTTCATTGAATGACTATATTTTTCCCTGAAGCATTATACTTAGTTTTGCTGGGTAGGTGACTCTTGCTTTTAATCCTAGTTCCTTTGACCATCACATTCCAAGCCCTTTCTCCAGCTCATTTTACAAATGAGGAAAGTGAAACAGAGTTAATTCTTAGGGTCACAGGCCAGTCCTTCAAGGATCTTCTTTAGTGTCAGGAAGATTTTTCCTAGGTCTCATGGTGGGAGGACACCAAGTTAGATTATGGAGAGACTGAATATTATTGAGGAGAAGGTAATTAGGGCCTTTCCCTTCTCTCACCTACAAGTGCTTGAATATGTTCCAGGGAACAGCCCCTAGGCTATCTCTGGCTTCTGTTCTTACTTTTGTGTGTTTGTTAAATCTTGTCTCAATGAAAAAAAATATGTTTATTTTCCCTTAAACTTCTATTTAATTATGTTCAAAATGTTCTATTCTGTTGTAAGGGATAAGGTCACTTCAGCAGAGACAGTTTTGAAAAGAAACCAGTCACAAATGATGCTGCCAGAGGAAATCAGCAGCTTTGGACTGGTGATTAAGGATTGTCTCTAAATCAAGTCTCCAGGCCAGGAAAAGGCTAGAGTGAATGATTCTCCAAAAAGAAGGGAATAAAAGACAGCCAAGGGGGCAAAGAGGTCTTTGGAATTTGGAAGAAGCCTAGTCTGGTGTGGGTGAAGTCATGTTTTCTGAGGGAAAAGAGGAGGAGGAGGACAAAGAGGAATGAAGAATGCATAAAGTCACAGAGAGAGAAGTAGGGCATTTGCTATAGCTTATCATTAATCTCCTGTCTACCAGTTTAGCTCCTGTCTCTTTTGCTTGACATTGAAGGCACATATCAATCAGGCACCCCACCTCTGTAGTCTTATGTAGCCCTTCAGCCATCAATCTACCCTCCAGTCAAACTGGACCCCTTTCTGTGCCCCTTTAAAGCAGGGATTCTTAACCTAGGGTCCATGGACTTGATTCTAAAAATATAAATACCGATAAATGCATTTCAATGCAATCAATTTCCTTTGTACTCCCCTGTATTTATTGTATGCATTAAAGAATTTAATGCTAAGCACAGTGGGTAAAACACCAGCCCAAGAGTTAGGAGAACCTGAATTTAAATAGGGCCTCAGACATTTACTATCTGTTTGGCCCTGGGTAAGTCACTTAACCATGATTGCCTCCCAAAATAAATTAATTAATTTTTAAAAATATAAATGTAATATTGAAAGGGAGTCCCTAGGCTTCATCTGACTAAATACCAAGGCATCCATGACTCAAAAAACAAAACAAAACTAAATAAAACATGACGTGGACATCTGCTTCTGCTTTGAAGATTATCAATGAAGATAAGGTTCTTCATTCTTCTGTCTGAAGCTCCAATCACAGACACCTACAACTGAGGTGGGAAGGAACTGCACCAGATCCCTCATTTTGCAGAGGAGAAATTCAGCATATGGGGAGGTCAAATGCTTTGTTCAAGGTCATATAGTAAGCCGCAGAGGCAGAATCTGAACCCAGTCTTCTGACTGCACAGACTGTGCTCTTTCCACTTACCACACCGCCCCATTAAGAAGTTTTTCCCTCTCATCAAGGCAAAATTGGCCACCATAGTACTGACTAAGAGTACTTTTCCATGTGTCAGTCCTTCAAATACCTAGAACAATTGAACATGTTCCCAGTCTTCTCTTCTATAGGCTAACTATTTCTTGTTCCTTTACATGATTATACTATAGCCAGGGATCCAGTCTCTTCTTTTGAATGTGCTTGGATTTATGATTAGTCTTCCTAAAATGTGTCTAAGAACTGAAATGAGAGAGAGAGAGAGAGAGAGAGAGAGAGAGAGAGAGAGAGAGAGAGAGAAGTGATGAAAAGAATAGAAGAAGGAGAAAGGGGAACAGACAGAGACAAGGAGAGAAAGAGGGAGAGAGAGAGGAGGGACAGATCAACAGGTCAGATGTGTTTAATTGTATCATGATCAATAAATGATGAATTTAGTATTTCTGATTTCGCCGTTTGGCTGACATCTTCATGCCACAATACAATGCCACGTTTTAAAAATTAAAGGTGATAATTATGTAAATTACTTTTTATTCATATTCAGGAATTGCCAGAAGTCTATCATCTTTAATTTTTCTAAACTTCCATTTAGGTCCTCGGCTTACTTCTTTGTTTATCTTTTGGTTATATTTATATCAATCTGAAAGGGGAACGCTGATTTGACTTATTGTTTTCTTCTTAAAATCCTTCTCTCTCTGATTAAATTGACTTTTCCTTTAAGTGTTTAGATGTTTTTAGTTGCACCTATGTTAAGTATAAATATTGATTCATTTTCTATAGTGCCCTTAAGCAGAATGCAATTTTCCTGCTTGTCACTTTTTTAAAATTTTATCTACATTTATTTATTTATTCAGAATCAAAATTGCTAATCCCACATTTTTAGTTCTGCTGATTTTGTCCTCAACTCTCATTTTAATTCTATGATATTTTGTATTTCTTTGAAACAACATGAAGTTGGATTTTGCTTTCTAATCCATGCTATTATCTTCTACTTTATAGGTGAGTTCATCTCATTCACATTGTTATGATTGTTAGTTGTTTATTTACCTCCATCACGTGCTGTTATACTTCTTCCTTTCTTTGCTCCTACTCCCCTCTTTACCCAGATATGAAGATATAAGAGATGAAGTTTGCTTGATACTTGTGATCTTGTAAGTGAAACAAATTGTTTTCTCTCTGTAACAGCATTTCTCTTTCCCCCTTACTTTGTCATTGATCTTAGCTTTTTACTCTTTTATCCTTTATTTTTAACCTGCTCTTTATTTTCCTTGAGAAAAGCTTTTATAAGAGGCATCATTTAACTACTTTTGGTGGATGTGGTCTGAAAGGTGTTGATATCCAGATTATTCTTATTTTTGTTATTATTATTATTGTGTGTGTGTGTGTGTGACAGCAGAGTCTATCCCAAAATGAGAGATGGCATTCATAAAATCCCGGGGCACAAGAACACAGGATGAGTTATATGTCTCTACTTTGTCTCCTCTCTTTGTCTTCTAAATTCTCTTCAGTTTGGCTTCCAGCCTCATCATTAAATTGGAACTGCTCTCTCCAAAGTTAACAATCATTTTTAAATTTCCAAATCTAATGGCCTTTTCCCAATCCTCAACCTTCTTCATCTCTACAGCCCTTAACACCATTGGTCACCGTCTTTTCCTGGATACTCTCTCATCTTTAGATTTCCCTGACACTGTTCTCTTGTTTCTCTACCTCCTCATCACAATGCTCTTTCTCAGGTTCTTTTGCTGAATCCTCATCTATGGCATGGTCACTAACCATGGGGGTTCTCCTAAGGTTCTGTCCTAGCTCATCTTCTCTTCTCATTCTATGCTATATTTCATGGCAAATTCATCAGCTCCCATCAGTTTAATTGTTATGTCTAGTCAGCTGATTCCCAGTTCCATATATCCAGCTCTTTCCAGAGCTTCAGGCTCATATCACTAACTGTCTTTGATGACATTTTAAAATAAATGGCTTGTAGACATCTCAATCTCAGTATATCCAAAGCAGAGTTAATTATTTTCCCTCAATATTTTTCCTTCTAAACTCACCTATTACTGTCAAAGACAGCGATATCCTGCCAATCCCACCAAAGCTTGTGACCTCAGTGTCATCAATTTCTCACTCCCTCTGTCTCTGAAGATCCAACTCGATGTCATATGTTGTCATATCCAACTTCCCAGCATCTCCAAGACATAGCTTCATGTTCTGACCCACAAAGATGCCTAACCTGCTCCCAAAGCCCTTTATTTGTTCTCTCTGACTCAAGCCTTTCCCTGCTCCAGTGCATCCTCCAGTCACCTGCCAAACTGATTTCCCTAAACTACAGATCCCTGCCAGCGAGTTAACGCCATGACCTTTCCTTCCTTTAGGATCAAAAGTAAAACCCTCTGCTTGGCATTGAAGGGTATTTACCATCCCTCTTCTTCCCACCTTCCAGCCTTCTCAGACACACTTGAGAATCTAGTTATTCTGGCCTCCTTAATGTTCATCATACACAACACTCCAACTCATAACTGTGTCTTTGCACTGGCTAACCTCAATTCCTACTACATTGTCCCTTTTTACTTCTGCCTCTTCATTTCTCTGACTCAGCTCCAGCCTCACATTTTACACGAATCTTTTCCTGTCTCTGTCTTAATAATACCATCTTTTTCAGGTGATCGTCCATTCACTCAGTAAATAGCTTGTGTGTTCCTAGTAATTTGCATGTCTCTTCTACTAAAATGTGAGCTCGTTGAGGGCAGGGACTTTTACTTTTTTTTAGAGATCATGAAGTTTAATTACAAATTTAAAAGATTTATTGAATTAAATTTGACAAATGATCATTGAATATAGTAACTTTGGTAAAATATAGTGGATTGTTTATTAAGTGAAAGGAACATGAGATTTGAAGACAACAGGACTGGGTTTATATTTTAGCTAAGTTCAGCTTTGGTTCAAATTCCAGATTCTCTGTTTCCTCATCTATTAAATGGGTAGAGGGCATTAAATGATCTTTAAGAAAACTTCCACTTCTAAATCCCATTATTATTATTCATCTCCCACTTTATCTACCCCTGATCAAAGTTTTTAGAACCTGTAGCCTACAAGCCTGGTATTATTTATTTTTATTTTTTTCCAAATGCTTTATTAACTTCTGGTTTACAACATTCATTTCCGTCAGATTTTGAGTTGCAAATTTTCCCCATTTTCCCCTACCCACCACCCCAGAATAAGGGTCATACCAGATATCCCCTCATCCAATCTGCTCTCTCATCTCTTCTCCCATACCCCCTTCACCTTTTCCAGTAGGAGGAGGTGAATCCCCATGCCACATTGCCTACACATCTTCTCTCCCAATTATATGCAATATAGTACCAATCATTGTATTTACATATTTTTTAAATTTGATTTTAAAAGGAAGATAAGCAACTCAGTATATGCTGTACATGTGTAGCTATGCAAGACATTACCATAGTAGATATATTGTAAAAGACTGACTATATTTCCCTCCCTCCCATCCCACCTTCCACCTGGTCCACTCCCCACCTTGATCCTGTCCCTTTTCAAAAGTGGCACTTCCAACTTCCCTCCCCCCCAGCCCGCCCTCCCCTCCACCACTATCCCCTATCCCCCTTCCTCGCACGCTCCTGTGGGATGGGACACCATATTTAGTATGCATGTCATTCCTCCCTGGTCCAAATTCAATGAGAATAAGGTTTTGCCTTTTTGCCTTCCTCTTCCTCCCTTCCCCTGCAGCCACCTTCCCCTGCCTCCTCTACAGGAGACAGGTCACCCCATTGTCTCTCCCAATTCCCCCTAACCACATTACTCTCTCACCTCTTAAACTCACATTTTAAGTATCATCCCTTCCTATTAAATTCGACCTGTGCCCTCTATCTATGTATACCTGAAAACACACACATATATATATATATATACACATTCACATATGTTTTCATATGCCCATATACCCTTCTTCAACTATTTCCATACTGAGAAAAGTTTCATCAGTTACAGTTATTGTTTTTCCCCTGTAGGAATGTAAATAGTTCAACTTTGATAAGTTCATAGTGATTTCTTTTCCCTGTTTACCTTCCCAAGCATCTCTTGCTTCTTGTGTCTGAATGTCAAATTTTCTATTCAACTCTGTTTTTTTCCTCAAGAATGCTTGAAAGTCCTCTATTCCACTGAATGACCAAATTTTCCCCTGAAACATGATACTCAGTTTTGCTGGGTAGGTGATTCTTGATTTTAATCCCAGGTCCTTTGACCTGTGGAATATCATATTCCATGCCCTTCAGTCCCTCAGTCTAGAAGCTGCCAGATCCTGTGGTATTCTAATTGTGTTTCCACAATATTGAAATTGTTTCTTCCTGGCTGCTTGGGATATTCTCTCCTTCATCTGGGAATTCTGGAGCCTGGCTATAATGTTCCTAAGAGTTTTCTTTTTGGGATCTTTTTCAGGAGGTGATTGGTGAATTCTTTCAACCTCGATTTTGCCCTCTGGTTCTAACACATGCAGGCAGTTTTCCTTGAGAATTTCTGGAAGGATGATTTCCAGGTTCTTTCTTTGATCATGGCTTTCAGGTAGTCCAATAATTTTTAGATTGTCTCTCTTGGATCTATTTTCCAGGTCAGTGGTTTTTCCCATGAGATATTTCATATTGCCTTCTATTCTTTCATTTGGTTGGGTCTGCTTAACAGCATCTTGATTTCTCATAAAGTCATTAGCTTCCATTTACTCCAGTCTAACTCTGAAGGAATGAATCTCCTCAGTGAGCTTTTGAGATTCTTTTTCCATCTGGCAAATTCGGCTTTTTAAGGCATTCTTCTCCTCATTGCCCTTTTGGGCCTCCTTTGCCATTTGAGTTAGTCTATTTTTTAAGGTGTTGTTTTCCTCAGTCAGGCTGTTGACCCTCATTTCATACTTTTCCTGCATCCTTCTCATTTCTCTTCCCAATTTTTCCTTCACTTCTCTTATTTGATTTTTAAAGTCCTTCTTAAGGTCCTCTATGTCCTGTAACCCACTCATATTTTCCTTTGGGGCTTTTGGAGCAGGATTTCTGACCTCACAGTCCTCCTCCTGTTCTATGCTTCGATCCTCTTTGCCCCCCAAGTAGGAGTCTAATGTTGCATTTTTCTGTTTATTTTGTTTCCTTTTCCTTGGCATGTTGCCACTTAATTACTTGACTTTTGGGCTTGTTGCCACAGTAGGACTCTGCCACTAGACAGGGGAGCTTCTGTCCTGAAAGTGTGGGGGGAACAACTTCCATTTCTGGCAAGCTGGAAACCTACCCCATGACCTCCACCCCAGACTACAATCCATATCCAGGGAGGTTAAAGCAAGAGTGATTACCACCCCCACAAAAAAAAAAAAAAAAAAAAAAAAAAAAAACGATCCCTGGATTTCCCTACAGTTTGAAGGCCAGGAGCTGGAGCTGCCACTGAAAACTGCAAAATGATGTGTCTCCTCAGCGGCTTCTAGCCCCCAAGCGAGGAAGCCGATTAGTTCCTCAAATACTGGTCCCAAAGTCCATAGGGCACTAACCTCTCATTTTGTCCTAGGCATGTCTGTGTTGACAATTGTGGAATCACTACAGCTGCTGGTGTTCTGGGGTCCCTCCAGCCGGCTACTGGCCCGGGCCGCCCTGGGGATAAAACTGAAGCTCAAGTGGACCTGGGCTCGGCTCTCCAAGTTCTGCTCGACTCCCAGGGTACTGCACTGGCCCTTCCTACAGGGCTGCTGGGCTGTCCTCAGCAGGAGGTTAGCTTCTCTGTGTCATTCTTTGGGTGCTGGTGTTCCAGAAGTTTCTCAGAGTCCCCTTTTACATAGTTTGGAGGTAATCTGGGGGGAGAGAGCATTGGACATGCTGTTTCTACTCTGCCATCTTGGCTCCGCCCCCCAACGCATTTATTTCTTACTATCAAAAACTAGAGAGAAACCATGGAATCAAATCCCCTTATCCACAGAATAGTAAACTGAGGCCCAGAAAGTGCATATTTATCATGGTTTCCTAGCAAGTAAGGGGCTGAACGGATATTAAAAATAGAATTTTGTGACTCACTCCACCACGCTGTCTTTTCATCTCTTTTCCCCTGAGTTCCCAAAAGTTGTCTGGAATATCCACCTAGGTTTAATTATGATGGCTAGTTGGTTGATAATGAAAGAGAGAAGAGTCTTATAGCCAAAGATTCTGATAAGAGACATCTGGAGGAGGTCCTAGCCAGTGGAAACTTCCTTGCTATCTAAGAAACTTTCAAGAAAAGGTGGATTCCTAGCAGATGACATGTTGAGAAGATCTGGGGCCTGTGGCTTGGGTGGACCTCAGCTCTGAGGGAAAGTTCATGATGGTATTAGCCCTCAGAAGAGGAAACTCTTCCTACGAGTGATATTTGCAGACTCTATTTTGAGAGTCTATGTCAGAGAGAGGCATAGGCTTTATCCCTAAGAGATTAAAAAACTAAGTAACCCCCTAATTCTTCTTCACTGCCTTATTGTAGTTTGATGTCCCTTAGTGTTCAAAGGTTAGGAAACTGGAGATTTTCTATGGTGGTCCTTCACACACAAACCTCACAATCAACTGTAAAACTGACAACTTAGGATGAGTCTAGTTACATTGGCTGCTGAAGTTTGGCTGGCTCTGGTAACTCATAGGGGTATCTAATGCATGTTAAATAGTTGATTCTCTCATGTGATGGGAAGGTTCATATAAATGACATTACAGGATGGTAAGGAACTTAGGGTTACCTTGTCCATCTTGTACCAAAACGGGAATCCTCTCTAAAGTTTCTCAGTGAAATAGTCACCTATTTGAAAAAAAAATTGAAGATTTTCAATGACGAGAAACATGCATTAAAGAGCTCATTTCAGTGCAGGATACATTGTTCCCAAGGATTTTCACCATATATCAGCTAAAGTCTACATCCCTGATCTTATTTGCTGTTAGCTTTTTTTTGTTGTTTTGGGTCAAATAGAATGATTTCAATCTTTCTTCTAACAGTCTTTCAAATATATGAAGGTAGAAAACATGACCAATATTCTCTTCTCCTAGCTCAATATTTCATTTATTTAAACTAATCATTATCTAGCCAGGTCTTCAGACTCTCCTTCATTCTGTCAATCCTTTTCTGATTATGTTCTCATTTATTACTTTCCTTCCTAAAATTAGGTGCCCAGAATGGAATGAACAGGGTCAGAATGGGGCAGAGATCTTGCAATAGATAATAGAGGAAGGGAGGAGGAAAGGAAGGAAGAAAGGAAGGGAGGAAGAAAAGAAAGGAAGAAGGAAGGAAAGATGGAGGAAGAGGGCATATGGACTGCAGTTAATTGGCCATTGTTCAAAGAGTGGTTGAGGGTCTGTCTTATTAATTCTGTTTACCAGGTTATTCTGAAAGGGTACTCTCATGAAACTAAGGACACTTTTCCATGTCCCTTATGGGAAGAGCTGGAATTCCCCTAAGAGTAGAAAGAGAATAAGCCTAAGAAGAGAGATTGGAGGCATTCGTGGAGAGTTTTGGATGCCTCACTAAGGAATTGTCTCTCATTTTGTAGGCAGATTATTATATTTATGTAGCAGAATAGGGAGATATAGAGATCTCCTTGGGAGGATCAATCTGCCAGCCTTTAAAAAGGGCACCCAGGGAAATATCAAGTTGGTATAACCAGTAACAACACAACCAACAATGTTGAGTAGGAGGGAGAAGTCAGTTTGTTGGGAGGGAAGTCTCATACTATCACCTCAGATACACAGAGTATCCTAATGCAAGCTTTACATGATTTAATGTCCACTAATAAACATTAATTCAGATCCTACTTTGTGTCTACCTTCTTGATTTCTCACCTGGCTGCAATCTTCTGTACTTCCCATTATGCTCTCCAGAATCTCATCATCCTTTAAAATCACATCAACCATGAAACTCTCACCTACTCAGTATCTGCTGATTCTAAAGCTTCTCCCTCCCTTTGACTGGAAGAGGATGGAAGGTAGACATCACCAGGCTCTTCCCAGATCCTCCATTTAAGGAAGGAACTCTAGGTCTCTATTCATTTCCCACCCAGCTTCATTCCTCTGGGACAGGGGTGGGGATATGTCCTCAGGCCACACATACAGTGAGTCTTAAATTTTAAGAATTTTGGGATGGAGTTATTAAGCACCAGGCCAGGGCTAAGCACTGGACTAAGCACTGGAAGTATAAAGGCCTAACATAGTTCCTTCCCTCAAGGACTGGACAATATAAAGAGTGAAAATAACACATGAAAAGATACCAAAGGTGGTGGGTGAGAAGTGACAAAGACTGGAGTGGCCCGGTGGCACTTAATCCAGAGTAGGGGTGGGGAACCTGCAACCTCGAGGTCACATGTGGACTCTAACTTCAAGGGGGATTGTTCTGTGAAGCCTGGGTTCAGTCAAAGGGTCATACTTGAGGTCCTAGAAGACCACACGTCGTCTCAAGGCTGTGCAGCCTTTATACTTCCAGTGCTTAGCACAGTGCCTGGTACATAGTAGGTGCTTAATAAATGTTTGTTGACTGACTCCACTCCATTCCAAAATTCTTAAAATTTAAGACCCGCTGTATGTGAGGCCTGAGGACATATCTTTGGACCAGGTCACGCATTTTCAGTATTTATTACACCTAATCACAGGCACCCTATCCTCAAATTTAGTTTGACCTTGTCAGTGGGATTGACTAGTAATTAAAAATGATGGGGGGACGGAGCCAAGATGGCGGAGTAGAAACAGCCCGTCCAAGCCACTCTCACCCCAGATCACCTCCAAACTATGTAAAAGGGGACTCTGAACAACTTCTGGAGCCCCAGTACCCACAGAACGACACAGAGAAGCTAACCTCCCACTGAGGCCAGCCCAGCAGCCCTACAGGAAGGACCAGCTCAGTGGTCTGGGAGCTGGCAGCGCAGCGAGTAGCACTTGGAGAGCTGAGCACAGGTCCGACTGAGTCCCGGTTTTAGCCCCAGGGCGGCAGGGCCAGCAGCTAGCTGGAGAACACCAGCAAGCTGTGGTGATTCCAGAATTATCAACATAGACTTGCCTAGGACAAAGTGAGAGGTTAGTGCCCTATGGACTTTGGGACCAGTATTTGGGTAACGTGTCGGCTTCTTCCCCTGGGGGCTAGAAGCTGCTGAGGAGACACACCATTTTGCAGTTTTCAGTGGTGGCTCCAGCTCCTGGCCTTCGAACTGTAGGGAGATCCAGCAATCAGTCTTGGGGGGTAATCGCTGTTGCTTTAATCTCCCTGGATCTGGATTGTGATCTGGGGTGGAGGTCATGGGTGGGTTTCCAGGTTGCCAGAAATGGAAGTTGCCCCCCCCCCACACATTCGGGACAAAAATTCCCCTATACTATGGCAAAGCCATAGTGTGGCAAAAAGCCCAAAAAGTCAAGTAATTAGGTGGCAACATGCCAAGGAAAAGGAAACAAATTAAACAGAAAAATGCAA
Organism: Gymnobelideus leadbeateri; assembly: GCA_011680675.1. Lineage (NCBI taxonomy): Eukaryota > Metazoa > Chordata > Mammalia > Diprotodontia > Petauridae > Gymnobelideus > Gymnobelideus leadbeateri. The sequence continues at coordinate 368,610 of WOXC01001846.1, forward strand.
CCTTAGATTCCTATTTTGGGGGCAAAGAGGTTCGAAGCATACAGCGGGAAGAGGACTGTGAGGTCAGAAGTCCTGCTCCAAAAGCCCCAGGGGAAAACATGAGCGGGTTGCAGGCCATAGAGGACCTTAAGAAGGACTTTAAAAATCAAATAAGATAAGTGGAGGAAAAATTGGGAAGAGAAATGAGAAGGATGCAGGAAAAGTATGAAATGAGGGTAAACAGCCTGACTGAGGAAAATATCACCTTAAAAAAACAGACTAACTCAAATGGCAAAGGAGGCCCAAAAGGGCAATGAGGAGAAGAATGCCTTAAAAAGCCGAATTTTCCAGATGGAAAAAGAATCTCAAAAGCTCACTGAGGAGATTCATTCCTTCAGAGTTAGACTGGAGCAAATGGAAGCTAATGACTTTATGAGAAATCAAGATGCTGTTAAGCAAATCCAAACAAACGAAAGATTAGAAGGCAATGTGAAATATCTCATGGGAAAAACCACTGACCTGGAAAATAGATACAGGAGAGAAAATTTTAAAATTATTGGACTACCTGAAAGCCATGATCAAAGAAAGAACCTGGAAATCACCCTTCAAGAAATTCTCAAGGAAAATTGCCCTGATGTTTTAGACCCAGAGCGCAAAATAGAGGTTGAAAGAATTCACTGATCACCTCCTGAAAAAGATCCCCAAAAGAAAACTCCCAGGAATATTATAGCCAGGTTCCAGAATCCCCAGATCAAGGAGAAAATACTCCAAGCAGCCAGGAAGAAACAATTTCAATACTGTGGAAACACAATCAGAATAGCACAGGACCTGGCAGCTTCTACACTGAGGGACTGAAGTGCATGGAATATGATATTCCAGAGGGCAAAAGAGCTAGGAATGAACCCACGGGTCACCTACCCAGCAAAACTGAGTATTTAGTTTCAGGGGAAAATATGGTCATTCAGTGGAATAGAGGACTTTCAAGCATTCCTGAGGAAAAAAAAAAACCAGAGTTGAATAGAAAATTTGACATCTGGACAGAAGAAGCAAGAGATGCCTGAGAAGGTAATCAGGGAAAAGAAATCAAAGGAACTTATTAAAGTTGAACTATTTACATTCCTATATGGAAAAACAATAACAGTGACTGATGAAACCTTTCTCAGTATGAAAATAATGGAAGAAGGGTGGATGGTCATATGAATACATATGTGAATGTGTGTATATATGTTTACAGTTATATATGGATAGAGGGCATAGGTTGAATTTGTTGGGATGGGAGGATCCTCAAGGGGTGAAATTATGAGGTGAGAGAGGAAAGTGGCAAGAGGTGATGGGGAAAGACAGGGTATTGCAAACTATCTCATGCAGAAGAAGCAAGGACAAGTGGCTGCAAGGGAGGGGAAGAATAGGAAGGCAAAAAGACAAAACCACATTCTCACTGAATTTGATTCAGGGAGAAAATGACAACATACTAAATGGATATCTCAACCTGCAGCAGAATAGGGGGAAGGGGGATGAGAGGAGGGATGATGGATGGGAGGGCATCCTTGGGGGGAGGGGAGGTTGGAAGTACCCATTATAGAGGAGGGACAGGATCAAGTAGGGAATGGACCAGGTGGGGGGTGGGATGAGTGGGAGGGAATTATAAGCAGCCTTGTACAATATATCTATTATGGTAATGTCATGCATAGATAGACACATACAATATATACTGAACTAGTTATCTTCCCAGAGGGAATGGGTGACAAGGGAGGAAGGGAATGGATCTGAAATTTGAAGTCTTAAGATTAAATGTTTTAAATATATATAAATACTATTATTAATACTCTTTTGCTTGTAATTGGGAGATAAGATGTGCAGGCATTGGGACACAAAGATTCACCTTCCTCTAATGGAAAAGTCAAAGGGTGTATGGGAGAAGATATGGGAGAGAGCAGATTGGAGGAAGCGATATCTTATGGGCCTGCTATTCTGGGAGGGTGGTTATGGGAAAAACAGGGGGGAGGGGAATAATTGTAACTCAAAATCTGGCGGAAATGAATGATGTAAAACAGAAGTTAATAAAGCATTTGTAAAAAAAAGGAAATGATGGAAAAATAAGATATGAGTAATCATTTGATACTTTAAAAGGCTCTTTAAGTTTGGGGATTTAAGATCACGCTACCCATCATAACCTCTGACTCTGAAAATTATTCATGATGAATTAAGGATCAGCGGATTTTGTCAATGGAAGTGACCTTTGAGGTAATCTGATCTGAGCGCATAATTTTACAGAGGAAGAAACAGAGGCTCAGGGAGGAGAGGTTGTGGGATCAAGCTTATATGTGGTTTCTACCAGAACTGGGAGTCAAACCTTGGTGCTATGAAATCAATTCCAATGAATTTTCTATTGCAATGACAAATCACATTTAGGTAATAACAATTTGTGTATTCCATTAGTATCCCTCCCACACACAAAAGAGACCTAGAGGAAGACCCCAGCAATGTTATGAGGTTTCTTCTCTAAAGGGTTTACAAGAAAATTTGGAAAAGAACAGTTTAGGCTGAAAAAAACATGAGAGGTTATTAGCCTCCGTCTTTGAAAAAAGGCTGGACACCAAGGAGACCAAAGAGCTATATCTGATTAGAAAAGTCCTGAGGACCATCTAGGTGCTCTTTACAATCTGTGCTCTTTACAACCACCTTTTGGCATAGTTTTAAAGGTGGGGGATAGTATGACTATTGTCGACATGAGAAAGCCAAGTAATTTGTCCCTAGTTGTGTAGAGGGGAAGTTACAGATATGGGTCTCAAATGGCTATCTTCTAAGTTCCTTGTTCTATATGTTGTGCTACACTACTGCCCAGAAGCACCACCAACACTGACCAGTTCTTATCTGATCCTTCCTCATCTATGACACACTAGGATCTACACCTGAAAAGAGGCTGGGCTGGGGATGGATATGATCACTGCTAGTCCTCAGCCTTACATGTTTCCATATTTCACAGCCTGATAGGTGCAGTCTGATGGGATATACACAGGCTGACAACAACAACAACAACAACAACAACAACAACAACAACAACAACAACAATTAATTACAAAAAGAGCAAAAACTCGAAGATGACAATATTAGTGCTATGGAGGCTGGAATGCCTAGCAGAAATTCCAGGAATTCAAAGGTTCTTGGTTATGTCTGAATGTAAAGAGAGGGGAGAATAACTTCTGGAAAAGCCTCAAACATCCAGAACTGGTTACTGTTCACAAGGTGTCCCCTTTCTCTATTTTTTGTCTTGATTGAGGATTCTGCTCCACTGCCTATTCCCCTCATCAAAGTACACACTAACAGGGACCACACTTGATATAACATACCCATTATCCCAGGGTGGTCACAATCTCTGGGAGCCCCATTTTTCAAAACCACTATTTGCAATTTAAACACATAAAGGTGAACGTTTCTTACACACCATAGGTAGACATTTTAAAAATAAAGGCAGATCAAGAACTGTGCCTTCTTTGCATTTTACTGACAAATTCTATTATTGGATTGCTTGCCTGTTAAATTGCCCCTTTTTTTCCTTTTGGTTCTCTTCTATTCCCCTCCCTCTCTTCTTGATTGTAAAAGGAGGACGATGCATTCTAGGAGCCAAATTTAGGGCACAGAATTTAGGGTGTGGGGCTCCACATGCTGCTATATACTCTTTTTTTGTGACATCAACATTGTCCTTTGGATGTTAAAACTTTTCAATGTTTTTAGCATATGTTCATCTTGTATTTTTCCATAAGCTTCCCCATATTTATTCATAAATGTGTGACTTTGAATGTTTAAAGAGAATTTTTACAGTCATTGCTTCCTTGATGTTGAAACTTCCTTGCATCACTGATAAATAACAACAAATTAAAACAAACTGGTCCTTGGGAAAATGATATGATATAACACAACATGACACATCATAACATAATGCAACATAACATGTGGATAGAATACTTGACCTGGAATCAGCAAGACTCAGCTTTCTGAATTCAATCTGGACTTAGAAACTTACTAGCTATATGACACTGGGCAAGTAATTTAACCCTGTTCGTCTCAGTTTCCTAATCTGTCAAATGAGCTGGAGAAGGAAATGGCAAACCACTCTCGTACTTTTGTCAAGAAAACCCCAAATGGGTTCATAAAGCTTCAGAAACAATTGAAATGATTGAACAACAATAGAAAGAATATTAAATGCACATACATATATGTATATATGTGTGTATGCACATATACATACATACATACATTTTTTGCTAGAACTTGTTTTATTTTTTCTTTTGCATCAATATGCATAAATAATATTGGTATATTGTTCTCTTTATTTTATCCCTCCCAGGTTTAGGTATTTATATCACATTTGCCTTATAAACTGTGTGTATTTCTAAATTTATAAAGAATAACTTGTGTGGACTAGATATTAGCTGCTCTTTAAACATTTCAAAGAATTCAGCTCTAAATCCATCTGGATCAGGATCTGACTTCTTTTCTTTTTCCATTTGGTCATTGCTTTATGGCTTGTTGAATTTCAATTCAATACTGCATTGCTGAATTAGACTGTTTATAAAGGGTGTGCCATATTCTATTATTTTTCTTATTAAACATTTGCATCTTTAAAATTTTTAGATTTTCTAATATAGTATTGTATTCAAGAGGTTCTGATATTGCTTTTTAAGTTCTCATCTGTCCCAATTTTACCTTGCTCATTTTAAAATTTTGTTAATTATATTTTCTTTTCTTTAAAAAATCAAGCTATCTAAAGATTCATTGATTTTATTATGTTCAATGAATCAGCTCTTAATCTTTTTGGCAAATAGTACTTTTGCTTCTGTTTTACTTATATATCTTTTCATTTATGTTTTTTAGTTCTTTTGGAGGTTTCTATGTTGATTTACTTTTAAAAATGTATACGGATCATTCATGATGAGGTGTTTTTATATTTTTTTTAATCTGTGTTTTCAGGAATACCTTTTCCTCTATTTTCCATTTTAGCTTTATACCAAGACTCTTGGTGTCTTGTTTTGTTATGATCTTTTCTTTTCATAGGTATTAATTGTTTCTATTATTTGCTTTTTCATCCAATTATTATGGAAGATTTCATTATTAAATTTGCATTTGCCTGTTTTATATGATTATTGCATTGTAGTCTATAAATTACATGCTCTTCAGGGAAAGAGACTCTGGCAATAAGAAGGGCTTTTCTGATACAAAGCACATGTCTCAGAGTTTTTCAAAGTATATGGAACCATTTTGTTTCCAAGTAGGACCTTAGAGCAGCTGTGTTTGAAATGAGCAATGCTTCACAGGGTAACAGTTTTGGACAGTTTTACTAAAAGTGAATTAGTGGAATCAGCTGAGGGGCACATGCTCATGGGTGCGCGCGCGCACGCGCGCACACACACACACACACACACACACACACACACTCATTAACCAGGGCTCCCACAGACCCTGAGCCATCAAACCAGAAGTTGTGATGTTCACCAGGTAAATGAAGCCAGGATTCCAGCACAGCGGAATTGTAATAGACAAATCCCCCAAGTTTTGGGCAAATCTGTCTTCCAAGCTCAGACCAAGGTGACGTGCTTGCCTTTCAGATAGGATGCAAATGTAGGGAGTTGAGAGGAGGCCATACACAGCTTCTTGAAGCAGATGGAGAGCTGATAATAACTCAGGTTTTTGAGATGTGAAGGGACAGCTTATTGGAACACATCCACCACCCAAATCTCCATCGAACACACTTGAAGTGCAGAAATAGGATTTGTCACAGAATTATCAGCAGAAAACAGCAATCAATGGCATGTGGTCTGCATAACAATGACATCGGGGGACAGCCTTCACTCAAGAGAACTCTATAGAGGGGGATAGCATGTTTCCAGGATTGGGTGGGTCTGTTGCCTTCAAGCCCTACTACTAATAATCATATAGATAGATTTCTGGAATTTCTATTCTCAGACACTCACTAGCCACCCTGGGCATGTCACTTCACCCTATTTGCCTCAGTTTCCTTATCTGAAAAATAAGTTGGAGAATGAAATGGCAAACCACTCAATGTCTTTACCCAGAAACCCCAAATGGAGCCAAAAAGAGACAGATATTACTGAAATGACTGCACAAAAATGACAATTATTCCTAATGTGTTGTTCCCTTTCCCCAAAGTCTTTAGTGGCTCTCCATTGCTTACTTCAGAAAGTTCTTCTGATTGAAAGTTATTGCAAATTCAATATCCTCTTTCCCCCCAAATCCTCTCCTCTTCCAATCTTCCCTGTTTCTTTTGAAGACATCCCAATTCTTCTACCACCATCTAGAAAGGTTCATAACCTTGGGCTCTTCACTCTCTCTTCCTCCACATATTCAGTCAGTTTTCAAATCTTGCCATTCATTTCTTCTCACCTTTGACCCTTCCTCTCATTCAGTTTTCACCTCTGGCCCTCATAATCACTCAGATTGCAATAATTGTTCTCTCTGCCTTAAGTCTCTTATGAATCTCACCCATCTAAACTCTAAAGGGAAAATAAATTTTCTCAAATACAAACCTGATCATATGACTTGACCCTATCAACTCCAGCAGTTCTTAATTGCTTCTAGGTTAAAAAATAAATTCCTCTCTTTGACCTATAAAACTCATAACCTAAGCCCTCCCTGCCTTTCCGGAACTTCCATCTTGTTCACATACTTTATTAATAAACAGCTACATTGGCCTGCTTGGACCTGGCATCCCATCTCCCGCCTGGGCTGATCTTCCTCCTTGTCTCCATCTACTGGCTCCTGGGATTCCTTTGAGATCCAGCTCCAATCTCACCTTTTGAAGGAAGCCTGCCCCACCCACTCTCATTTTCTCTTCTGAGATTAACATCCATCTTTTCTGAATACCTGTTGTATGTGTCTAGTTATTTCCATAATTATCCTCTTATTTTTTCTACCATTAAGAATGTAATCCCCTTGAGAGCAGGAGTCATTTCAAAATACTTTCTTTGTATTCCCAGTATGCCTGGAGGTAGGAAATGAAATGCTGAATTGGGAGAAAAACTTGTAGGCCAAGTTTACATAATGTAGAGTATGGAATCCCCCAAATTTCTCTGGGAGTTAAATTGTAAAGGGCTGTTTAATGCTAACCAGAGGAGTCTGTGTTTTATCCTACAGCCAATAGGGGCCCCCTGGACAGTTGTGAGCAAAGATTGTTCCATAACGATCTTTGTCTTAGGAAGATTATTTGACCATGATTATTTGTGCATGTTAGACTTGAGAGGGAACAGTCGGAAAGGTGGGAGATCCAGCCTAATCGAGAGGTGATAAAGGTGTATAATAACACTGTGGTCATAAGAGTCAAAAGAAGAGATGGATATGAGGGATATTGAGGAGGTAGAACAAATAAGCTTGGTCATTGATTACATATGGATACACAAAGAAGAATCCAGGACAGATCTGAGGGTGTGAACTTAGGTGACCAGAAGAATTAAGGATGTCAGCAAACGCTGGCCATTGTGGAGGACGAGAGGGCTGAGTGGAGGAAAAAATAAGTTCTGTTTGCTTCCCAATAACTTGACATTCAGAAGAGTGTTGAGGTGGAGATACTTCCTAGGCTTTAGGGTTATCGTAGGATGTTATCTTTTCTTCTGTTACCACCTTCTCTTCCATGTCTCTCTCCAAAATGAGAGATAATCAACTACACCACATCAGAGAGATTAATTCCCATTTACTGTAAGGACCATGGAATGGTTCTCTCTCTCTCTCTCTCTCTCTCTCTCTCTCTCTCTCTCTCTCTCTGCTTCTGTTTTAAGGAGTTTTTACCTGAGTATACATTGTCAGTGCAAAAACAACAGCCCAGACCCCCCCAATTAGGAAAATTCCCAAAGTTCATAGTTTGGGTTCTCTCCCCTAATTTAAATTTCTGTGTATCTCCATGAATTCCTGGCTTCTATTTGAGGTATAGTCAGGATATGGGAAACATTTAAATCAAGGAAGTGAGCATTCTCTCTCTCTGTCTCTCTTTCTCTCTCTGTCTCTGTCTGTCTGTCTCTCCCCTCTCTCTCTCTACCAATGTCTCTCTCCCTGTCTCTCCTCTCTGTCTCTTCTCTTATGACATAGGCACAAAGAGGGGAGCCTGGGGGTGGAGAATAGGTCTTTTTTGGAACTTTCATCTGGTCTTGTAGATATGAGCAGAATCAGGAATTTTAGTCCAAGTCCTCTGCTCTGATGTTATGAGATGTCAGCAGGGTCACAGGGTTCATTCTCAGTTTTCTATTTATTTTCCCATTTTGTTCTCTCTTTTTATCTTCTCTTAACTATTGGTCCATGTGATTAAGTCTTTCAAGATCAACTTATAAAATCCTGGGCGGGGTCAGGCTTGTAATCTTTCCAGTTCTTCTTCTCTTTTCTTGTGGGCTATGTCTCTAAAAATAAAAACTGCAGCAGCAGGCGGAGCCAAGATGGCGGAGTGGAAACAGCACTACCAAGGCACTCTCCCCCCAGATTACCTCCAAACTATGTAAAAGGGAACTCTGAACAACTTTTGGAGCCCAAGGACCCACAGAATGACACAGAGAAGCTAACCTCCTGCTGAGGAAAGCCCAGAAGCCCTGCAGGAAGGACCAGCACAGCACTCTGGGAGCTGGCAGTGCAGTGAGCAGCTCGAGGGGGGCCAAGCCCATGTCCGCTTGAGCCTTGGTTTTAGCCCCAGGGTGGCATGGGCCAGCAGCCGGCTGGAGGGACCCCAGAACAACACCAGCTGTGGTGATTCCAGAATTATCAACATAGACATGCCTAGGACAAAGTGAGAGGTTAGTGCCCTATGGACTTTGGGACCAGTATTTGGGGAACATGTTGGCTTCCTCCCCTGGTGGCTAGAAGCCTCTGAGGAGACACGCCATTTTTTAGTTTTCAGCAGCAGTCCAGCTCCTAGCCTGCGAACTGTAGGGTGATCCAGCAATCAGTCTTAGGGGGTAATCGCTGTTGCTTTAATCTCCCTAGATCTGGATACTGATCTGGGGTGGAGGTCGTGGGGTGGATATTCAGCTTGCTAGAAATGGAAGTTGTGCCCCCGCACGTTCAGAACAGAAGTTCCCCTGTCTGGTGGCAGAGTCCTACTGTGGCAACAACCAAAAAGTCAAGTAATTAAGTTGCAACATGCCAAAGCAAAGGAACAAATTAAACAGAAAATTGTGACATTAGACTTCTTTTTAGGGGCAAAGAGGTATGAAGCATAGAACAGGAGGAGGACTGTGAGGTCAGAAATCCTGCTCCAAAAGCCCCAAAGGAAAATACGAGTGGGTTACAGGCCATAGAGGACCTTAAGAAGGACTTTAAAAATCAATTAAGAGAAGTGGAGGAAAAATTGGGAAGAGAAATGAGAAGGATGCAGGAAAAGTATGAAATGAGGGTCAACAGCCTGACTGAGGAAAACAACACCTTAAAAAATAGCAAATGGCAAAGGAGGCCCAAAAGGGCAATGAGGAGAAGAATGCCTTAAAAAGCTGAATTTGCCAGATGGAAAAAGAATCTCAAAAGTTCACTGAGGAGATTCATTCCTTCAGAGTTAGACTGGAGCAAATGGAAGCTAATGATTTATGAGAAATCAAGATACTGTTAAGCAGATCCAAACAAATGAAAGAATAGAAGGCAATGTGAAATACCTCATGGGAAAAACCACTGACCTGGAAAATAGATACAGGAGAGAAAATTAAAAAATTATTGGATTACATGAAAGCCATGATCAAAGAAAGAACCTAGAAATCACCCTTCAAGAAATTCTCAAGGAAAATTGCCTGGATGTTTTAGACCCAATGGGCAAAATAGAGGTTCAAAGAATCCACCTATCATCTCCTGAAAAAGATCCAAAAAATAAAGCTCCCAGGAATATTATAGCCAGGTTCCAGAATCCCCACATCAAGGAGAAAATACTACAAGCAGCCAGGAAGAAATAATTTCAATATTGTGGAAACACAATCAGAATAGCCCAGGACCTGGCAGCTTCTACACTGAGGGATCTAAGGGCATGGAATATGATATTCTAGAGGGCAAAAGAGCTGGGACTTAACCCAAGGGTCACCTACCCAGCAAAACTGAGTATTTTGTTTCACGGGAAATTATGATCATTCAGTGGAATAGAGGACTTTCAAGCATTCTTTTTTTAAAATTAATAATAGTATTTATATATATTTGAAACATTTGATGTTAAGACCTCGAATTTCAGATCCATTTCCTTCCTCCCTTGTCACCCATTCCCTTTGGGGAGATAAGTAATTCAGTATATGTTGTACATGTCTAGCTATGCAAAACATTATCATAGTAGATATATTGTGCAAGGCTGCTTATAATTCCCTCCCACTCATCCCACACCCCACCTGGTCCATTCCCTACATGATCCTGTCCCTCTTCTATAGTGGGTGCTTCCAACCTCCCCTCCCCCCAATAATGCCCTCCCATCCATCATCCATCCTCTCATTCCCCTTCGCCCTATTCTGCTGCAGGTTGAGATATCCCATTTAGTATGTATGTCATTCTCTCCCTGAACCAAATTCAACGAGAATGTGGTTTTGCCTTTTTTGCCGTCCTCATCTCCCCCGCCCTTGCAACCACTTCCCCTTGCTTCTTCTACATGAGATAGTTTACCCTACCCTGTCTCTCCCCATCTCCTCTTGCCACTTTCCTCTCTCACCTCATAATTTCATCCCTTGAGTATCCTCCCTTCCCAACAGATTCAACCTATGCCCTCTATCCATATATAACTGTAACCATATACACACACATTGACATATGTATTCATATGACCACACACCCGTCTTCCATTATTTTCATAGTGAGAAAGATATCATCAGTCAGAGTTATTGCTTTTCCATATAGAAATATAAATAGTTCAAATTTGATAAGTTCCTTTTGATTTCTTTTCCCTGATTACCTTCTCAGGCATCTCTTGCTTCTTGTGTCTGGATGTCAAATTTTTTATTCAATTCTGGTTTTTTCCTCAAGAATGCTTGAAAGTCCTCTATTCCAATGAATGACCATATTTTCCCTTGAATCAAAATACTCAGTTTTGCTGGGTAGGTGACCCTTGGGTTCATTCTCAGTTCTTTTGCCCTCTGGAATATCATATTCCATGCCCTTAGATCCCTCAGTGTAGAAGATGCCAGGTCCAGGGCTATTCTGATTGTGTTTCCACAATATTGAAATTGTTTCTTCCTGGCTGCTTGTAGTATTTTCTCCTTGATCTGGGGATTCTGGAACCTAGCTATAATATTCCTGGGAGTTTTCTTTTTGCGGTCTTTTTCAGGAGGTGATTGGTGGATTCTTTCAACCTCTATTTTGCCCTCTGGATCTAAAACATCAAGGCAATTTTCTTTGAGAATATCTCGAAAGGTGATTTCTGGGTTCTTTCTTTAATCATGGCTTTTGGGTAGTCCAATAATTTTTAAATTGTCTCTCCTGTATCTATTTTCCAGGTCAGTGGTTTTTCCCATGAGATATTTCACATTGCCTTCTAATCTTTCATTTGTTTGGATCTGCTTAACAGCATCTTGATTTCTCATAAAGTCATTAGCCTCCATTTGCTCCAGTCTAACTCTGAAGGAATGAATCTCCTCAGTGAACTTTTGAGATTCTTTTTCCATCTGACAAATTCGACTTTTTGAGGCTTTCTTCTCCTCATTGCCCTTTTGGGACTCCTTTGCCATTTGAGTCAGTCTATTTTTTAAGGTGTTGTTTTCCTCAGTCAGGCTGTTGACCCTCATTTCATACTTTTCCTGCATCCTTCTCATTTCTCTTTCTAATTTTCCCTCCACTTCTCTTATTTGATTTTTAAAGTCCTTCTTAAGGTCTTTAAGGTTTCCTTTACCACTTAATTACTTGACTTTTGGGCTTGTTGCCACACTATGGCTTTAAGGCCAGATAGAGGAATTTTTGTCTGGAACGTGTGGGGGGCAACTTCCGTTTCTGGGAAGCTGTAAACCCACCCACGACTTCCACCCTAGATCACAATCCAGATCTAGGGAGGTTAAACAAGAGAGATTACCCCCCAAGACTTATCTCTGGATCTCCCTACAATTCGCAGTTCAGGAGCAGGAGCTGCCTCTGAAAAGTACAAAAGTGGAGTGTCTCCTCAGTGGCTTCTAGCCCCCAGGGGAGGAAGCCGACGCATTCCCCAAATACTTGTTCCAAAGTCCATAGGACTCTAACCTCTTACTTTATCCTAGGCATGTCTATGTTGATAATTCTGGAGTCGCCACAGCTGCTGGTATTCTGGGGTCTCTCCAGCTGGCTGCTGGCTCTGCCGCCCTGGGGCTAAAACCTTGGCTCACACGGACCTGGGCTCCGCTCGGCTCGACTCAGCTCCCTGTGCTCTGCGCGATGCGTGCTGCTGGCTCCCAGACCACTGCGCTGGTCCTTCCTGCAGGGCTGCTGGGCTGTCCTCATTGGGAGGTTAGCTTCTCTGTGTCGTTCTGTGGGTGCTGGGGCTCAAGAAGTTGTTCAGAATCCCCTTTTACATAGTTTGGGGGGAATCTGGGGGCAGAGTGGTTTGGATGAGCTTTTTCTACTTTGCCATCTTGGCTCCCTCAAGCATTCTTCAGGAAAAAACCAGAGTTGAATAGAAAATTTGACATCCAGACACAAGAAGCAAGAGATGCCTGAGAAGATAATCAGGGAAAGAAATCAAAAGGAACTTATCAAAGTTGACCTATTTACATTCCTACATGGAAAAACAATAACTGTGACTGATGAAACCTTTCTCTGTATGAAAATAATGGAAAAAGGGTGGATGGTCATATGAATACATATGTGACTGTGTGTATATATGTTTACAGTTATATATGGATAGAGAGGAAAAGTTGAATTTTTTGGGAAGGGAGGATCCTCAAGGGGTGAAATTATGAGGAGAGAGAGGAAAGTGGCAAGAGGAGAAGGGGAAAGACAGGGTAGGGCAAACTATCTCATGTAGAAGAACCAAGGACAAGTGGCTGCAAGGGAGGGGAATAATAGGAAGGCAAAAAGACAAAACCACATTCTCATTGAATTTGGTTCAGGGAGAGAATGACATACATACTCAATGGGATATCTCAACCTGCAGCAGAATAGGGGGAAGGGGGATGAGAGGATGGATGATGGATGGGAGGGCATTATTGGGGGGAGGGGAGGTTGGAAGTACCCACTATAGAAGAGGGACAGGATCATGTATGGAATGGACCAGGTGGGGTGTGGGATGAGTGGGAGGGAATTATAAGCAGCCTTGTACAATATATCTACTATGGTAATGTTTTGCATAGCTAGACATGTACAACATATACTGAAGTACTTATCTTCCCAGAGGGAATGGGTGACAAGGGAGGAAGGGAATGGATCTGAAATTCGAGGTCTTAACATTAAATGTTTCAAATATATATATATATATATATATATATATATATATATATATATATATATATATATATATATATATATATATATATAAATACTATTATTAATACTCTTTTGCTTGTAATTGGGAGATAAGATGTGCAGGCATTGGAGCACACAGATTCACCTTGCTTTAATGAAAAAGTCTAAGGGGGTATGGGAGAAGATATGGGAGCTAGCAGATTGGAGGAAGCGATATCTTATGGGACTGCTATTCTGGGAGAGTGGGTAGGGGAAAAATGGGTGAAAAAATTGTAACTCAAAATCTGGCGGAAGTGAATGATGTAAAACAGAAGTTAATAAAGCATTTGTTTATTAAAAAAAACAGCAGCAGCAGTAGCAGCAGCAGCAAATGCTTCATGACTCTCACTTGCCGTCTGACTCAAAGACTGAAATAGCCCCAAATAAATCTTCTCTTTGGACTCGAAGCCCTGGTGTCAGGCAGTTCTCGGAGTCTGGTTACAAAATGCTCGGAGGCCATATAGCCAGAGTCTCTACTTCCAAGCCTGTCTCTGACCCTCACTACTGCTCTGTGACTTTGGCTGTGTCAATTCCATTGCTTAAGCCCCTGTTTCTTTCTTGTAAAGTATCCATTGCTATCCTTTGGCCTGTCTCACACTGCCCTGTACTGAAATGTCTGCTCATTCCCCTCTTTACTCAGAGACTTCCACATATAAAGTACAGCTCAAATGCTGCCTTCCTGTAAAGTCTCTGTAATCTCCACATGGAAACCAGCTTCCCCCTCCAACATGAGAGGGGATGGGGGCGTATAATAACACTGTGGTCTTAAAAATCAATAGAAGAGAACAGACATGAGGGATATTGTGGAGGCAGAACAAATAAGCTTTGCTTGGGCCCCTTTGGAAGCATTCATCACGCCATGTTGGGTGTTGGAGTTCAATGTTTTTGTGCTTCGTGTCCTAACTAGGCTGATACCTCCGGGGTGGCAGGGATTAAAGCTGTTCTAAATCCTGTATCCCCTCCTTTCCCCCTTAACCTCCCTCCACCCAAGATGAGGTTCTGCTGAATAAAGCATGTGGTGGACATGATCCCAATCTTCCTCAGTGGGACCACCCTTCTTCTATCGCTCCTATATCTCTAGTGGAGCACCATGGAAAGCACACCATGTTGAGAGTCAGAGGACCTGAGTTCTAAGCTGTGCGCTTTCCAGAGGAGCTCCATGGTATAGCTACAGTGTTTATGTAAAGGCAGAAATTCTTGGGTTCAAACCCTGCCTTTGACACTTAACTTTGTAATTGTATGAAGTCCCTTCTCTTTGAGCCTCAGTGTTCTCATCTGTAAAATAGACATAATAGTATCTCCCTCACAGGACTATTGTAGGGTACAAATCATTCAATGCATGGAAAGGGATATTTCAATTTCATCTGTTATTCATCCAAGTCCTCCCCCTCTTTAATTATACTATCCTAGTAATAAGGAGGCTTTCCTTCTCCAGAATTAAACAATATAGAATCAGTGTTCTTGAACTGGTAGAGAACTAGTTCAAGCACACCACTTTTTATATAGTAGAAGACTATGTAAGACTCAGGGGAGTTGAAGTCCTTTGTTTATGGCTAGGTAGTAGGACTGGAACCTAGCTCCTCTCCCTTAAGTATCAGTGCTCATCCCAATGTACTGTGTTAGAGCTAGACTAAGGTTCCTTACAGCTATCAATGTTGTGAATGAGGTTGGAATGGAGGGGCTGGGGAACTGCTCACCCAACAGAAGGAACTCAGCCAATAGTATCAGAACCAGGAAGGGAGAGGTAAAGTTCACCATGCTTGGTAAGGTGTGTTTTTCTAACATCATTAAAAGTGAATGGATAGGTCTCTTTTTAGAAAACCAGAGTATTGTCTACTGGACACAGAGAAGGTCAGAAGGTTCCCTTGAGCCAAGAAAAAATCTAATATTTGCAGTGAACTTTGAGTACATTGGGCTATGGGAATCCAGGAACACTGAAGGGAAAAGAAAGCTCATCTTTCTGCCATGCCTATTTCTGATGGCTGTTTATGCCTGAGTAAGAGATGTTTGCTATCAGGAGGTGGCCTACTCTGAAGTGATTAGGGGTATTCTACTTAGCAAGCTCCTTTCTCAAAATAGCCTGTGACACCAACCTGCACTGCTATCATGTACTATCAACATATTACTATTTTTTTAAACAAATGCTTTATTAACTTCTGTTTTACATCATTCATTTCCGCCAGATTTTGAGTTACAATCATTTTCCCCCCATTATTCCCCTACCCAACCTCCCAGAACAGTAATCCCACAAGATATCGCTTCCTCCAATCTGCTCTCTCCCATACCTTCTCCCATACCCCCATCGACTTTTCCATTAGAGGAAGGAGAGTCTTTGCATCCCAATGCCTGCACATCGTATCTCCCTATTACAAGCAAAAGAGTATTAATAATAGTATTTATATATATTTGAAACATTTAATGTGACGACCTCAAATTTCAGATCCATTTCCTTCCTCCCTTGTCACCCATTCCCTCTTGGGAGATAAGTAATTCAGTATATGTTGTACATGTCTAGCTATGCAAAACATTATCAGGGTGGATATATTGTACAAGGCTGCTTATAATTCCCTCCCACTCATCCCACCCCCCACCTGGTCCATTCCCTACATGATCCTGTCCCTCTTTTATAGTGGGTACTTCCAACCTCCCCTCACCCCAAGGATGCCCTCCCATCCATCATCCCTCCTCCCATCCCCCTTCCCCTATCCTGCTGCAGGTTGAGATATCCCATTTAGTATGTATGTCATTTTCTCCCTGAACCAAATTCAATGTGAATGTGGTTTTGCCTTTTTAGCCTTCCTTATTCTCCCCCTCTTTTGCAACCACTTCCCCTTGCTTCTTCTGCGTGGGATAGTTTACACTACCCTGTCTCTCCCCATCTCCTCTTGCCACTTTCCTCTCTCACCTCATAATTTCATCCCTTGAGTATTCTCCCTTCCCAACAAATTCAACTTATGCCCTCTATCCATATATAACTGTAACCATATACACACACATTCACATATGTATTCATATGACCACACACCCTTCTTCCATTGTTTTAATAGTGAGAAAGATATCATCAGTCACAGTTATTGCTTTTCCATATAGGAATGTAAATAGATCAACTTTGATAAGTTCCTTTTGATTTCTTTTCCCTGATTACCTTCTCAGGCATCTCTTGCTTCTTGTGTCTGGATGTCAAATTTTCTATTCAACTCTGGTTTTTTCCTCAAGAATGCTTGAAAGTCCTCTATTCCACTGAATGACCATATTTTTCCCTGAAACAAAATACTCAGTTTTGCTGGGTAGGTGACCTGTGGGTTCATTCCCAGTTCTTTTGCCCTCTGGAATATCATATTCCATGCCCTTCGATCCCTCAGTGTAGAAGCTGCCAGGTCCTGGGCTATTCTGATTGTGTTTCCACAATATTGAAATTGTTTCTTCTGGCTGCTTGTAGTATTTTCTCCTTGATCTGGGGATTCTGGAACCTGGCTATAATATTCCTGGGAGTTTTCTTTTTGGGATCTTTTTTCAGGAGGTGATAGGTGGATTCTTTCAACCTCTATTTTGCCCTCTGGATCTAAAACATCAGGGCAGTTTTCCTTGAGAATTTCTTGAAGGGTGATTTCTGGGTTCTTTCCTTGATCATGGCTTTCAGGTAGTCCAATAATTTTTAAATTGTCTCTCCTGGATCTATTCTCCAGGTCAGTGGTTTTTTTCCATGAGATATTTCACATTGCCTTCTAATCTTTCATTTGTTTGGATCTGCTTAACAGCATCTTGATTTCTCATAAAGTCACTAGCTTCCATTTGCTCCAGTTTAACTCTGAAGGAATGAATCTCCTCAGTGAACTTTTGAGATTCTTTTTCCATCTGGCAAATTCGACTTTTTAAGGCATTCTTCTCCTCATTGACCTTTTGGGCCTCCTTTGCCATTTGAGTTAGTCTGTTTTTTAAAGTGTTGTTTTCCTCAGTCAGGCTGTTGACCCTCATTTCATACTTTTCCTGCATCCTTCTCATTTCTCTTTCTAATTTTTCCTCCACTTCTCTTATTTGATTTTTAAAGTCCTTCTTAAGGTCCTCTATGGCCTGCAACCCGCTCATGTTTTCCCTGGGGCTTTTGGAGCAGGACTTCTGACCTCACAGTCCTTTTCCCGCTCTATGCCCCAAAATAGGAGTCTAGGGTTGCATTTTTCTGTTTCCTTTGCCTTGGCATGTTGCCACTTAATTACTTGACTTTTGGGCTTGTTGCCACACTATGGCTTTAAGGCCAGATAGAGGAATTTTCTTCCCGAATGTGTGGGGGGCAACTTCTGTTTCTGGCAAGCTGTAAACCCACCCACAACTTCCACCCTGGATCAAAATCCAGATCCAGGGAGGTTAAAGCAAGAACGATTACCCCCCAAGACTGATCCCTTGATCTCCCTACAAATTTGCAGGCTGGGAGCGGGAGCTGCCTCTGAAAACTACAAAATGGCGTTTGTCCTCAGCGGCTTCTAGCCCCCAGGGGAGGGAGCCGACGCATTCCCTAATACCAGTCCAAAAGTCCATAGGACACTACCCTCTTACTTTGTCCCTGGCAAGTCTATGTTGATAATTCTGGAGTCGCCACAGCTCCTGGTGTTGTGGGGTTCCTCCAGCTGGCTGCTGGCCCTGCTGCCCTGGGGCTAAAACCTCGGCTCATGCGGACCTGGGCTCGGCTCGGCTCGGCTATTGCGCTCTGTGCGCTGCATGCTGCCAGGTCCCAGTCCACTGCGCTCGTCCTTCTTGCAGGGCTGCTGGGCTGTCCTCGGCGGGAGTTTAGCTTCTCTGTGTCGTTCTGTGGGTGCTTGGGCTCTAGAAGTTGTTCAGAGTCCCCTTTTACATCGTTTGGTGGAAATGGGGGTCAGAGTGGTTTGGATGAGCTGTTTCTATTCCGCCATCTAACATATTACTATTTAAAATGTTATTTTTATATTGTTGGAAAACTATTTTCTCTTTATTCCAGTTCTCCTTCTCCAAACCCACATTTTTTAAGCTAGCACTTAGGAGAGGAGGTGTGTAAATGAGGATCTAGGTTCATCAATGAGCACAAAAGTCCAGAACATCCTCAAGGGTTTACTCAATGCTCTGTTTTTGTTTGTTTGTTTGTTTTTTATGAAGAAATACTCCCTCCTTTGATGTAGACATTAAACCCACCATGCCTTGGGTGAAGGTCTTCTTTCATTACTGTGGCTCTAAATATGCGGGTCTTTCTGTATGTATTTGAATAGCAGAAACATATTCTTTGATTATCCATAGGTGAGATCCTTCTGCCCTGGTGACAATGAGCCTGAAGTCCATGGAGGTGAGTGACTTGCCTAATATCAATATTAATGAGAAACAATCTGAAGATTCCACTGGAAGCTTCTTCATTTGAAATGCATTCCTTTTTCTAGACACCAAAGACCTGCTCTGCATGATGGGTTGAATTCAGAACATCTGGATGGAAAGACACATTTTTTCCATTTTTAATCTAAGAAGTATATACAGAACCTATGGTCATTAATTGTTCTCCAAAACCCTACAGAAAACCATTTTACAGACTTGCTCCTAACATTTTGTTCATGCATTCCTCCAACACTCCTTCTTGCCTACTCTGCATCACTGGACTGCATCATTGGAGAGAGCCAATCCCTGGATCTCTCTCTTCTTTTGGTTCTCCCTTATGGTTCACTCCTCCTCAGCTTCCATTGCTAGGTTAGCGTTCATCTTCTGTCCTCAATGCATGGATGGGTTCACCCAGGGATCTGGCCTGAGTCCTTTTCTCTTCTCTATCCTCTTTCTCTGTAATTTTATTAATGCCTATGAGTTCAAATATCCTCTCTACTTATATGGCTCCTGAATTTACAGGCTCAACCTCCATCTCTTTGTTTAATTCCCATCCTATATTGCAAACTAAGGTACAGAATCACTTGGAGGTATTCGTAGACTCAACAAAAACAACATGCCAAACTCAACATACCAAAAATAATGCAGAACAAAAGTAAAAGACATCATCCTTCCCTATAACTCCATGCCCTCCTAATTTCCTCATTTCTACTGAGGGCATCAGCATATTTCTGGTTATGCAGGTTCACATCCTTAGAGTAATTCATGATTCCACTCTACTTCACCTGCTTCATATACCACCAGCTTCCAAATCTTGTAATTTTTTCCCTGTGACATCACTTCTCCCCTCATACCACAGCCACCTTGGTTCAGTTCATCATCTCTAGCTTGTAGCATTGCAATAGCTTCCTACTCCCCTCCCCAAGACGTTCACTCTTTTCCTTCTCCAACCATCAGCCATACACCTGCCAAGCTGATCTGCCTGATATACTGCTCTTTCCATGTTACTCTGCTGTGTATAAGCTTCCTATTGTTTCCTTTTGTCTCTAGGAAAAAAATACCAACTCTTATAGTTGTACTTCCAATTTCCAATCTGCTCCCCACTTCTTTCTAACTCATTTTATGTTCTCCCACATGGCATTCCAGAAACATCCACGTGCTCTCTGCTCCTCTCAAAGTGGTCTCTTTTTTGTTCCCTGTACATGATAGCCTTAGTTAGATAGTCCCTTAGTTGTGGAGCTCTCCCTGCTTACTTCTGGAATCCTCCACACTAGTCAAGTGGAGACTGAATTGTTCCCTCCTACAAGGGGCCTTTCTGGATTCCCTGCTGATCAGTTGTTGGCCCTCCCGTCCTCCATTATCTGTCACTTTCTATTTGCGGTGGACTCTATGTCCCTCCAGTTGCACCTACTCTCCTTGAGAACAGAATGTTTTCATTTTCATCTTAGTGTCCTTAGCACTAAGTATAGTATTTAGCAAATTTGGGGAATAGGAGGGGACCAGACTCATGATTTCTATGGCAGGAGGAAGGGCACTCTTACTTCTTCATATTGTAATCTTTAGCCTAGTTGTTTGGAACACTGAAAGATTAAGTTATTTTCCCCAGGCCTCACAGATCCTATGTGTTATGTGTCAGATAAAGCACATCAATGCATTTTGATGATGACTGTCTAGCCAGTATATAACCATGCTATTTTTTTATGGTGGACAGTAAATAAATGCACATTGAATTGAATTGATTAATTGGGTCCGTTGGCTTAAGTTTTATTCGTTCTTCCAATTGAACATTTACTGACAATATGTTAATTAAAAATGGGACAGTCCTTGCCCTCAATGGCTTTAAGTCTGCCGGGAGGGACATGTAATACATACCAAAGCCCATTGCTTGGGAAAAGCAAGGCCCAGGGAATATAGCTGGAAAAGTTTGAGGAGAAAGATGTCACTTTCACTGGAGGAAGGGGAAATAAGTGTGAAACAACAGTAGGGTGTGTCCTTAAAAGGATCCAGTGAAGAAACTCCATTCTCTGACAGTTAAGCAACACAATAATGACACTCAAAATCATATAATCATATAATCACATCTAGGATTTCTGAGGAATAGGGGGTACAATCATCTGGCCCAGTCCAATTCATTCTAACCCAGACCAATTCAATCAGCATTTATTGATTACCAACTGTGTTCAAGGAGCTATTCTGGAGATTGGGATAGGGAAAAAAAATCCCTTCAAGGAGCTGACATTCTATTGGATGGATATAACATGGCACCAGATGAGCATCAGCAGGAGGATTTGGGGAGGAGAGACAAAGAATCCAGGACTAGTGCAGTAACTTCCAACCACCCCCACCCTGCCCCTTAGCATTACCTAGCACAATATATTTTCCAAAAGAATTGAATGTCTGTCAGAGGTTCAGCCTCTCTGTCCTCAGTCCATGTTCCTGGTCTGCCATTATCTGCAGAGACTTTATCAGCCAGTCCTTTCTGCCAAGATGCATTTCATTATTGACCCACAGTAGTGCCAAGAGTCCCTGAACAAGAATTTCCAGTTGTGCGAACTTGATCTTATATTATTGTGATTAAATATTTACTAAATACTTAGAACTGGGCCAGGCAGAGAGGCAAATAGCAGCCCAGGGATTCTGTTAAGAGACATATATTTATGAGAAGACCCCAGATGGTGAGACGCTCTATGAATCACCTTGAACTGCAGTGGGCAGTGGCACACCCCATAACATTTTTGTCTCAGCCCAGAAGGACATGGTGGGTCTGGCTTCTCCCTGGGTTATTAACCAATGCAGATAAATTTGGGGATGCTTAAGAAAGTGCAGCAGAGTAAACAGCAGAGCACAGCTGAGAATTATTGAATATAAGGAACAGGACTTAATGGGCCCCTCTCAGTGGGCTACAGAATCAGATACTTCTCATGGTCATTGTTTGAAGAGCAACCACGAAGGAAAGACCATGGGTTCAGGGAGATGAATTCACTTTTTGTTTTCTAAAAGTGGCTCTGCTTTCTCTACACTCCACAAACATCAAACCTCCCCCAGTTCATCCTTCCCCTCTGATTAGAGGGATGGGGGGGGGAGCAATAAACTTTTTCCAAAGCTTCCTTTGTGGGGAGTGAAGTGACAGCTTGTTGGATAGGGATGTTATCATAGAGTGGGTATGTGGCCCTTTGAAGCTTGGGTTTGATACGTTTGAGGTCCCCCTCCAAACTCTGAGCTTTAAGACTATCTATGGCTGCTCTTATACATACAATCCATCTATTAATAGTGGAAGAGGCACAAATAATCTGAATTTAGATCCAGGGAGATGAGTTCAAAGCCTGCTTCTCTAACATACTACATGGACACCCATGAGCAAATTTTTCCATCCTTCCAGACCCATATTCCTCATCTGAAAAAGGAGGAGATTAGACTATATGACCCCTGATTTTCCTCCTGTCTTTTAAAAAGAAAAATGTGAGTGTATGTTTCATGATGCAGAGAGGATGCAAGGAAATCACATATCTTTGACAGATTGAATGGACTATATTTTAATTTGCATTGTAGCTACTGACTAACAAGACTCTTCTTGTTACTAGGTGGTAGGCTTCTTGAGGGCAGAAATTCTGTCTGGTTTCTTCTTTGTGTTCTTAGTGTCTCTTACTATTCCTTCTTGGTACTTAGTAAATTTAGTTTTTTTCAATTTACAAATGAGCATGTTTCCCTGGGGATTGGAATAAGAATCTTTGGGGTACTTTCCAAATCAAATATACATTTCCCTTAAGCTGAATCCTCCAATGTCTCGTCCTCCTATGGCAATGACCCTGGGTTCTCAGGGGCCACTGTAGCTTGGTAGCATCTCTGGATGGAAGGACTTCTACTGTGGACTCAGCAATAGATTGTATGTGTGTCTTCCAAAGTGCAGATTTACCAAATGGAGGAAATGGCAACCAGAGGAAATGGCAACAGGTGAAGATTTTCCCCTTCATTCATCCTGACTCTTGAAGTCCATGAAGAACAAGTAGATCCCCCTTGAAGTGGGATCTACTTTATTAGGAAGGAGACATTACAATAGCACAGTTTGCAAGGAATGTGTGAAAAATACCAGCCTCTGATTTCCAATCGTATGTTGGACGTACCTAAGGACAGGTTCCTTTTGAGTCAACAAATATATCACTTCAACAAATATCATCAAGATGAACCAATGTGGCAGTTAGATGGGACAGTGATAGAATGTTAGACCTTTAAATTTAAATCCCGCCTTGGACATTTAATGCCTGTGTGACCCTGGAAATTCACATCCCTTTTTTTAGCCTCAGTTTCTACATCTGTCAAATGATTATAATGTTAACACCTACCTCATATGTTGTTGGGAAATTTCAAATGAAATACATATCCATCTTCTGAATCCCAAAATTTTCACTGACTGTCCCTCCTTCCTAGAATGCTCTTCCTCCTCTTACACATCTCTTGGTACCCTGAATTTCCAAAGTTCCAGCTAAAATCCCACCTTCTACAAGAAGGTTTTTTCTGATTCCTCTTAAGGCTAATGCCTTGCCTCTGAGATGACTGTCTTTCTTTTTTTTTTTTTTTTAAGCAATTGGGGTTAAGTAACTTGCTCAAGGTTACACGGCTAGTCATTTGATTTATGCGTGGGTGCTCATTTTCTGAGGCTGGATCTGATCTCGGGTCATCCAAACTCCGAGGCCGGCACTCTTACTCACTGCGCCACCTAGCCGCCCCGTTAGGGCAGTTGGGGTTAAGTAACTTGCCCAAGGTTACACGGCTAGGTTTTTTGTTTGTGCGGATTAAGTGTCGGAGGCCGGCTCCGAACTCAGGTCCTTCTGATTCCAGGGCCGGCGCTCTATTTACTGCGCCACCTAGCCGCCCCGATGACTGTCTTTCTGTCTATCTATCTATCTATCTATCTATCTATCTATCTATCTATCTATCTATATATCTATCCATCCATCCTTCCCTTTGTACATATATTGTACACACACACACACACACACACACACACACACATACACACGCACACACACACATAATGAATGCTATGTAATTATGTAATCCATTGTTTTGTGTCAAGTCCTTTCTCTTCTCTGTAGCTCAATTTTCTTCCCTTTGAAATGAAAGTTTGACACTTAATTGGGTATCTTAGCCTGCAGAAAAATAGGGGGTAGGGGATAGAAGGAGGAATGATAAAAGGGAGGGCAGATTGGGGGAAAAGGTAGTTAGAAGCAAACATTTTTGAAAAGGGATAGGGTCAAAGGAGAAAATTAAATAAGTGGGGGGCAGGATAGGATGGAGCAAAATATAGTTGGTTTTTCACAATATGACAACTATGGAAATTACTTGGATAACTGCACATGTACAAAGTATATTGAATTGCTTGTCTTCCCAGTAGGGGCGGGTGAGGAGTGAGGAAGGAAAAAATCTGGAACTCAAAGTTTTAAAAACAAATATTTTTTTAAAAATTGTTTTTTTTTTACATGCAGCTGAGAAATAAGATGTATAGGCACTGGGGTGTAGAGGTCTGTCTTTCCCTGCTAGAAAGTTAGGGGGGTGATAGGAGAGGACATAGGGAAGAATAGATTGGAAGGAAGCAGTGGGCTTGTTATTTTGGGGTGAGGGTAGGGGAAAGATGGGGAGAAAAAATTGTAAATCAAAATCTTGTAGAAGTGAACATTGAGAACTAAAAATAAATAAATAATTAAAAAATAAATTAAAAAATAAAATGAGGTGTGGCTAGGTGGCACAGAGCATCAGCCCTGCAGTCAGGAGGACCTGAGTTCGGATCTGGCCTCAGACACTTAATACAAAAACTTGTCGTTTGACCTCAGACAAGTCACTTAACCCCAATTGCCCCTCCAAAAATCAACAAATAAATAAAATGAAGGTTTGACAGGAGGACTTCTCAGAACCTTTCCAGCTCTGACATCCTAAATTCTTGAGTAAATATAGTAAAAATGGCAATGCTATAAGAGAACGGCAATGGTCCTTTAAAACTCCTTGTAAGTAAAGTTGATAGACAGTGCTAAGCTAAAAGGAGCAAGAATCAGTAAAAGCAAGATTTCAGAATGGAGAATGAAGCTTCCATTAGTCTAGCCTGCACCACAGTGATCATGCCTATGAAAAGCGAGCCTTTGGTGTTGGATTATTTTGAAATGAAAACATTGTTCTGGTTCACTAGTGGGTGCCACAGAACATAGAGGGTTGGGCCTGGAGTCAAAGCCATGAGTTCAAATCCTTAGACATTTACTAGGTCTGTGGTCTTAGACAAGTCACTTAATCATTATCTGCCTGAATTGTCTACTCTTAAAAAAGGAGAGGCATCCTTAGTGTTTCTTACCAACTTGAACATTTTATGATCATAATTTCCAAAAGCAGTTCAGCTAGAAATAAAAAAAAAGACTTGGTGTCAGAAGTCTTGTCTTCAAATGTAACTGGAGGATGTTTGTTGTCTTCCTTCTTTCCTCCCTCCCTCCTCCCTCTCCCTCTCTATTTCTGTCTGTCCACTCTCTCCCCCTCTCCCCTATCCCTCCCTACTTCCTCTCTCCCTCCCTTCTTTTCATTTCTTTCTTCCTTCTTTCTCTCCCTCCTTCCTTCCTCCCTTCCTCCCTTTCTTCCTTCTTTCTTTCTTTCCTTCCTTCCTTCCTTCCTTCCTTCCTTCCTTCCTTCCTTCCTTCCTTCCTTCCTTCCTTCCTTCTTTCCTTCCTGCCTTCCTTCCTTCCTCTCTTCCTTCCTTCATCTCTTCCTTCCACATATTCTCTTCCCCAACCCACTTCCACTAGAAAAGAAAAAAAAAAACAAAACCTTACTAACAAATATAAAATCCAGCAAAACAAATCTCACATTGTCCATGAATTTTCTTTACATGTAAAATACCTTCCAAGTCTTAATGTTGCTATATAAATGTTAGAGATTTATTATTGTTGCTGTTGTATTCTCTTGGCACATTTTTTTCATCTGCAAAATAGTCATAATATCACTCATCCTTACCAGGTAAGAAATAATTTTCCATGAAAATAGTCACTATAATTTATCTCTTACCCAATAGGTATTATCCATTAAACAAACATTTATTACAGTAACAACCACTTTCCTTTTGTGTGCCTCAGTTTCCTTTTCTGTAAAGTGAGAGAATTGAATAAGATGATACCTGATGTCCCTTTATGACTAACATTGTATAAGCTATGTCCTGAAATAAATTCTTTCAGAAGTCAAAAACTCAAAATATTCTCTGAATGTTAGTTGAAATTGCCAATGGAGTTTCAGTCTAAAAAGACACCAAGTGACAGGGTAAATAATTTTCTTCAAAATAAATTTGGAGGAGAATCCAAACTAGTAAATCTGGGGGAGGAATAAAGATGCAGTTCAGCTTTGACCAAATGGTCATGTCTGGTGAGCAAAAGGAGATAACCAAGCTCAGTGCCTGCCTGATATTGAGGGCTGGGTCGGCATCCTGCTAAGTGTGCCTGCACTCAGGCTGACTCAAGCAGCCTTAAGGCTCTCATTGATGGTGGTGGGCAAGGAGAGGCTTTTAGGTCTTCAGTAGCCAATACCTTGTGGTCCTGGTGTCGATGGCCAGGAGAACCAAGTGGTCGACTGATTGGGCCTTGCAGAATCATGTTAGGGACCATGGTCTGCAAGCGGGAAAGAGTGCTGCTGAGGGTGTCAGGGAGCAGTACAGTTTCCTGGGGCCCTTTTAAACCAAGGTATCTAACTCACACATCAGTGGGGCTCTCTTTTGCCAGAAGCATGGCACTCATGGAAAGACCTGGTTGAAAGTGGCTTTCCTTGGACACAGATCCAAATTCTTCATCCATGCTGATGGCTGGATTTCCAGCTCTGCATTACATGACAAACACATTCCAGAAAGAGCATACACATCTAGTGGAGGAGAAGGATTTTTCACCTCTATATCTACATTACCTTCCTAAACCAGGACTCACATTTCATGCCTTGCTGATTTGAAAGTTGTTTATGGCTCTGTGTTTCTTATCACCCAGAAACATGTTGAGAATCCCTGTCACTTCTGACTCTCCCAGGGCTTGGACATCGCATTCTGTTTGGGCAAAGGAGCTAAAGGCGTTGTGGACTGAGCACCACCAGAGAGCACTGTTGGATAGTAGAGATGGTCACCATGTTTCCTTCCAGACTGGAGCTTGAGGAACTACAGCAAAGAGAGAGGAGTGCTGAATGCAGCTGCTGCCTTGGCCCTGGAATAGAAACTGGGTGCTGCTGGGCAGGAGGAAGGCTGGAGCAGTTGGTAGTGTTAGGGTAGGGAAAGGGGGCTAAGGGCTGGAGGGTCCCAAGAGGAGGGGAAGCCAGATCAAATCTGAGTTCCTTCCTTGTGACAAACCACCCCCCCCACAAACACACACATTTTCCAGTGATGCTAAAATTGGTACAGTTTGACTGGAGATGATTGCAATCTGTGCCTCTCTCCATTGGCCCCCAATCCCACTCCCTCCCCACTCTCCACCTGGACCACCACAGAGGTGAGCTAGAGCCAGGGCTTAGCATCTACCAGGCTTTGGCTGAAACCCAAGCTCACACAGGCCAGGTGGCTTGTTTTATCCTGGGGCTATAAATGAGCCCAACCCAAGCCTTTCCCAGAATGGAAAACAGAAATGATTATGCAGGAAAAGCTACAGTTTGTTTGCAGTGGTTTGGTAGGACTGGTCTTAAAGTATTAACTTCTCCCTTGGACTCTAAATAGGGATTGTAGGAATGTAGGACCTTAGGGGTCTCCAAGTGTAACTTCCTCATTTGGTATATTAAGAAGCTAAAGCTGGGAGGTTCCATAACTTCACCA
This sequence comes from Gymnobelideus leadbeateri, assembly GCA_011680675.1. Taxonomy (NCBI): domain Eukaryota; kingdom Metazoa; phylum Chordata; class Mammalia; order Diprotodontia; family Petauridae; genus Gymnobelideus; species Gymnobelideus leadbeateri. The sequence continues at coordinate 396,142 of WOXC01001846.1, forward strand.
GCATTACACAGCTGGAATTGAACTCCAGACTTCCTAACTTCACAGATAGTACCCTATTGACTACATTACACTGCTTTGAAAGGGGAAAAGGCATGCCAGAGGTCATCCAGTGAGAGCCAAGTCACCCATCCAGTGTTCTGGGTCCATGGCCATTGGCCTCTGCCCTGTGCCTTCCCACCTCTCTCCACCACAGATATCCATTCTTGGTTCCATTTCACTACTTAGAAGCAGGTGCTCTACATCCATCATGCTTCTGTGTCCCTTGGGTCCAGACAGGATAAATGAGGGATAAAACAAGATATAGGAGGTTTTTACCTATTTCCCAATTGCTACCTCAGCTTGGTGAAGAGGCAGGGCTTAATCCACATCAAGGCTTTAACCCTGAATTATAATGATAATGTTCACTCTCCACTAACATCCTTCCTTGACACCCCCCACCCATGGCATGGAGGGGGACCTTGGACTTTAGAGTCTGCGCTATTTGAAAAGAGAAACTCTGGGCATACAAATGCAGTTGAAAGACATCACAAAGGTGCCTGATATCAATGTATAGGCCTGCTGACCACTCTATCTGGCAGCAGAAAATGACCATTGCCAGGTCTTAGTCAGTGGAGGGTGAATGGTTGGGCCAGTGGCTGTGGTCTGTTAGGAGCTTCTGTGGTCTGTTTTGGGGGATAACTGAATAGAAGAGGGGTTTGTAAACTGGAGTCAGAGCTGATGGAGACTTTTCAGGGCGTCCATTAAATTGGATGGGAAAAAAGCTAGATGCCATCTTTGTTTTCACTAACCTCTAGCTGAAATTCAGTATTTGCTTCAATTATGAATATAGGTAACAACCCAGAGTACCTGCAACTTTGTCACCAACAGCAGATCTTTCCTTGTCTTCTCACCATTGTTTCAGATATCAAAATATTGTTTACTTGGAAATTCCTTTAGTTATCAGTTTCACCAGTACATTACATGCCATCACAGCCTTGGTGCCTGCATTCTGTTTCTCAGCAGAGTCAGTTTCCTTTGTAACCCTCTCTGTTTTACTTCATACATTGAAAAACAGGATTCTGGGGCATCCATAGGCTTCTCCAGCTTCTACAAGGGTTTTATGACCCTCACAAAAAGGCTAAGAGCCCTTGTTGTGGATGGAACAATGAATTTTTCAAAGGAATAACATACTATAATACTGAAAACAGCCTGGGTAAGCATCATAAACAATGCTTCCATAGAAAGGATAATCAATAGATGCTTCCCAGAGTTCCTGAGCTGAGAGGGACCTTAGAGGCCATTTAATCAAACCTTCCCTGAGAAGTCCCTCTATAAATGCTGTCACAGGAAGAAGGATTGGACTGACTCTGCTTTGTTCCAGAGCACAGTATGAGGACCAGTTGGGAGCAGGAGGATTAGAGAGGAAGATTTAGACAAGAAGTAAGTAGATCAAGGCAGGGGGTAGGGCAGGAGTCCGGATGGGCAGTGGGGGGTGTGGTGGGGGAAAGGTGGGAGGGGAGGTAGTCCTCCTAATTAAAGGGTATTCTGAAATGGAAAAGGCTACCACAAGAAGTCATAGACTTTCTCTCTTTGGAGGTTGTCAAGCAGGGTTCTAAGTGGCCACTTATCAGGTCCAGTGTTCATGGGATCCCTGACCAGGACAGGATTTAATGAGATTCACTATGATATCTGTGACTTTGGAATTCTGTAAAAAGCTGAAAGACTCTGATGGCTTCAGAGCATCATCCAGAAGGGCTTTTGCCCAGCTTTACCAAAGACTTGGTGGGATGCCATTTAAAGAGTGTTGATCATCAGTTTTTGTGTGTTTCCCTATGTAGGCAAGTAGTATTTGTGTAATCTTAGGGAGATTTCTATGTTCCCCTTAATCTATCTTTTCTTGTATGAAGACAATAACAGGAAGCATACCTCTATCCCTGATAGTTCCTTTTTTAGGATCTAGCTCTGAAACCCCATGTTCTAAGGCCTTACCAGCTCCTCCATTCTCCCTTTTAAAGTCTATCCCAGTTCTGCCATTCTATTATTCTTTGAAAAAAAAAAACAACAAGAACAACATCAGTAACTCTCCTTGCTGCCACCATTGAGTCAAAATCTACTGCAAATCTTTCTAACTGATCGCTTACCTCTGGAGAGAGTCATTCCTAAATGTATGGCCACACCTTTAATTACTTGTCCACCAATAGGGACGAGGCATCTTCTGCTAAGGTTATATGATTGAATTTCTTCAGCCCTTGAAGAGTGGAAAGGAATAGGAATTTATATAGGACCTACGATGTGTCAGGTACCATGCTAAGTAGTTTATAAATATTATCTCATTTGATCCTCACAGCAACCCTGTGAGGTAGGTGCTATTATTATTCCAATTTTAGGGGACACTGAGGCAAACAGAGGTTTAGTGAATTGTTCAGGGTCACATAGTTGGTGAGGCCAAACTTGAACTCAAGGCCTGTCACTTTTTCACCTATGCCACCTATCTTGACTAGAATCCAATGTACTAGTCGTACCTGGGGCCACCTGTCTTTGTAGGTCCCAGATTATCTGATATATCTGTTGTAAGATTTTTCATTTTCAAAGTCCTCCCCATTTTGTTCAGCTCCTTAAATTACTTGGCTGACTAGATCCTTTAGGATCTGAAATGGAGCAGGTCCTGAACTGGATATGGAGTGAGAGGCCAACAAAAACTCTGGTTGATAAACTCAAGCTTTTCATTAACTAGAAACATGAATTTGCCCATCAAGGAGATGACTGGTGAAAGAAACAAGGCTCTCCTGGAAGGTGACTGTCCGAGCTTCTTGGTTGCATTTTTAGGAACAGGGCCTATGCAATTCATGGTTAGCAGGGGAGCCTGGTAGCCTGGAATGGTTTCTGGAATGGAAAAAATAATTAGGGAGTCCAGCACATGCCTCCTTAACTGGAAGCCACCTGGCACTTTTCCATAGGAAGAGACCAAGGCAGCTTGGGGGAGCAGAAAGGACAGTGGCCTTTTAAGATGAGCTCTAACCTTCCTTCCATCTTTCCCCCAGTGTTGATGGGAATGAGGTAATGTTCACAATGTACTAGAGAAACCTGAAATAAAGCACAAGGTCATTTATTGTACTGTCTTTGAGCTCTCAGAAGGGAAGGTTCATGGTTGATTTCAAATAAGATGCATAAGTCTGAGGCAGACGATGGAGAATGAGGCCAGTTTTAAGGCAGATTTAGATTTTGGTTTCCTTGAGGGCAGGAGCCATTTTGGTCTTTCATTTCATTCTCAGTAATTTGTACAGTAATTGGCACCTGTGGAGAACTTAATAAATATTTTTTTACTTGAGTCAGCCAATAGGGTACATACAGCTGGCTCATTAGCAGGAAGGGCCATTTTCTAGAATGTATTTCCTTAAATGCCCTGTCTTCAGCCCACAGTGAGAGGAGAAAGGGGAAGGTCAGCGATGGAAGAAGCATCCCTTGGGCACTCAGCTCAGAAAACCTAGATCTCTGCCACTCATCCTAGCTGATAACACTGCCACCTGGGTCCTATCCCCTTCACAATCAACTCTGTTTATCTCTTCAGAGAATTTTTAGTTTTCCATTTGTCTTGCTTTGTTTTATGATATGTGGAACTAACCAGTCAATCAACCAATAACCATTTATTAAGAATTTACCACAAAGCAGACATACCAAGGCAGAACCAAAATAGTCCCTCCACTCAAACAGTCCGTTGTATTAGAGGAAAGAAACATGGACATTTATAGGCAGAAGCATATATAAACAACAGATATAAGCTAAGCCTAAACTACCTTCACCCTTGCTTCAGCTATCTGCAGCAGGAGAATTAACCATGCTCAGACAATAATTGCCTGATCCCTATCTCCAACAAGACATAGTTGCCAATAGGCTAATATACATAGCAGCCCAGTGGTGTTGCTCTTTTGAAGGCGGTCAAATTCACAAAGTTGTCCTATGATTCCAGGAAAAACAAAGTTCCATAAAAAGATAACTCAGCACAATGGAAAGGTTGCCCATCTAGGAAAGCCCCAGACCTTCCCCTTCTTGGGAAACCGATATTCTAAGGGGAATGTCAAGAGGATGGATGCCTGTGTGGATCTCTGGGGTAAGAGGAAATAAGATTCATCAGAATGTCTACGAGAGGCCTGTCCAGTAAGCCAAGTTTATTTCCCTTCTTAGAGTAGCCCAATGTAGAGAATGATGGATGACTTTAAGACCCTGGAGAAAATGGGACTCCATAGAAAGGGAGGGTAATTGATTTAATTTTTTATGGGATTTTTGTGGTTCTTCTGTTTTCTCCAGGGTATGTGATGTATGTGTATGTGTGTGTATGTGTGAATATGTGTGTGTTGGAATAAAAACTGTCCTTTATGCAATATGGGCATTGTTATCTTGAATGCATGTAACGTATTTGGGGATCCTTTTATTCATGTTTGTCAAACCCTCCACATAACCTATCTTCAAAATATTTCCCTGAATACACCTTGAATACAGACAATAGTAGCTAAAGAGGTGTTAATATAAAGATTAGTCTCCCGAATTGGACATGGATGATGTAAACCCAGAGCTTGGTATGCCAGGCCTTGAATTACATATTTGAATGCCTTGAGGGGACAGAGAGAGACTATGCATGTTTCTGTTCCTAACACCAAGCATATAAGCTTATACAAAGAAGGTAGTTAATTAGTATTTGGTGAATTTGGAGATCTACTCTGGCAATTAAAACTTTGGAAATTGTCACATTATATTTCTGAGAATGTAGAAGTATTTACCTTGCAGAAAGATGGTCCCTGGCTATTTAAAGTATTCTATGTGATGCAAAAGAGGTGTGCATGTATCCCTAGGGTATTCTTAGAATGTTTAAAGAGATGATTCATTGTGAGTTGCTTAGGGGCTTGTACTTTTATAGCTCTAGAGTTGTAAGGGTCCTGAGAGGGTGTAAACTTTAACCACTACCTGAACAACAATTCTTTCTATGGCTTCTCTAACAAGTGATCATCCATACTGTGGCCAAAAGACTATAAAACTAAGCATACCCTTTGATCCAGCAATACTACTGTATCCCAATGAGATAATAAAAAAGGAAAAAGACCGATATATACAAAAATATTTATAGCAGCTCCTTTTTTTTTTACAAATGTATTTATTTATTTTTAGTTTGCAACATTCACATCCATAAGTTTTAAATTTTCCTCATTTCCTTCCTCTCCCCTCTCTCCAATATGGCATGCAATCCAATATAGGCTTGACATATATATTCTTATTAAACATATTTTCTAATTAGTCATGTTGCATAGAAGAAGGGAGGAACCATGAGAAAGAAAAACAAAACAAAGAAAGCAAATAGTATGCTTCCACCTGCGTTCAGATGCCACATTTCTTTGTATGGATGTGGATGGCATTTTCCATCTTGAGTCTTTTGGAGTTGTTTTAGGTCCTTGCATTTTATAGTTTCTCTTTTTGTGATGGCAAAGAGTTGGACAGTGAGAAAAAGCCCAGCAGGGGGCGGCTAGGTGGTGCAGTGAGTAGAGCACCAGCCCTGGAGTCAGGAAGATCTGAGTTCAAATCCGACCTCAGACACTCAACATACTTCCTAGCTGTGTGACCTTAGGCAAGTCATTAACCGCAATTGCCCCTTCAAAAAAAAAATAAATAAAAGCAAGAAAAAAAATTTAAAAAAAGAAATGATGAGCAGGCAAACTTCAGAAAGAAACCTGGAAAGATTTACATGAACTGATGTTGAGTGAAGTGAGCAGAATCAGGAGAATACTGCATACAGTAACAACATTGTACAAAGGTCAACTATGATTGACTCAATTCTTCTTACCAATGCAATAATCCAAGACAATTCCAAAAAGACTCATGATGATCCACATCCAGAGAAAGAACTAATGGTGTCTGAATGCAGATAGAAGCAGACTATTTTCTCTTTTTATTCTTTTTCACTTCCTTTGTTTTGATTCTTCTTTCACAACATGACTAATGTGAAAATATGTTTGATATTATTGTACATATATAGCTTATATCAGATTGCATACCCTCTTGGGAAGGTGTGGGGAATGAAGGGAAAAAATTTAGAACTCAAAATCTTATAAAAGGGAATATTTAAAATGAAAAATTAATTAATTAATTGGAAAAAATCCAAAAGTGATCATCCTTTCTCTACTTGACCTCTAGTGAGCTCACTACCTTCAACATCATCTGATTAAGGCAGCTACTCCCTAATAATGGAGAGTATTTATACCATCCACTATGAATCATGTGACATAATTTCCCTCTTCTTTTCTCTGACACAGTGACCTCAGGATAAAGTCCAAGTTATCCATCCTGCTATTTCAGGCCCTTCAAATCCCAACTTCAACCAAACATCGATTTTGTCATTTGTAAAATAGGGATAATAATGCATGTACTTTTCATGTCCCAGGAATGTTATGGTGGATGAATGAATGAATGAGTGAGTGAGTGAATGAATGAGAAGCATGTATTAAGCAGTTATTCTATGCCAAGGACCGTGCTCAAAGTAGCGGATGAAAATACCAAAGTGAGACAGTGTCTGCCATGAAAGACTCTATGATGGAAGAGGGAAACAATCAAAAGGAATGATGACCAGAGGATGGAGTTGTGACCTGGAAAGTCTCAAACCATAGTGGAGAAAATGACAAGGTAAAGAAGAGTCTTCATGGCCCCTGGTGCTTGTGACCTGAGTGACCAAGCTCTTCGAAGGATCTAGTTTGGAGCTTTGAGGGCCAGCAGACATTATTTTGTAAACATATCATCAAACCACAGTTTGCTTTTGTTTATTAATTCTTATTTTGTACTTAGCCTGTGAGTTCATTACTATAGGAGATAGCTGGTGAGCAAATTCCCTCAACCAGTGAGGAGCAGTCCCTTCTGTGCCACTTAGGGGCTGTCTGGAGCACTCAGCTTAACTGTCTTGCTCAGGGTTACAATCCAGTATGTGCTAGAATTGGAACTTCAAAGCAGGTCATCTGGATGCTGAGGCCAGATCTCTGTCCACTAGCCTACACTGCCTCTGATCTGATATTTATATTATCCAAATATTCAAATAGATTTTTTACTACCAAAACCATCAGTGACTTCTACAGCCTATGAAATTTTCTAGTTGAACTTAGCCTCAGAAAAAAAAAATTCCTTTATTCTTTCATGTGAATTAAGGGCAGATAAAATCATTTTTATATTTTCCTTATCATCTGAGTCTCCCAAACCTTGGAATAGAAGTTTGCATCTAGCAGTTGTTCAATAAATCATGATAAATACTTGACTTGAAAACATACTTTGATACAGTATAGTACTATGATATAGAGGGTTCCAACAGACTTAGCTTTCTGCTTCCTGATATAACAGCATGATCTTGTGCCATTCCCTGTTCCATTGTTAAAATAAAATACGACTTCTTAGCTGCCTTAATATCTGACTACTTTTGGAAGACTTCTCTGACTAACTCCACCTAGTCCAGAGTAACTCTCGGTCAGCCCCCCACTCACTCATGATCAGTAGCTTTCTGCTATTGTCATTTTCAATATTGTATAAAAATATTTCTTGGTCTCCTTTGTGTGCCTATGTGAGTATATACCAAAGTTTGTGTGTATGTGTGTGTGTGTGTGTGTGTGTTCATATATTCCAGTATACCTCCACTAGATTGTAAGGTGCTTGAGGGCAGGTCCTATTTTTAATATTCCTTTTGTTCCTCATTCTTGTGACTTTTTATCTCACTCTATATACAGCTGCTTCCGGAAGAGCACTGGTTGACTGAGTGACTTGCTAAATCACAAAGACTAATCGAAAGTCAATGTCCCTCTCTCCTTGTTCTCTGTGAGAGTTTGACAGCCCTTCATGATGGCACTTGGGCTTTCATTTTTTCCAAACCCGTCAGTAATTAATGAGTTGTTCCACTTATGGACTCAACTTGATGCTTTTATTATAAGCCTGTGGGCATGAGAAGCATCTATTATAATGACTTCTTCCTCCTTTCCACTCTGAGAGCATTGGCATGTAAATCTTGCCACATCATTTCTGAAAGCCAGGCAATCATGCATTCAGGCAGTCTTAATAAACACCATGACATCCCAATCCCCTAACAGTCTATTCAAAGTATCCTTCCCATCTCAGGGATAAACATTCTCCAAAAGTCACCCAATCTGCAAAGGTACAGTTGCTTCAAATTCAGTGCATTCCTATCCGGTGCCACGTTGGAATGGTTGTTTCCATGGAGAATGATGAGGGCAGCACTCTATAACTGAGACAAATTTAGAAGAAGCTGGAAGCCAGGGTTTGCTGGTAATGACCAAGCAAAAGCATCCATATGGGCTTATGGAGGATGAATGCAGCAATTCAAGTGGACACATGCCATGACTTCCCAGACTACTTTAACCTTCTCTGGGACCTTGTCTCTAGATAACACTATCACTGCTCCTTGAGCAGAGTGACTAGGTTTTCTTTTGTCTTTGTATTTCTAGCGTTTATTGAATACCTTGCACATAGTAGGTGCTTACGTTTGAAGGTATGTTGAGTATGATTGGATTGGCTTTTGGTTTTGTGTCTTCTACTCCAGTTTTTGATGCCTGGCTCTGGGTGCTCAGGTCCATGAAGTAACTGAAGCACAGACCTTGTTATCAATACATTTGATAGAAAAGGTATCTTATTACCTAACTCAAATAAGTGATGAGTGCGAAAGAGAATGAAAGACAAAGACAGAGCACTGAAGCACACTTCTGCTCGTGGGTTCACATCGACCTATTCAGTCATTATTTGGGTCCAATTGTCCAACCAGCTTTGAACTCATGTGACTCTATGACTTGCTATTGTTGTTGGGTCATTTCAGTTATATCTGACCTTTTGTGGTCTCTCCCCTCCCCTTTTGTGGCAAAGGTATTGGAGTGGTTTGCCATTTTCTCCTCCAGAGAGGAGCACAAAGTTAAATTATTTGCCCAGGGTCACATTGCTAGTAAGTGTCTGAAGCAAGATTTGAACTCAAGTTCTCCTGACTTTGGGGCTGGCACTCTATGTACTTCGCTACCTAGTTGCCCCTTTTACTACTCATCACTAACTGTTGACTCTCCATTTTCCCTCTGTGGTGATATCAGGAGAGCCTATAAATGTCTCACTGAAACCACATACATGATGTCATTCCCCCAATGTAATGAGACCTAGTGTAAAGGAAATGAGATGAATCAAGCATAGCTTATTCTTGACAAATCTCATTGACTTGTAGTGATGACCACATCTCTTTGCAAGTAGTAATTTAAAAGAATTTGTGATATGATTATGGGTCATGGAATCAACAATCAAACTCATTGGCTAATTGTTTGAAAAGTCCACTCATTTCCCTTATTTTGAACAGTAGAGAAACATTCACTTGCTTCTGTATCATGTCATGCATTCACCATGATATCTTTTAGATAGGAGCAGAGGCTTAATAACCCTTCATTTCTTCACCATTTTTGACACCTTCTGTTTGCAGTTCTCTGTGTTAGATGCCTTGAAAGAGACAAAGATGAATTAGACATTTTTCCTGCCCTTGGGGTAGGAGAAACTAGACACATACACAGGTCAAAAAAAAAAAACAAACAAACCTGAGCACCTACTATATAAGTGCCACTGCATAAAATATACACAACCTTATTAAGGAAATATTGGTTCATGTTAGAAGGAAAATATATGGTTTAATGTTCCTAGAAGAATGTTTTCATACTGTCCCCCCCAGACACACAAGAAATTTGGAGTGAAACTGGCATGATCAGTGCCCTACTTCTGATTGTCAGAGCCAGAAAGCCAGGAAGAGAAAAACCTTCCTAGAGGTCCTGTCAAGGGCACAGGAGTCGCAAACCTTGCTAAATGGCGACATCACAGTGCTGTCCTTGAATATAATTGCTCCATAGACTTCAGGTATTTTGGCAGCACTGCGTTGCACAGAAGTACATGAAGTTAATTCTCACCTCATAGGGGAACCACGAAGCACAAAGGTGAACAATGTACAGGAATTCTCTGACACTGAAGCTGCTTCTCATTGGCCTTTCAGTTTTCTGCATCTTCTAACATTTTTCTTTTTTAATTTATTTTTTAATAAATGTATTTATTTTTGGTTTTCAACATTCATTTCCACAAGATTTTGAGTTTCAATTTTCTCCCCATCTTTCCCTTACCCCCACCCCAAGATAGTGAGCCTACTGAACACCCTTCCCCCAATCTCTTCTCTCTTATATCCTCCCCCATATCCTCTAATTTTCTAGTAGGGCAATATGGATTTCTCTACCCCAGTGCCTGTATATCAATTATTTTTAACATTTATTTTTAAAACTTTGATTCCCAGATTCTTAATCTTCTTCCCTCCTTACCCACACCACTGGGAAAACAAGCAATTCAATATAGGTTGTACCTGTGTATTTATGCAAAACGTTTCCATAGTACTTATATTGTGAAAGACAAACTTTATTTATCTCCATCCTATCCCACCCCCATTCTATTTTCTCCTTTGACACTGTTCCTTTTCAGAAGTGTTTACTTCTAACTACCCTCTCCCCCAATTTCCTTCCCTTCTATCACCCCCCCCCATCCTCTTCCCCTTTGCTTTCCTGTAGGGTAAAATACCCAATTGAGTGTGTATGTTATTCCCTCCTTAAGCCAAATTCAACGAGAGTAAGGTTGACCCATTCATTTTCACCTTTCTGTTCTTCTCCTCCATTGTAACAGTTTTCTCTTGCCTCTTTTATATGAGATAATTTGCCCTTTTCTATCTCTCCTTTTCTTCTTGTCTCATTATATTCCTCTCTACCCTCTTAATTTTATATTTTAGATATCATCCGTTACTGATGGGATGATCCTGTGCCCTCTGTCTATGTATACATGTACACACATATACACTCACATATGTATTTAAACATATACAACCTCCTATGTATGTGTGTACACACACACACACACACACACACATATACATATATTCGCTTCAACTATCCTCATACTGGGAAAAATCTCATGAGTTACAGTTATCATTTTTCCATGTAGGAATGTAAATAGTTTGACTTTAATAAGTTCCTTGTGATTTCTTTTTCCTGTTTACCTTCTCATGCTCTTTATATTTGAACATCAGATTTTCTGTACGGCTCTGGTTTTTCTTCAAGAATGCTTGAACATCCTCTATTTCATCGAATGACCGTATTTTCCCCTGAACTATTATACTCAGGTTTTTTAAATTCTTTATTTATTTATTTTTCCAAACACTTTATTAACTTCTGGTTTACATCATTTATTTCCTCAAGATTTTGAGTTACACGTTTTCCCCATTTTTCCAATACCTATCACCCCAGAATAGCAGTCCCACAGGATATCCCCTCATCCAATCTGCTCTCTCCCATATCTTCTCCCATCCCCCCTCTGACTTTTCTAGTAGGGCAAGGTGAATCTCTGTGCCCAAATGCCTGTATATATTATTTCCCCATTATATGTAAAATAGTATTAATAATAGTATTTATATAATTCTTAAAACATTTTATTGTAAACTTCAAATTCCAGAATCATTCCCTTCCTCCCTTATCACCCACTCTTACTGGAAAGATAAGCAATTCAGTATATGTTGTACATGTATAGCTATGAAAAACATTACCATAGTAGATATATTGTAAAAGACTGATTATATTTCCCTCCCTCCTATCCCACCTCCCACTTTATTCCCTACTTTGATCCTGTCCCTCTTCAAAAGTAGGTGCTTCCAACTTCCCTCCACCCTAGCCTACCCTCCCCTTCATCATCCCCCTAACCCTTTCCCCCCACTCTCCTGCAGGGTGAGATACCTCATCCAGTATGTATGTCGTTCTCTCCCTGAGCCAAATTCAATGAGAATAAGGTTTTGCCTTTTTGCCTTCTTGTTCTTCCCCTTCATTGTAACCATTTTCCCTTGGCTCTTCTATATGAGAGAGTTTACCCCTGTCTGTCTCTCCCCATCCCCTCCCTTCACATTCCTTTCTGACCTCTCAACTTCAACCCTTAAGTATCATCCCTTCCTATTAAATTTGGCCTGTGCCCTCGATCTATGCATATCTGTAAACATATATACACACATTCACATATGTGTTCATATGCCTTCTATGCCCTTCAACTATTTTCATACTGAGAAAAGTTTCCTCACTTACAATTATTGATTTTCCATGTAGGAAACTAAATAATTCAACTTTCATAAGTTCCTTATGATTTCTTTTCCCTGTTTACTTTCTCAAGCATCTCTTGCTTCTTGTGTCTGAATGTCAAATTTTCTATTCAACTCTAGTTTTTTCCTCAATAATACTTGAAAGTCCTCTATTCCACTGAATGATCATAATTTCCCCTGAAACATGATACTCAGTTTTGCTGGGTAGGTGATTTTTTGTTTTAATCCTAGCTCTTTTGACCTCTGGAATATCATATTCCAAGCCCTTTTATCCCTTATTATAGAATCTGCTAGATCTTGTGTTATCCTGATTGTTTCCACAATACTCAAATTCTTTCTTCCTGATAACTTGTGGTATTTTCTCCTTGACCTGGGAACTATGAAATTTGGCTACGATATTCCTAGCAGTTTTCTTTTGGGGATCCTTTTGAAGAGGTGATTGGTGAATTCTTTCCATTTCTATTTTGCCCTCTGATTCTAGAATATCAGGGCAATTTCCCTTGAGAATTTCTTGAAGAATGATGTCTAGACTCTTTTTTGATCATGGCTTTCAGGTAGTCCAATAAATTTAAAATGATCTCTCCTGGATCTGTTTTCCAGGTCAGTGGTTTTCCCAATGAGATATTTCACATTGCCTCCTTTTTTTTTCATTTGTTTGGATCTGTTTTATAGTATCTTGATTTCTCATATATTCATTAGCTTCTGTTTGCTCCAATCTAATTTTGAAGGAATTATTCTCTTCAGTGAGTTTTGAAAATCATTCATGTTATTTTCTTCAGTATTTGGGGGGGGGGGTGGCTCTCCTTTAGTAGGCTGTTGACTTGCTTATCATGATTTTCTTGCATGATTCTCATTTCTCTTCCCAAATTTTCCTCCACTTCTATTAGTTGATTTTCAAAATCTTTCTTGAGCTCCTCCATGGCCTGCCACCAATTCATATTTTTCTTGGACACTTTTGCAGGAGTTTTGACTTTGTTGTCTTCTTCTGGTTCCATGTGTTGATCCTCTTTGTCCCTCCAAAAAGATTCTATGGTCTGATTGCACTTCCTCTGTTTGCTTATCTTTCCAGCCAGTTACTTGACTTTTAAGCTCTTTGCCATTGTAGAACTCTGCTTCCAGAGTGGAGAGAGCTGTGTTCCAAATTGCTTCGGTTTTTGCAGTTGTCAGAGCTATTGTCAGAGCTATGAAGAGGGTGCCCTCTCTACAGCCACCACAACCTCTGGAACACTGCCACTGCTCACCCCAGGACTACCACCTATGACTGCAACCCAGATGCAAGCAGGTCAAAGCAAAGGTGACTACCCTTTGAATGGTTGCTTTTCCCCCCTATGATCTGCAGGCCAGAATCTCTTGAGGCAGCTATGTGGCAGTGACTGCAGCCACCACACCATGATACCTCTGCCACCCCCAGGGGCTGGGGTGGGACCACCTTCTTCTCTCATCCAGGATCAACAGGGTTCCCCACTGACCTTTTACTTTCTGTTTGTCATTTATGGGTTGAGATGTCTAGAAACTGCCACAGCTGCTGGTGATTCACTCTCCTGAAGTCTGAGTCTATGCCAGTGCAGTTCATGGGGGACTGCACTTGGCTCCCAGCCTGGTGTAATAGAATCTTCCAGTTGGCCTGCCAGGCTGCCTTCAGCAGGAATTTGTTTTTCTCTGTCACTTTGTGGGATCTGTAGCTCTAAAATTTGTTTAGAGTCATTTTTACAGGTATTGGAGGTTGTTGGAGCGGGAGCTCAAGCAAGTTCCTGCTTCTACTCTGTCATCTTGGCTCCACCCCACCACCTTCTAACATTTTATAATGTTACATATCTACCTATCTTTCTTTCTTTCTTTCCTTCTTTCTTTCTTTCTTTCTTTCTTTCTTTCTTTCTATCATTTTTTTTTCTTTTTGGAGGGGGGAAGGTAGGGAAATTGGGATTAAGTGACTTGCCCAAGGTCACACGGCTACTTTTTTGTGTTATGTGTCTGATCCGGGTTTGAACTCAGGTCCTCCTGACTCCAAGGCCCAGTGCTCTATTCACTGAAATACCTAGGCACCTTTTATAATGTTATTTATATTGTTGCCCCAGAAGCATCAAGTAATTCCCCTAAAACCCTAGTGATGAACACTGTTTCATCTTGTTTCTACCTACTGGATGCAAGTATCTCCAGCATGAGAGAGAGAAAGATTTGCTGGCTAAGCACAGCTGACTATAGCTGCTGCTTCCCCACCCGCACAGTTCAGTTGCCCCGCCTACCCTATGGTGCTAACAATGTCTCATAATATAGCCAGATGCCCCTTTAGAAACACTTCATTTTCTAATTTTTATAAATGTGGCTCTTAAATGATACCAAAAAATACAGTTGAAAAAGGAAAATTGCTGCTAACCATGAAGATATATCAAAACTATACCAAAATATCTGCTTGTCAGAAAATAATCACAAGTTCAGCACCATGTACACACACTTCTTTCCCCCAATTTTTATCAGATTAATTAATTTTTATCTAGTTTTATTTTTATGTTGCTGTTTTCTATAGGCTATTTTCTCCCACTTTCCAGCACAATGTGAGTATTGCAATCAAAAGAAAATAACTATTTTAAGTTACCGAACACTTTGTCATTTTTCTCCCTCACTCTATCAGTAGGCATTAACTCCCACAATGACACACTTGTCACATTTGACCTGAATAGGTGGTGCAGAAACAGCAGAAACCATAAATATGTATGTGTCCATGAAAGCTAAATATTTTTATGCAACCACTGTATGCTTGGGTTTCACTGCCCAGATGCCAAAGCCTGAAAAGAGGGAAAACCTAAAAATAAATATATAACCACGATTCTAGGAAATGCTGCTTCTTTTCTCAAACTAATTCTCATACATATATATCAAATGTCATTTATTTTATTCATAACCTTCACTCCAACCAAATAGGATTTCTGTTCCTTTTGTGTCTTTAAATCTCTAGTACCTGGCAGCAGCTTGATTTCCTAGTTCTACTCCTCAAGTAATAAATAGACATGATTAATTAACCAGGATTTGCCAGCCATTCTTTTAGGCACTTGGATAAAAGGACAAAATTAGGAATCAAAAGAATGTGTCCCTGTCCTTACAAATCCTATCAGGAAGACGTTATATGTATACAAAATGGTATAATATATGTCTATATGTTATGGTGTGTGTATACACGTATATATTCTTCTTATTATATTATGCCATATCATATAATATAGCAATTATATCACACCATCATATCACATCACATCACATCACATCATGTAATATAGCATATTATCGTATTGTACATCATATCATATCATATCATATCATATCATATCATATCATATCTCTAATCCTTTTTCTAACCCTGAATATATGTGCATGTATATATGCGTGTGTGTGTTCTATCTATGTATGTGAATATAAAAATTATGCAGACACATGCATATATGTGCATAAACATGCACACACAAGTTAACAGCCCAGGCTGACTGCTCTGGCTCCTCAGACTTTAGCTCCACCTTCCTTGCAAGGCTGTAGCTTTAAGCCTGTCACACCTCTCCCCAGCAGGGCTTGTTTCCTTCTTGTCCTTGTAGCCCAGCATTAGTGCAGTGCCTAGTGTATAGTATTGATTAATAAATTCTGTGTGATTGATTGATTGATGGGCTTAGATAGGAGTCGCCTTTGACTTGGAGAATGTGACATCTGCCACTTGGAGGATCAGCTCAGAATAAAATCATTAAACCAGCATTTACACAGCACATTTAGGTTTGCAAAGCAGTTTTACATATTTTGTCTTACTTGATGCTCACAACAGTCCTATCAAGTAGATGATATGATCTCCATTGGACTGAGGAAGAAATGGAGGCAGCCAGAGGTTAAATCACTTGGCCAGGGTCACATAGCTAGTAAGTACATGAAGCAGGATTCAAACCCGTGTCTCCCCAGTTCCAAGCTCAATGCTTTCTCCATAGTTGCCCCTAGAACTTTTTCTTTATAAGATAAAGTCTTTCCCTGGGTTCTTTTGTTTTCATGGATAGTTGGAATCTCTACCCTCTGGTCTTCAGTTCTGGCACTGTGACTTTCCGTGCCTACAGTCTCTAATCTTTAGGTCCTAGTGTCTGAACATTTAGATTTGCTGAAAAAAAATATCAGTCCTCATCCACTTTGTTTTATTCTGAGTCTGTGATGATTGGACGAGTATGTGTATACACCCCTTCCCCCCCCACACAAAGCCTTTGCTAGTTCTCCTTATTGCTGGTGCACCTCTTTGGAATGCTCTCCAAAGTATCTTGTCTACTTCTTGTATGTGCATAATGGTTTGCCTTGTACCTTCCTTGTTAGATTGCGAGCTCCCTGATAGTGAGGACTGTCCCTTCTTTATATCCCAGTACTCTGCACAGTGTCTGGCACATTTTTTAGCCACTTAATACATGCTTCTTTACTTACTCACTAACTGATAAATGTATTTATTATCAAATCACATTCATTTCCAAAAACATTTTTCTTCTCCTTCCCTACCCCTTATTCCTTATAACAAATAATGAGGTGGGCAGAGCCAAGATGGCGGAGTAGAAACAGCATTTCCAATGTGCTCTGCCCCACACAAATTTCAAACAATGTGAAAGGGAGCGCCTAACAACTTCTGGAGCCACAGCACCCACAAAACGGCACAGAGAAGCTAACCTCCTGCTGAGGACAGCCCAGCAGCCCTGCAGGGAGCAGCCAGCGCAGCGATCTGAGAGCAGGCAGCCCAGCACGCTGGGAACCGACAGCGCAGCCCGCAGAGCGAGCCCAGGTCCGTGGTTTTAGCCCCAGGGCGGCCAGGCCTTCAGCCGGCTGGTGGAACCCCAGAATACCAGCAATTGTGGCGATTCCAGAATTATCAGCACAGATATGCCTAGGACAAAGTGAGAGGTTAGTGCCCTATGGACTTTGGGACCAGTATTTGGGGAACACGTGGCTTCCTCCCCTAGGGGCAAAAAGCTGCTGAAGAAACTGCTGCACAGAAGCCATTTTGCAGCATCAGCAGTGGCTTTAGCTCCTGGTCTGCGAATTGTAGGAAGATCCAGCAATCAGTCTGGGGGTTAATCATTGCCCTAATTGTACAAGAGATCATAAAAAAACAACATAATATTTATAATTTGTTTTTAAAAGTACTTATTTAAACAAGAACAGCAAAGGATCATGGTCATATTTCTGTTTCTTTTTGCTATCAGTTTTTTAAAAAAAAGATATTTCTGCTGTTATTAATAATATTATTTGCATAGCTATAATCTTTTATGCAAATTGCTTTGTTTCTACTTCATTCTATATCACTTCCTGGCTTTTACAACCTGTGTGGTTGTTAGGTGTTTTTTAAAATTTTGTTAAAAAAATATTCACTAAACAGTCTCATAATTACACAGTAGAGGGCAGTGGAAGGAGGCAGGCTTGTACTCTTTGGTAAAGGAGGCTGGGGGCAAGTGGGGTGGATTCTTAACCAAACCAGAGATAATAGTGGCCACAAAACATTAAGAAAGTCATTTTGACTACATATACTTAAAAACAAACAAATAAACCATTGACCAGAATCAATACAGCTAGAATCATATTAGTAACTGTCAGTTTAAGGAGAGGGATCTTTGTACCATAAGCATCTATGATTCAAATCTGGTATCCAAAGTATATGGGGAATCAGTGTTCATATGTTATACTAAGAACCTTTCCCTCAATAT
Source organism: Gymnobelideus leadbeateri (assembly GCA_011680675.1). Lineage (NCBI taxonomy): Eukaryota > Metazoa > Chordata > Mammalia > Diprotodontia > Petauridae > Gymnobelideus > Gymnobelideus leadbeateri. The sequence continues at coordinate 413,989 of WOXC01001846.1, forward strand.
CTAGTGGCTGAAGTATACAGACTAACAGTTTTCAAAAGAATTGCAAAATGTTAACCCTGTCAAAAATTCTGCCAAAGGACAGAGGCAGGTACATTAAAAGAATTCACGGGTTTCCTCTTAGCTCCTCAAATTGACAAAGATAATCAAAGTCAGAGGTAGACAATGATGGAAGTGAGGAGATGAATGTGAGGAGACAAATCCATTCACATGTTGTGGGTGAGGTTGTGAATTAGCTGAAATGCTTTTGAAAAACAATTTGGAATTATAAATTAGGAAACTGTTAATAACATTTAATCCAGTGCAAATACCCCAAGCAGGGCAAAGTCAGAAAGAATGGCCCTGGGCTGATCCTTTTTGATTCCTTTCCCCTCTCTTCAGTCTAGCTTTTGGTCACCATCCTGGTTCTCCTCCCAGCTATTTGACTTTCCCAATTTCTCTTAATTTTTATTCCTTTCCTCCATTGATGATTTGATCTTAGCCTGTTTGCTATAATTATTTGCCAATTATCTCCGAATTAGATTGTGAACTTATCAGGGCAGGGACTGGTCTTGGGCTTTCTTGGTCTCTCCAGCACTTAGCACAGTGTCTGGTATGCAGTGGGTCCTTAACAAATGTTTATTGATGAACTAACTCATATAGACCAAGGCATTCTAAGTAATGATTTAAAAAAATAGAAAAGAAATTGGGATTCCTTGGATTGGGAAAGGGCGAAACATAATGAGTCATATAAATGTTATAGGGCATTATTTTTCTGTTAAAACAACAACAACAACAACAAAAACATAAACATAAAGAATTCAAAGAAGCATTGGAAAATTTGTATAAACAGATGCAGAGTGAAGGAAGCAGAATGATGACATTATTCTCCTTTGAATGAAAAGAAAACTAGAAGGAATTTGGATAATTCAACGACTAGTCTCAGGCCTGTAGAACTGATGAGGAAGTGCAGTCCTCTTCTCTTAGAAGAGGCAGAAGGAGGACAGCTCTGGCTGCTGGGTATTGCAAACATTCTTGGACACAATTGCTGGTAAATCATTTTTGCACAATTCTTTTTATCTGTCATGAGGGAGATTTCAATCGAATTGAGAGGAAATCTCCATGGTCTAAAAAAGAAATTCATTAATAATTGTTTTAAAAGTTTTGTTGCTACCTTTTTTTTACCCACAATATTTTCTCCCAAAACCTGCCCTATCTCTAACCCTCTCTTATAACAAAGAAAAACAGGGAAAAACCCCATAAAACAAAGCCAAATGGCATAGTCATGTTTGGAAATCTCTCTGACATTAACCTTCCTTAATCCTTTACCTTTTATATCACCGAAATCTTTTTTCTTGCTTTTCGGATTTTTCTTTCTTCCTTTTTTTCTCGGCATTGGTTTGTAGAAGTCTTTCCATGTTTCTCTGCATTGTATGTGTTGGGCAAAGAGCCAACTTTTGCCTCTGGAAGAGCTACAAAGGGATTCAAATGGCCCTCTGCCTCAGCCTAGCTCTGAGTGAGAACTGGGACAGGTCTGTTAACCTCTCAGTGCTCTAGGCAATTCTCTGAGCCTGTAAGCTGCGGAGCAGGAGGCAATAGGCAACGTCAGAGCAAGGTTGCTTTCCCAGCAGTCCCCTCTAAGGAAATCACAAAGACAATCCCCACATCATTTCTTAAATATTATGGAAAATCACGTTTTCTGCAGCAATTCCCCAAACAAGACTTTGTTTCAAGTTTATTTTCTATTATCAAAAAAAGAGTGCTGCTTTGACTATTCTCGTGTACAGAAGACCTCTCTTTCTGTCCTGGGTCTCCTTGGGGTCATTTCCACAGCTTCCATTTTTCAAGGAAACTGGAGTGCAAGTGATTTATTGGGGTTGCTGGGAGCATGGGCAACACATGTTCTTGAGGTCCCAGGCAATGCCAAATACTAATGGAGTGGGGGGAAGTGAATTTGAGAGGCAGTCTCATTAAGAAATCTCACATTCCCACTGGCACACCCTGAGCTGCCTTCATAAAAATGCCCACTTGCATGGTGTCTAGACAGGAAGGTGCCTCTTATTTTCTGGGAAGCAAGGTTTATTTGCATATTCAGCACATTTTAATGAGTATTTATTATATAGGCATTTCAAAGCTATAAGCTGAATTTTGTTTTTAGTGTGATAGGGAGAATGGGTCCCTTTGAGATACAGCCAGGGAAATGAGTATGAGTGGTTCTCACTATAGAACTTGGATATATCCCAGGGATATGCCCTCATTGCCCCAGCTGACTTGACCAGGTGAATGGAGTGGAGAGTGATCAATCAATCAATCAATTAATTAACAAACATTTCTTCACAGTATGTTAAGTGTCAGACGCTGTTCTAGGTGCTGGGGGTATGTAGGGAAAAATTAGGCAGTTCCTATCTTTAAGGAATTTGTATTCCAACAGCAGGATATGAGGATAGGAATTGAGCTGGTGTATTTATCGATAAGACTGGACAATCCATGGAAGTGAGGTGAGAGTGTGGTGAAAGTCAGTTCTATTAGTGGAAACAAAGTGGTCAGCTGAGGCTGGGGATGATCTTACAGGTTGAGTGCTCACAGTATCTTTCTGAAAGATGGCATTGTACTTAAAGGACAATTCCCCCACACTGCATGAATGTAACTAGCATACAACACCATTCATACTAGGATAGTTCCAGGAATCCATTTCTCTGCATGCATTTGAATGTTCTGTAGGTTGGGTTGATCCTGGAACATATTATTTACCAGAATAACCCAGATGCTGGCTCAGAAGGAGGTACCAAGGTTTATTAATTACTTTTTCCTCTGTATTTTATCTCTTATGGCTAATGGCCTAACTTGGTCCATGGGAATATAATGTTGAATGTTTTTTGTAATGCACAATTACAAATTACTGTAAAGAATGGTCATACCTATCCACAGGTACACTAATGGTGCCTCAATGTGGTGGTTTTTCCATAGTTCCTCCAACATTTATCATTATTCATTTTACACATCTTTGCCAAACTGATGGATATGTGAGAGGTACTCTCAACAACACTTTACTTGCATTTCTCTAATTAGTAGTTACTTGGAGCATTTTTGAAAATATGGTTATAGGGGGTGGAGTCAAGATGATGGAGTAGAAACAGCACTGCTGATGAGCTCCAACCCACACCACTTCAAAATTTTGTAAAATGGGGACCCTGAAGGACCTCTGGAGCTCCAGAACACACAAAATGACACAGAGAAGCTAACTTCCTGCTGAGGACAGCCTGGCAGCCCAGCAGAGAGTGGCCAGTGCAGCACTCTAGGAGGCAAGCTCAGGCCCTCTTGAGTCTTGGTTTTAGCCTGAGGGTGGCCAAACCAGCAGCCGGCTGGAGCACCCCAGAACACCAGGAACTGTGGCATTTCCACAATTATCAACACATAGATGCCTAGGACAAAGTGACAGGTTAGTGTTCTATGGACTTTGGGACTTGTTGGGAGAATGCATCAGCTTCTTCCCCTGGGAGCAAGAAGCTGCTGAGGAGCAGGTGCAGCTTGTGCCACATTGCCACATGGCAGCTTCAGCTCTTGGCCTTCGAACTGTAGGGAGATCCAGCAATCAGTCTGGGGGGTAAGTGCTCTTGCTTTACCCTTCTTGGATCTGGATTGCAGTCTCGGGTGGAGGTCTTGGGGTGTGTGACCACCTTGCCAGAGTGTGTGGAGCCTTCACAGAGACCACTCAACCAATACCTCTGGAAGTTGAGAAAACCCTAACATTTGGGATGGAAGTTCCCCTGGCTGGTGGCAAAGTCCTACTGTGGCAACAAACCCAAAAGTGAAGTAATTGAGTGGCAACGTGCCTAGGCAAAGGAAACAAAATAAAGAGAAAAACTCAACATTAGACTCCTATTTTGGGGGCAAAGAGGATCAAAGCATGGAACAGGAGGAGGACTGTGAGGTCAGAAATCCTGCACCAAAAGCTCCAAATGAAAATACGAGCTAGTTACAGGCCATGGGAGATCTTAAGAAACAGATAAGAGAAGTGGGGAAAATTGGGAAGAGAAATGAGAAATATGCAAAAAAAGTATGAAATGAGAGTCAACAGCCTGACTGAAGAAAATAACACCTTAAAAATAGACTAACTCAAATGGCAAAAGAAGATCAAAAAGGCAATGAAGAGAAGAATGCCTTAAAAAGATGAATTTGCCAGGTGGAAAAAGAATCTCAAAAGCTCACTGAGGAGATTCATTCCTTCAGAATTAGATTGGAGTAAATGGAAGCTAGTGACTTCATGAGAAATCAAGATGGTTTTAAGCAGATCCAAACAAAGGAAATAATAGAAGGCAATGTGAAATATCTCATGGGAAAAACCACTGACCTGGAAAATAGATCCAGGAGAGGCAATATAAAAATTATTGGACTACCTGAAAGCCATGATCAAAGAATCTAGAAATCATCCTTCAAGAAATTTTCAAGAAAAAATTGCCTGGATGTTTTAGAACCAGAGGACAAAATAGGGATTGAAAGAATCCACCAATGACCTCCTGAAAAAGATCCCAAAAAGAAAACTCCTAGGAATATTGTAGCCAGGTTCCAGAATTCCCAGATCAAGGAGAGAATATTACAAGCAGCAAAGAAGAAACAATTTCAATATTGTGGAAACACCATCAGGATAGCACAGGATCTGGCAGCTTCTACACTGAGGGATTGAAGGGCATGGAATATGATATTCCAGAGGGCAAAGGTCCTGGGATTAAAACCAAGAATCATCTTCCCAGCAAAACTGAGTATCACGTTTCAGGGAAAAATATTGCCATTCAGTGGAATAAAAAACTTTCAATCTTTATTCTTGAGGAAAAAAGCATAGTTGAATAGAAAATTTGACATACAGATACAAGAAGCAAGAGATGCTTAAGAAGGTAAACAGGGAAATGAAATCATTATGAACTTATCAAAATTGAACTATTTACATTCCTACAGGAAAAAAATAAGTGTAAGTGATGAAACTTTTCTCAGTATGAAAATAGTTGAAGAAGGGTATATGGGCATATGAATACATTTGTGAATGTGTGTATATATATGTTTGCAGGTATACATAGATATAGGGCACAGGTCAAATTTAATAAGAAGGGATGATACTTAAAATGTGAGGTTAAGAGGTGAGAGAGTAATATGGTGAGGGGTAATGGGGAGGGACAATGGGGTGAACTGCCTGGTGTAGAGGATGCAGGGGAAGGTGGTTGCAGGGGAGGGGAAGAACAGAATGGCAAAAAGACAAAACCTTATTCTCATTGAATTTGAACCAGGGAGAAAATGACATGAATACTAAATTAGGTGCCCCACCCTACAGGAGCATGGGGGGGAGGAGGATGGGGGAAAGTAGTGAAGGGGAAGACAGGCTGGTGGGGGAGGGATGTTGGAAACACCCACTTTTCAAAAGGGACAGGATCAAGGTGGGGAATGGACCAGGTGGAAGGTGGGATGGGAGGGAGGGAAATATTGTCAGTCTTTTACAATATATCTACTATGGTAATGTTTTGCATAGCTACACATGTACAGCATATACTGAGTTGCTTATCTTCCTTTTTAAATCAATTTAAAAATATATATATAAATACTATGATTAATACTATTTTGCATATAATTGGGAGATAAGACATGCAGGCATTGGGGTGAGGGGATTCACCTCACTCTATTGGAAAAGGTAAAGGGGTTATGGGAGAAGAGATGGGAGAGAGCAGATTGGATGATGGGATATCCTGTATGACTGTTATTCTGGGGTGATGTGTAGTGGACAAATGGGGAAAAAATTGTAACTCAAAATCTGATGGAAAGGAATGATGTAAACCAAAAGTTCATAAAGCATTTGGAAAAAAAAATATGGTTATAGATAAAATAGATTCTTCCTCTTAAGAACTGTGAGCATATCTTTAGACTATTTTCACTTAGGGAATGACTCTTTTTCTTATAAGTTTGAATCAGTTCCTTATATATCTTCAAATGAGGCCTTTATTAGATAAACATACTGCAAAAATTTTCTCCAGTTAATTATTTCCCTTTTAACCTCAGCTTTTATGGGAATTTATTCAGGCAAAAACACCTTTCAGTTTTATGAAATCAAAAGGATCAATTTTTCTTCTGTCATATTTTCTAGGCCTTATTGGCCATGAACATTTCCCTTATCCATAGATCTAATGGATAGTTTCCCTACCATGTTTCTCTGATCAGTTTATGATATAAGCTTTTATGTCTAGGTTATGTATCCATTTGGAGCTTATCTTGATATAAGGTGTGAGGTACTGGTCTAAATCTAATAATGTCTTCCATTCTGTTGTCCAATTTTTCCCAGCAGTTCTTGTCAAAAAATGAATCCTTATCACAGAAGCTAGTTTTTTTTTTAATTTATTGAATCCTAGAGAATTAGATATATTTGCTTCTGTATATTATGTACCCTATGTGTTGTAAATATTGATCTATTTTTACCAGAACCAAATTGTTTCAATAATTACTGTCTTGTTCTATAGTTTGAGATTACATCCTGCTAAACTTCTTTCATTCCCATGCCTTTTAATCATTTTTCTTGAGATTCTTGATTTTTTTTCTACCTCCTTATGAATTTTGTATTTTTTCTAGTTATATAAAACAATATTTTGGTATGTAAAATATTTTTCTAGTTATATAAAACAATATTTGGTAGTTTGATTGGTGTGGGATTGTAGTAGTAAATTCATTTAGGTAGTATTGTTAGTTTTATTATATTGGCTTGTCCTAACCATGAGCAATTTCATTTTCATCGAAATATTTAGGTTTGTCTTATTGTCTGTGAACCAGTGATATCAAACTCAATCAGGTACACCTACATGTTAACTTAGAAACCCACAAATTGACATTATATATGCTATATTGTATTTTTATTTATTTTGTCAAATGTTTCCCAATTATATTTTAATCTGATTTTCACTTGCAAGCAGTGTTTGATACTTCGGCTGCACACAATTCGTAGCTGAAGTATAATTATTATGCATATATTGAAAGGAATAATATTTTACATAAATGTTTTACAAATATTTTACACATTTTATAGTATTTTAAAATAGCATTTCTCTTTCTATCTCTATCTGATATTATGTAGAAATGCTGATGAGATGATTTATTTTGTATCCTCCAAGTTTGCTAAATTTGGTATTGCAATTTTTAGTTGATTCTTTAGTGTTCTTTAAATATATAATCATATCATCTTGCAAAAGTTATCATTTGATTCCTTCTTTAACTAATCATTCCATCAATTTCCTTTTCTCCTATTTTTATAGCCTTTATTTTTAGTACTATGTCAAAGAGAAAATTTATGTTTACATGTTTCTATAGTAGTTCTTTTTGTTGTGGCAAAAAACACCCTGGAAACTAGGGGATGCTTGTCAATTAAGGAAGGACTAAATAAGTTTTGGTACTGAATGTGATTGAGTACTATGGTGCATTAAAACACAATAGATGATTTGAAAGAGGCATGGGTAGCCTTACATGAACTAATTCAGAGTGAAGTGAACAGAACCAAGACAATAGGTCGTAATATAATATCAACATTGCAAATATGAATATGTTGAGGATATTTATAAATTGATGAAGAATGATATGGACAGAAATAGGAAAACAATTTATGTATGTTATGACCATCATGATTACTGGGCCTTGAAGATGAAGTATGCTACCCACTAAGAGAAGTGATGGATTTAGGGTGCAGACTGAGATGTCTTTTTCTTTTCTTTCTTTTTTGTTTGTATACAGCCATTGACAGAATTTGTTTTGCTGGACTCTGCATATTAGTTACAAGAAATTTGGTTTTCTTTTTTCTTTTCCAACAGTAGAGTGAGGGTGGAAAGGAAAAATAGATTTCTATTAAAAATAAATGTGTTCTATAGATGTGAAATACTATAGGAACTTTTTACATAAGATAACTGTATTATTAGTTTTTTCTCTACTATATTCTTTGTTATAAGACATCTCCCATGAAGTATGAGTCATCTGTAAATGCTTGTGATGGAGAACAAAACAAAAGACATTGATAAAACTTTCTTTAATGCTGTAGAATTCTTCTAAAAAAGTATTGAAGGTAGGTAGCATTAGGGAATAAAATTGATGGATTCTGACTTTGTCAAATTATTTGAAAACTATGAAAGGATCATGTTATGGCACAAAAGACCTAAAGCTTTCAGCCAGAACTCTTTTCATATCCCAGCCCTAGTACTCAAGATTTGCTAAATTTATACAAGTTGTATAACCTTTCTTGGACTCAGACTCTTCATCTATAAAACACAAATTAAAATGAAACTTCACTGCCCTCAAATAGATTACATTCTACTAGATACATGCATTTACTTAAATATTGACTGGATAATAATACCTGTCAAAACTTAAATCTCATGACACTGGTTTACTTGCTGTTCCTTGAACAAGGCACTCTTTTTTAACTAGTACTGATTTGGTGAAATCATATTATATTTCTAATTTGTTTTATTTACATTATCTCATCTGAGTTTCATTACAGTGCTGTTAAGTAGGTATTGTAGGGATTGATATATCCTTTTGCACCTAAGAAAACTGACATTCAGCGAAATCAAATGGCCATATAAAATTAGGTACATTTCAGACATAAATATGTCATGAGCCAAGGTACAAGGGCAAAGAGTTTTCCAAAGAATAAATAGAAACTGTCAATGAACACGATTGCACCAAATCAGTACTAGTTAAAAAATGGAAATTAAAACAACTGTGAATTTTGTCTTATACCCAGCAAAGACAACGAAAGATGGGAATAGCAATGGTTGGAAGAGCTTTGAGATGATAGATACACTGATGCATTATTAGTATAAGTGCAGATTACTAGTTTAATCATTGTGCAATGCACTTCAGAATGACTATAGAAATGTGGGTTGCAAAAAGGCAAAATTGCCAAAATTTAATGAATTGTGGAGAAAGCAAGGGGATTTCAGAAAAAATACAAAAACAAAAACAAAAACCATCTACTTCTGCTTCATTGCCTTTGATTGTATGGACAACAACAAAACGTGGTAAGTCCTTTAAGAGATGAAAATACCAGATTATCTAACTTGCCTCTTAAGGAACCTATATGCTGGTCATGAAGCAATGGTTAGAACTGAACATGGAGTAGCTGACGGGTTTAAGGTTGGAAAAGGAGTATGATAAAATATATGTTGTTACCTTATTTAACTTATATGCGGGGAGGAACAAAGATGGAGAAAAAGAAGCAGTAACCTCACTGAGCTCCATTATCAGTAAGTCTCAAAGGGTGAATCTGAGTGCAGAGCTTGTGGGGTCTGCACAGCTCAGACCTAAGAGCAGACAAGCAGACTACACCAGAGAGAAAAAGCCCCAGCCTGCAGACTTACCAAGGACGAATCCCTGTCATCTCTCCTTCTTCTCCCGAAGAGACAGGAAGGGTCATTGGAGCCAGGTAGGAGAGTTGAGCCCTCAGTGGAGAGAGTGGCTTCTCTGGCTGCATTCAGCCCCCAGCCTGGAAGTTTAGAAACTGCCTGCCTGTATAATACAGGGGCTGGAATGGCAAAGTAAATTCTAGCTGCTCAGATCTTCCCATACCTCCTTCATGAAGCAGAAAACCCAAAGATAAGTTAATGGAAATAGCCCCAGGCTTGAGAGTCTCCAAGAAGGGGTGTAACTGAGACAGCCAGGAGTCTGAAGAGAAGAGAGGGAGGGGTCCCAACAAGACCCACCTCACCTCACCAACAAAAGCCTACTTATAGCCCAGGGGTATAGAGGCAGAAATCTGAAGTGGTAAGAATCACCCACACCTACTCATCTCCTTTCCTCACTGACTTCCCTGACTTAGCCATATACTAGCCACCCAGAGGTATTCAAAGTCAAGGATCAGGCCCTAAACTCATAGCCTGAGAAAATAAGAAAAAGGAAATCACAATGGGAAGAAAGGAAGCTGAGAAGGAGAAGGGGAAGGCAAGAAAGTCTATTTGAGCTTACTATGTAGGGCAAGAACAACCAAATACACAGGTCAATATAGATTCTCTACCCACACCTGAGAAAGCAGAAGAAAACATGAACTGGTCTCAAGCCCAAATAGCATTCCTGGAGGAGCTTAAGAAAATTTTAAAGACGAAATGAGGGAAGCAGTGAACAACTTGGAAAAAAGTCTAAAAAGTAAAATTAGTGAATTAACTGGAGAAAATACCTCCCTAAAAAAAGGACCTTCAAAAATTAACTGAAGACCATAATTCGCTAAAAATTAGATACAATCAAATTGAAACTCAGAACTCTATGATGCAGCAAGAGTCAATCAAACAAAACAAGGCGATCGAAAAATTGGAAGAAAATGTAAAATATCTCACTGGAAAAATAACTGACCTAGAGAACAGATCCAGGAGAGACAACTTAAGAATTATTGGTCTAGGGGCGGTTATGTGGCACAGTGAGTAGAACGTCAGCCCTGGAGGCAGAAGGACCTGAATTCGGTTCAGGCCTTAGATACAATGCACACACAAATAAAAACCTAGCCATGTGACCTTGGGCAAGTTACTTAATCCCAATTGCCCTCCAAAAAGCAAAAAAAAAAAAAATTATTGGCCTACCAGAAAGCCAGGATGAAAAAAGCAGTCTAGACAACATCCTCCAAGAGATTGTCAAAGAAAATTGTCCTGAGTCCCTGGAATCAGAAGATAAAATAGTTATTGATACAATTCACTGAACTCCTCCTGAAAGAGATCCCAAACTGAAAACTCCAAGAAATATAGTAAACAAACTCCAGAATTACAAGACTAAAGAAAAAAGTCTACAAGCAGCCAAAAAGAAAAAAATTCAAATATCGAGGAATTACAGTTAGGATCACAGAGGACCTAGCAGCTCCTACATTAAAAGAGCGGAGGGACTGGAATTTGATAATTTGTAGGGCAAGAGATCTAGGACTACAACCAAGGATTAACTACCTGGCAAAACTGAGCATAATCTTTCAGGCAAGGAGATGGTCGTTTAATGAAATAAGGGACTTCCAGTCTTTCCTGATGAAAAAGCCAGAGCTCAATGGAAAACTTTATCTCCAATTACAAGACTCAAGAAAGACATAAAAAGGTAAACAAGGGAATCACAGACTCACACATGCATAAGTGCACACAAGCAAAACCACATACACATACTCATTACCTGGGAGGCAAGAAGAACAAAATGTTCACATCCCTATGTGTGGCGCTGATAACTGTCAATATTTAAAATCTTTATGATTATCATGACCTTCAAAAGGGTTATACTTAGATAGAGGGTGTGGGTATGAATGCACTAACCTGAAGACTTAAAAAAAAAAAAACTATTAAGGGGATCAAAGGGACTGTAATGGGAAAAAGGAAGAGATGATTTAGGAAAAGGTAAAATATGCCATCTGAAGAGGCATTAAAACACAATATAGAAGAGGGGAAAGAAAGAGGGAGAGGAACATCGTTTAAACACTATTCTCACTGGTTCTGGTTCAAAGAGGGATCAACTTAATCAGTGAAGTTTAAGATTCTAATGTGAATAGACACATAAATTCATTAAATAGAGGAAAAGGAGGGAGGGAGAGGAGCACTGTTTGAAATTTACTCTCATTGGTTTGGAATCAAACGGGGAGTAATTTACTCTGATAAGCATAAAAATCTATTGCGTCCTATAGATAGTGGAAGGGTAAGGGGGTGTGTGAAACGGAGGAGACTAAATGGGGGATTAGAAGGGAGGGAAATAGTAGTAAGGGGAGAGGGTAGGTTAAGAAGGGGGATTACTGGGTGGGAACACTGAGGGAGGGGGCAGTCAAAAAGGGAAAACTTCAAGGAGGGGAAGGGAGAAGGAAGAAACAAAAACATAAACAGGAGAGGGAATAGGATGGAGGGGAAGAGACAGATAGTCATCATTACTGTGAATGTGAATGGGATGAACTCTCCCATAAAACAGAGGAGGATAGCAGAATGGATTAAAAACCATAATCCTACAATATGCTGTCTACAAGAAACACATTTGAAACAAAGGGATATCCACAGGGTAAAGGTAAAAGGTTGGAGTAAAATTTATCATGTCTCAGCTAAAGTAAAAAAGCAGGGGTAGCAATACTTATTTCAGATAAAGCAAAAGCAAAAATATATCTAATTAAAAGAGATAAGGAAGGAAACTATATCCTACTAAAAAGCACCATCGAGCATGAAGCAAAAGCACTACTTAATATATATGCACCAAGTGGTATAGCATCCAAATTCCTAGAGGAGAAGTTAAAGGAATTAGAGGAAGAAATACATAGCAAAACTATACTAGTGGGGGACCTTAATTTCCCCCTCTCTGAACTCGATAAATCTAACCTCAAAATAAACAAGAAAGAAGTTAAGGAGGTGAATAGAATCTTAGAGAGACTAGATATGATGGGTCTCTGGAGAAAACTGAATGGGGATAAAAAGGAATTTACTTTCTTCTCGGCAGTGCATGGTACATACTCAAAAATAAGCCATGTACTAGTGCATAAAAAACTCACAATCTAGTGCAAAAAGGCAGAAATACTAAATGCATCATTCTCAGATAATGATGCAATAAAAATTATATGCAATAAAGGCCCAGGGAAAGATAGACTAAAAACTAATTGGAAATTAACGAATTTAATCCTAAATAATGGATGGGTCAAACAAGAAATTATAGAAACAATCAATAATTTCATTAAAGAGAATGAAAATAATGACAAAACATACCAAAATTTGTGGGATGCACTAAAGGCAGTTCTCAGGGGAAGTTTTATATCCCTGAATGCATACTTAATTAAAGCAGAGAGATGGGACGTCAATGAATTGGACATGCAATTGAAAAAGCTAGAAAAAGAACAAATTGAAAATCGCCAAATTAGTACTAAATTAGAAATATTGAAAACCAAAGGAGAGATTAATAAAATTGAAATTAAGAAAACTATTGAATTAATAAATAAAACTAAGAGCTGGTTTTATGAAAAAATCAACAAAATTGATAGACCCTTAGTCAATTTGATAACAAAAAAGAAAGAAGAAAACCAAATTATGAGTATCAAAAACAAAAAGGGTGAATCTACCTCCAATGAAGAGGAAATCATAAAAATAATGAGGAATTGGGGCGGCTAGGTGGCACAGTGAGTAGAGTGTTGGCCCTGGAGTCAGAAGGACCTGAGTTCGGATCCGACCTCAGACATTTAACGCACACACAAACAAAAAAAAACCTAGCTGTGTGACCTTGGGCAAGTTACTTAACCCAAATTGCCCTCCAAAAAGCCAAAAAAAAAAAAATAATGAGGAATTATTTTTCCCAATTGTATGCACATAAATATGACAATCTTAGTGAAATGGATGAATATTTACAAAATCACAAGTTGTCCAGAATAACTGAAGATGAAATGAATTACTTAAATAACCCCATCTCAGAAAAAGAAATCAAACAAGCCATCAATGAACTCCCTAGGAAAAAATCTCCAGGGTCAGATGGGTTTACTAGTGAATTTTATCAAACATTTAAAGAAGAATTGATTCCAATACTCTGCAAACTATTTGGGAAAATTAGTGAAGGAGTCCTACCAAACTCTTTCTATGACTCAAATATGGTACTGATTCCTAAATTAGGAAGAGATAAAAAAGGGTAAGAAAATTATAGACCAATTTCCCTCATGAATTAAATGCAAAAATTTAAAATAAAATATTAGCCAAAAGAATCCAACAACTTATCACAAAAAAATAGACTTTGATCATGTAGGATTCATTCCAGGAATGCAAGTATGGTTTAATATTAGGAAAACCATCAGTATAATGGAGCATATCAACAGTAAAACTAGCAGAAACCACATGATCATCTCAATAGATGGAGAAAAGGCTTTTGACAAATTACAACATCCATTCCTATTAAAAACACTAGAAAGACTTATACAAGCTGATGCTGAGCGAGAAGCGTAGAATCAGAAGAAATTTGTATACAATCACAGACATACCATATCTGTGATGACCAACTATGACAGATTGGACTCTTTTCAGCAATGCAGTGATATAAGTCAATCCCAAAAGACTCAAGAAGGAGAGAAATGCGCCATCCTGAGATATAACTAGAAAGAACTGAGCCTGAATCCTGATGGAAGCAAACTAAATGATCTTTTTCTCTTCATTGTTTGGTTTTATTTCTTCTTTACCATCTTTCATCTCACTTAGTACAATACGCCTTTGTAATTGGAATAATGCCTAATATGAATGTATTTGCCGATCCTATACTGGACTGTATGCTGTCGTGGGGGGAGGAGGGAGGGAAGAAAAGGAAATTTGAAAATCAAGGAGCTATGGAATTGAATCTTGTTAACTGAAACTAAATTAATAAATTAATTTAAAAAATAACTTATATGCAGAATACATCATGCTTTCACATGATGCCAGGCTGAATGAAACCCAGCCTGAATTAAGGCAGCCAGGAATTAAAATATCAACAATCTCAAATATTCAGACAGTACTACTGTGATGGCATAAAGTGGAAAAGAATTAAGAAGTCTCTTGATGGGGATGAAAGAGGAGAATGTAAAAACTGACTTGAAGTTTAACATGATAAAACAACAACTACACAACAGACTAAGATCTTGCTCCCATCACCTCCTGGCAAATAAAGGAAAAGGGAATGGAAGCAGTGTCAGATTTTATATTCTTGGGTTCAAAGATCTCTGCAGATGGTGACTGTAGCCATAAAATTAAGTGATGCTCTTTGGAAAGAAAGCTATGGTGAATCTGGATAACATACTAAATAGCAGAGGTATTACCTTGCAAACAAAGGTCCATATAGGCAAAGCTATGGTTTTTCCAGTGATTATGTATTACTCTGAGAGGTGGAATATAAGGAAAGCTAAGAGAAGACTTGAGAGTCCCTTGGTTGGCCAGGAGATCAAATTAGTCAGTATTTAAAGCAATGAATTCAGACTATTCACTGGAAGGTCAAATACTAAAGCTGAAGCTTCAATACTTTAGCCACATAATCAGAAGATGGGACTCATGGGGGAAAAAAAAAAACCCTGGTGTTGGGAAAGACCAAAAACAAAATGAGGAGATGTAAGAGGATGAGATGGATAGATAGTGTCATGGAAACAATGAACATGAGCTTGGACAGACTTTGGGAGACAGAAGAACCTGGTGTGCTGTGATCCATGGGGTCACAAAGAGTCACACACAATTGAAGACTGATCAACAAGAGAAGTTTGATTGATCTGTTCAGCTCCTGCTTCCAGGTGTATAAACTAAAGAGGCCAACAACAGAAAGGCTCCATTTGTTTCCCAGTGTTCAAAGTTGTAGTTTTTGATGGTATAGAAGAGGTAGAATCAACATGGATGCCCATTAAATGAGGAATGGTTGAAAAAATATGCATATAAGTTCAGTGGAAGTATGCTACATTGAGAGAAAGAACAAATGTGAGGAATTAGAGAAACAGGAAAGAAATGACATGAATGCAGAGTAAAGTCAACAGAGCCAGACAAAACTGTGCACTATAGTGATGGGAAAGGAAAGAACAACACAAAACCCAGGGCTGCAAATTCATTACAAAAAGTCTTAGTTCTGGGGAGTAGAGGAGGGAACATGCCTTCCTCCTCTCCTCAGAGAGGTGGGGGAGGCCATGGATATGAAATGTTCCTTCCACAGACAGGCAGAGTCACTGTGCTGGTTGGCTTTGATAAACTGAGTTTCTTTGTTACAAAGAAAGACTCTAGCATTGTAGGGTCTGGGCTGCCTATCTGGAGAAGACTGTGATATAAAAATAAAATGCATCCATAAAACTTGAGTAAAAATATAATGGATGTAAAGCCCTTTATCCTCATAAAGTGCTTCATAAATGTAAGCTAAAAGGCTTATTCTAATTAATTAATTAAGCAATATGGGATTAAGAATGCCATTCCATTTAGTAATAACTCATTATTCATTAAATGTGTAATATGTGCAGAACACCTTTCTAGGCTCTGGGGGCAATGCAAAGATTAGTCAAGTGAGGGCATCTGCCCTCCCTGGGGGAGGGCAATCCATCCACAGAATCACAGACTGCTCAGCAGACAGGATAAAGGTGCCACCCTTGTTTTGAAGATACAGAAACCAGGACCCAGAGAGGGGAGAATTCTTCAAGGCCTCATCAGTGCTGGAGTCAACATTTATACCCAATCTTTCTATTCCCTGCTGAGGGGAGAGAGAGAGACAGAGAGACAGAGGCAGAGAGACAGAGACAGAGAGACAGAGAGAAAGACAGAGAAAGAGGGAGAGAGATAGACAGACAGAGAGAAGAGAGAGAGACAGAGACTGAGAGACAGAGACAGAGAGAGAAAGACAGAGAGAGACAGAGACAGAGACAGAGAGACAGAGACAGAGATAGAGAGAAAACTAAAAATGGCTATCTGACCAACAAAAACCAGAGAGTGCTATACCCTGAGCCCAGTCAGAAAACCTGATTCAAGGAACAAATTATAGCTGCCTTCAATTCCCCCTGAGGCTATTCCCCTTTTTAAGAGTTGGAGGGGCAGAAATTATAACTGGGCTCTACTTCTGCAGTGAAGCCAGAGGCCATACAAGGCTGCGGACAGAGGAGGGCCACAGCTGAACACCTGAGGGCTCCGATTGCCCCTTGGCCTAGGATAAAAGGCTGCTCAGGAAATATCTTGTGACATTTTTACTAGGGCCAGTCCAATTTGGCCAGCTAGGGCATTTATTCCAAGTGATCATTATGTTTTGGAGGTGATTATTTCTCACCCTGTGGAACCTGGTAGCAAAACAGTCAGGATAGTAAATTGTCCTGCCAAGAACATTTTCCCTTTGGGAAAGCATGGCCTTAGTTAAGCCCAGGGATGTTTTGGGAGAAAAAGGCTGCTTCAAAAACCAGAGGTGCCATTTTGAGGGCCCCATCTTAGGATCAAACAACTTCAAGCTGAAAGTGTCCTTAGAGATCATCTATTCCATCCTCCTCCCCCTTTTAAAAATGCATTTTATTGAGCTCTTTGGTTTTTAGATAACCTAGATTTTCCCCTGTTTTCTAACTCCTCCCAGAGGTCATCTCTAACAACAAAGTTGTTTGTTTTAAGGAGAAGAAAAAATCAGTAAAATGTATCAATAAACACCTAGAAAAGGTGTAAATTTCTATGCCCTTAGACCCCCTACCTCTGCAAAAGAGTAGAGGGAGGTATCAACTTTGGATCAAGCTTAGTCGTTATCATTTCAAAGTGTTCAATCAATCAATAAACATCTATTGGCCTACTGTGTGCCATTCAGTTTCTATTGCTTTGTTGTTATATTTTTTTTCTGTCCCTGCATATATGGTCTTCTTGGCTATGTTTACTCCACTTTCCATCAGTTCATCTGGACTCCTGCAGTTTTATTTTATTTTTTATTTTTCCATATTTGGCATTTCCCTTTATTTCCTTTTATTTTTCATATTTGGCATTTCTTACCCTACAATAATATGTGCCATACTTTGTTTAGCCATTCCATAATTGATGGGACTCTCATTGGCTTCCAGTTCTTTGGTCCATTTACAAAGTAAAGGGCTGCCATAGGGACTTTGGCACATGTAGAGCTCTTTTCTTTCTGTCCATGACCTTTTTGCCTGCTGATACCATCCTTCAATCAGAACATATAGACACTTGGGTCACTCTACTACTTCATTTTACAGAGGGGGAAACTGAGTCTCAGAGACAGGAAATGTTGCAGGTTCATAGGGTCAGGGATTTCAACCCTTAGCGATCCTGGAGGTCATCTGCTTTAACCCCCTTAGAATCTGAAGCTTGAGCAGAGAACACAAGTTGTTCAAGGTCACATAGGTAACAGCAGAACCAGAAATGGAAGCTTGGTCTTCCACTGGGAAGGTGGCTGTTCTTTCATTGGACCATATTGACTTGAGGTAGTGTGGCTTGAGTCAATGCTTGTCAGACCACCATGATGGCTTTACTAGCTTGGGCCTGGAAGATCTTGCTAACTCCAGTTATGATGACAACAACCATACATTGACAAGGTCATGAGGCTCTGCAAGAGAGCACCTGCTTGGGCAGCTCATTCTTCATGCCATTATCAGCAAATGGCACAATTAGACTGGGGGATAGAATTTGCAAAGAGGCAAACTCAGGCACAGAGTAATGAAAAACTTCCTAAAAATCAGAGTTCTCCAACATTACAAAGGGATGCCTCAGGAGATAGTGAGCTCCCCATCACTAGATTTCTTCAAGCAGAAGCTTTATGGGCATTTGTCAAGAATGACAGAGGCAGTGTGGCATCCAGAGTCAGGAAGTCCTGGGTCCATGGCCCACCTCTGACACATACTGCTTGTGTCACCTATAAGTCCGTTTCCCTCTCAGTGGTCTGGGCAGCCAAGACTCTCGATTTCACAAAATTTACTGATCCACTCTTTTGGAGAAAGTTTCCTCATTGAATGTATTCAAGGTTTAGACCAACAAAGTTATAGAGAGGATGCCAGTTATGTAGATACAAATGGTGCCCTTAAGGTTAAACAGAATATTAAAGGTTGTTTTCCCAGTACTTTGTGAAGGTCCTCCTGAGGACCCTGTAACTGGAGGGTATCATAAAGTCCTTCCCTCCTTATCTTGAAACATAACATTCCTCCTTAGCTTGTAAGCAACCTTCATCCTGTTCATCCTTCCTTAATCTTTAACCTCCATAAGAAACCCTTAGAGAGATTTCAGAATGAAACCTCTAAATAAGCCTACTTCTCCAAATACCTTTGTCTTTAGCCCCTTGGCTATAGTAAAATGTCCATCTATGCTTTTCACAGAAATAAAATTAGTTTTTGATGATTATAGAGAAGTCTAAGTGAATTCTTTCACACTTGAACTGCTCTCCCAAATCTGACTTCAACACCAGAAAGGATAGACTCCTGGAGAGTGTACCTACCTGGTACAGAAGCCAGATGGTCTAAAGTCTAACAATGTCAGGCAACCAGTCAACTAACATGTATTAAATGCCTATATGCCAGACATTGTGCCAAGGCCTGGAGATACAAAGAAAGGCAGACAATAATCTCTGGTCTCAGGGAGCTCCCAGTCTAATGGGAAAGATAACTTGCAATCAACTGGACACATTGGGAGCAATCCCAGAGAGTAGGTGTATTAATTAAGGAAGGCTGGGAAGGGCTTGATGAAGAAGGCAGAACTTTATTAGATCCTTGACAGGAATGTATTTAACTAAATAGAAATAGGAAGTAAGAGCCAATAAGCCCTACTAAGGAAAGGCTAAGACACCTGAGACCATCTTCAGCACCATGACTTGCTCTAGGATGCCTCTGGTCCTGGGTCATTTCAGGGGTCACGTTCACATAGAAAGGCTAGAAATGAAGACTATTGATGCAACAGTTGGCTTATTTAATGAAGGCTTTCTCTTTCTGGGTAATGCTCTTGGCAAGATCACTTTCTTTTCTCTTCCCTTCCCTCCCTGCCCCACTCCCTCCCAGGTTGTGTGTGAGTTTGGTAGAAATCAATCAACCTAGTCACTTAGTAATTATTGCCTTTCTCTCACACCTGAGGTGCATCATGGAACCTGCTCTCTGCTGCCTCATCTGTCCAATGCATCACTACATCCCCACAAAATGAATTCATTAATGCAGAGATACCACCTTGTTATTACCCTACTCAAAAGCCATCATCAGTATCTCCCTCTTGCCTTTTTGGGTTTTGCATCATGTACAAAACCTCTCCCGGTGTGGCCTCCTTCTACCTTTCAAGCTTTATTTCACATTACTCCTCTATGAGTCAGACAAGCTATTAGAGGTTAGCAGTATACGGCCCTCCCCTCCAATTGCTCTGATGCCTTGTTGATCTTAGTGACACCTCAGGAGAATGTGATGACTAGGTACAAACTGCCCAAAGAGCATGACAGAAATGGGAAGGGCAAATTAAGAGGCATGGCTTGTGTTTATTCTGAGTCCCAGGCATAGTTCATGCTTGGGTGGGTGTGGGGCACTGGCCACCACTTGTAGCAGAGAGATGAAAATGATTCAGCCAGTAGAAGGGGGAGGGGAAACCCCCACCTCCAAAGCTCAAACCACAAATCACAATCCAATAGCTGCCTGTGTGACCCCTTTGTCACATAGGCAGAGCTCTGAGGTGCATTAATAACAGTTTGACCACCATGCTGCCAAAGTCAGAGGCACTTCGCCCAGGTGAAGAGAGGCTAAAAAAGCCACTGCTTACCTTGAGGGATAAACAGGAGGAAGAAAGGAGGACGGTAGAGTCTTAGGAGAGGGGGGTAAAGGAGCCACTTCAAGGCAAAAAGGCATTGAATCTCAGCTTAGATGTAGAAAGCAGCAGGTAGTACCCAACTCCAGAATGCAGAACAGCATTAACATAGTGGTTTAAGGATGGTGAATCCCTTTAAAAGGATTATCTCATCAGATCCTAGCAGATGGGGTCCATTATTAACCCCATTTTACACATGAGGAAACTGAGGCAAATATAAGTTAAGTGACTTGCCCAGGGTAATATAACTAATAAGTGTCTGAAGTAAGATTTGAAGTCAGGTCTGACTCCAGGCCTCATGTTCTATCCATTAGGTGCCTCATATTTAATTTAACAATGACAGTTGCAAAATTCTGACTGGTTAAGTTTATAACCACATCAATAAAAGACACCTTAATGCTAAATAACAGAAAGTCTATTTCTATATACATTTGTTGTTCAAATAATACAATATTAAAATATATTGTCATACTACATAATGGTTGTGTAAAAAACAAAGGATACCTTGCCTACTATTAAGATCCTGTAACATTTGAATAATAATGTTTAATATTTCATCAGAATTTTATGTTCTCCTTTAGCATCAAATAACTGGCACCTCCTACTGGTTTAGGTCTGATTAAGAACATGTGATATCTATGATATAAAATTTATCTTAAAATTAGCCATCTATCACATGGCTTTTCTCCCCTCATAAAATTTTTACAACAGATTATAACTAAAATTTTGTTAAAGTAAATTAGATTAAAATATCAAAGCGTTATTAACCAGATTATGATAATATACTGTGGGAGGCAGATGTGGGAGGCAGCAAGCCACCCTTATCTGCCTGGGAAGAGCGTTGAGATCTCAGGCAGGAGCCAAAACATCTTCTGACCTCTTCTACCTCATCATTTAAAAAAAAATTAATCATTTCCCCACCAGGACTTGAGGCTCTGCTCCTTTTCGAGCAGGTTCTGCCGCACTTTTCTGTTTGTATCTCCAATGCTTGGTACAGGGCTTTGTAAATAGTGAGTACTTAATATATGCTTTATTCATTCATTAATTTGTGGAAGGAAACTTGGAATATTTTTTATCACATGATACCCTCTCCCCTAATGTTCTTTGCTATGCTGTCCTAATTAAATACTTTGCTATTTAAATTATACTTCCTGGACCAAATACAAGTACAGAAGACATTATGTAAAGACCCAACTCCAATATTTTCCCCACATTGAATATTGACCAGGTAACATGTAAAGGACATCTGCTACACTCCAGTTAACAGAGTTTCATTGAAACTGGATTATGGGTTTCTTTTCTTATCCTGCACTGTCCAATCTTCACAAACTCATTAAAGCTTAGGATACATCTATTCTTCATCAACTCTTAATATTATTTCATTGCTCAACTCAACCTCCTGATCCTCTAATGTGCCTTGGTCCCCGTCAGTTAAAAGTGGTCTCTTCCTCAACTTTGCGAATTTGTAACCTTTCCTGGACCTCCCCTTCTTTCCTGCCATTACCTATATTGGAAGATCGTGATCGGTGTCTCAGTGTATATTGGAGATGCATTGTGATGCAGTGACTATAGAGCTCATCTTAGCATTAGGGAGACCTATGTTTTATTAGATGGAGGGAGCCTCAACCCTTGGTACCAAATTGCAGAGAAAGTGTTGCCCTGTGGTGGCTGAGGAAGTTTCAACACTAAAGAATTCACTCTTCCAATTAAACCACAGGTCCAGGCCCTATTCCTATATATGCCTCATTTCCCCAATTAGCTTGTAAACTGCTTAAGAGCAAAAACTGTCATTTCTTAAATCCTTTGCTCACTTCCGCCTTGCCCATGCCAATTCAAAACACAAAGCAAGACAATTCTTCTTGATGCCAATGCTGTGGATCTCTTAAGGTCCCTTCCATGTATATGATTCCATGAGTCTATGATCATTACTAAATATGTAACCTACAATGACTGTGAAATAAAATAATCTTGCCCCGTTAATAACATCTCACCTTATTTTAGAGACCCTGAGACTCAGTTTCCTTTTATGTAAAATGGGGGTCATCATACTTTTACTACCTCCTTCACAGAACTGTTGTGAGGAAATGTCTTTTTAAAACTTAAAGTGACATGGGAAATTTATGGTGATGATTATGACATGTAGAAGATCCTTTAGAAATTACTTGTTGCTCCCCACTGATTGCACAGATGAGAGTCAGAGAGGTAAAGTGATTTTTCTAAATTTCCATAGATGATAAGTGCCAGAGGTGAAGTTTGAACTTGAGTGCTCTGACTTTAGAGCTGGCACTCTTTCCACCATACCAT
Organism: Gymnobelideus leadbeateri; assembly: GCA_011680675.1. NCBI lineage: Eukaryota > Metazoa > Chordata > Mammalia > Diprotodontia > Petauridae > Gymnobelideus > Gymnobelideus leadbeateri. The sequence continues at coordinate 436,491 of WOXC01001846.1, forward strand.
GGCACCTTCCCTTATTTAAAAGATTAGCAAGCTGAGCCTTTAGGGACAGAAGTCACTCACCTGAGGGTGCACAGACTGCACAGCTGGCATCCGAACTCATATCCTGAGACAATATATCCAGTGCAATTTTCATTGACGCCATCTTGCCTCCAGGCTGCCAAATCACACTGCGTCATTGGCTCAGGAATGTCCAGAACAAGTTAATTGAAAACAGCTGAAGGAGGCAGCCTCCACCTACAGTTGCAAAGGTAGAGAAGAACCAGAAAGAAAGAAATGTTTCTGCTGGCTGAGCCAATTAGGAGTTCAGCAAAAAGAGTTTGCACTGAAGGCCAAGAAGGAACCCAATAAGTGAATTCAGAGGATTGCAGGTCCTAGTAAGTTACTGAAGAGTAACAGGGTGCTGGCTGTTATTTAAACATTAGGTATTGGATTTGAATAGCTGGACTTAATGCATTGTAGAGCTACTTTTATAACCCTGTCCTAGTTAACTGTTTTCTAGGAGCGCTCCCAATTTAAGTATTGTTCATGTTATTTCTCTTTTTACAGTCTAGGGAATGAAAATAGTCAAAGATCTCTTCTCCTCCCCTATTACTTAGGACTCAGAATTGAGAGTTTTTAACCCAAATATATCCCTTGCACCTTGATGAAATAAATTCTAATGGAAATTTGCAGAGAAAAGGGGGAGGAGGGTAGGCTGAAGAGAATGAGGAAAAAAAAGAGCAGAGGATAGAATACTTCAAAGAGAAGCAATGTCAACCTAAATGCCCAAATATATTCTATACCCCAATGAAATCAGTTATTTCAATTTGGTACTTCTCTCCAAGGATATAAATCACAATTCATCCTTATCTGCTAATCTTTTGCAACTCTTTTCCAGTCCCTTTCATAAGTTTGCCACAAAGGTTCTGCCCAACCAACTGGAGGTATTCTTCATTTTCTATTTTCTATCTTGAGAAAAACAACAAAACAAACAGTTGACCCATTGGTTCACCAACATTCTGGTCATGTGACCTGCACGTTGACTTCTTTGCTCCTACCTTTATTTGACAAGTATAGGGAACACCTGGGTGAGTTTACTCCCTCTCACAATTCATGCCAGCACCTCCACTCCAACTTCCATACATCTCGAGTACTGAAAATTTAGGTGACCTACCCAGGGTCATGCAACAAATTGGTTGTTAGATGCCTATGATGACATTGTTTATACCACTTCACCTTCATAATCATTTTTATCTCTTTATTTTTAGTTTACAAAATTCAATTCCATAGTTCCTTGAGTTTCAAATTTCCCTTCTCTCCCTCCCTCCACCGCCCATAATGGCATATAGTCCAGTACAGGATCTGCAAATACTTTCACATTAGACATTAGTCAAGTTACAAAGGCGAATTGTACTAGATTGGATGAAAAATGTTAAAGAAGAAATAAAACCAAACAATGAAAAGATAAAGATCAATTAGTTTCCTTCCATCAGGATTCAAGCTCAGTTCTTTCTAGTTATTTCTCTGGATGTAGGCATCTCTCTCCTTCATGAGTCTTTCAAGATTGATTTATATCACTGCATTGCTGAGAACAGTCCAGTCTTTCATAGTTGGTCATCACACATATGTTGTGTCTGTGACTGTATACAAATTTCTCTTGGTTCTACTCTTCTCACTCACCATCAGTTTATATTAAGCATCTCCAGGTAAATATGAAGTCTGTCTGCTCCTTGTTTCTTATACCACAATAGTATTCCATTACATGTATATACCACAATTTGTTTAGCCATTCCCCAATTGATGGGCACCCCTTTAATTTCCAGCTTTTTGCAACCATGAAAAGAGCTGCTATAAATATTTTTGTACATATGGGTCTTCCTCCCACTTCTATGATCTCTTTGGAATATAACCCTAGAAGTGGTATTGTTGGGTCAAAGGGTATGAAATTATTTATAGCCCTTCAGGCATAATTCCAGATTGCTCTCCAGAATGGTTGGATAAGTTCAAAACTCTACCAGCAATGCATTAGTGTTCCAATTTGTCCACATCCTCTCCAGCATTTGTCATTTTACAGTTTTCCCAGCACTTTTTGTCAAATATTGCATTCTTATCCCAAAAACTGGGGTCTTGGGTTTATCAAACAATAGATTACTATACTCAGTAACTGTTGGATCTCGTGCACCCAATCTATTTCATTGATCCACTACTTTATTCCTGAGCCAATACCAAGTAGTTTTGATGAATGCTGCTTTATAATACAGATTAAAATCTGGTATAGCTACTCCACCTTCCCTAGCATTTCTTTTCATTAATTCCCTTGATATTCTAGAACGTTTGTTTTTCCAAATAAATTTTGTTACTATTTTGTCTAGCTCTATACATTAGTTTTTTTCATAAATTAATTGGTATGGCACTAAATATATAATTCAGTTTGGGTAAAATTGTCATTTTTATTATATTACCTCGACTCAGCCATGAGCAATTGATAGTTTTCCAATTAGTTAGATCTGATTTTATTTGTGTGAGAAGTGTTTTGTAGTTGTGATCATATAGGTCCTGGGTTTGCTTTGGCAGGCAGATTCCCAAATATTTTATAATGTCTACAGTGACTTTAAATGGGATTTCTCTTTCTATCTCTTGCTGTTGAATTTCATTAGAGATATACAGGAATGCCGAGGATTTATGTGGGTTTATTTTATATCCTGCAACTTTGCCAAATTTATTTACAGTCTCAAGTAGTTTTTTTACTTGATTCTCTACCATTCTCTAAGTATATCATCATATCATCTGCAAAGAGTGATAGCTTGGTCTCTTCTTTGCCTTAATTTGATTCCTTTGATTGCTTTTTCTTCTCTAATTGCTACTGCTAACATTTCTAGTACCAGGTTGAATAAGAGGGATGATAGTGGACACCCTTGTTTTACTCCTGATCTTATTGGAAATGCTTCTAGTTTATCCCCATTGGGAATAATACTTGCTGATGGTTTTAAATATATTTTATTAACTATTTTAAGGAAGGCTCCATTTATTCCTATACTTTCTCGTGTTTTTAATAGGAATGGATGTTGTACTTTGTCAAAAGCCTTTTCTGCATCTATGGAGATAATCATGTGGTTTCTGCTAGTTTTATTGTTGATATGATCAATTACACTGATGGTTTTCTTAATATTAAACCATCCTTGCATTCCTGGAATAAATCCTATCTGTACAAAGTGTATTATTCTTGTGATAAGTTGTTGCAGTTTTTTAGCTAATATTTTATTTAAAAATTTTGCATCTATATTCATGAGGGAAATCGGTCTATAATTTTCTTTCTCTGTTTTATCTCTTCCAATTTAGGAATCAGTACCATATTTGTGTCATAGAAAGAATTTGGTAGGACTCCTTCTTCACTAATTTCCCCAAATAGTTTGTAGAGTATTGGAATCAATTGTTTTTTAAAAGTTGGATAGAATTCACTAGTAAACCCATCTGGCCCTGGAGATTTTTTCCTAGGGCGTTCTTTGGTGAATTGTTTTATTTCTTTTTCTGAGATGGGGTTATTTAGGTAATTCACTTCCTCTTCAGTTATTCTGGGCAACTTGTATTTCTGTAACTATTCATCCATTTCAATAAGATTGTCATATTTATGTGCATGCAATTGGGAAAAAAATAATTCTTATTTTTTTTTTGATTCCCTCTTCATTGTAGGTAGATTCACCCTTTTCATTTTTGATACTCATAATTTGGTTTTCTTCTTTTTTTATCATTTTGCCTAAGGGTCTATCAATTTTATTGTTTTTTTTTTCATAAAACCAGCTCTTAGTTTTATTTATTAATTCAATAGTTTTCTTAATTTCAATTTTATTAATCTCGCCTTTGGATTTCAATATTTCTAATTTAGTACTAAATTGGGGATTTTCAATTTGTTCTTTTTCTAACTTTTTCATTTGCATGTCCAATTCATTGACTCCCTTCTCTCTAATTTATTCGTGTATGCACTCAGGGATATAAAACTTCCCTTCATAATCATTTTTGGTAACATCCTATAGCCTTTTTTTAACCAACTCTCCACTGACTTTTAGGTGTTCCTCTATTACAAACCCTAGGCTATCACAGAGGGCTGAGAGAATAATGTTTTTGTTTGTTTCTTTGTTTTTGGTTTTGTTTCCTGTTTTTTTTTTTTTTTTAAAGAATGGGCCTTTGTTTCAGGGAGTTCTTAAATGAACTTTGAAATTTCCCAAAGGGCATCCATTCCTCTCCTTTTCAGTTCAATATCCAAATTCATTTCCTCTTTGCAGTGTCTTTTCAAGATAGAGATGCTGATGAAGAAGCTGTGCAATAATTCACTGAGGAGAATATAATATGTTCACTTGATTTCTCAAAGAGATCTTAAGTATATTTCTTTAGAGTCTTGGTCCATTTGTTCAAGCTATGGATAGAATTTTCAAGGGAACAGAAAAAGAATCCACTGTGTATGTGTGTGGGGAGGGGGGTGAGGGGGAGGTAAAGCCAAGATGGCAGTGTAGAAACAGGAAGCCCCATGAGCTCCCCCATAACCACCTCAAATACCTATAAAATGTGGCTCTAAACAAATTTTAGAGCTACATAATCCACAAGGTGAAAGTGATAAAAAATATCCGGCTGAAGGCAGGCCACATGGGAGCCGAGCCCAGCCTTGCATGAATCCCAGGTTTTGCCCCAGGGTGGCCATGACCAACCTAAGCTCGAGTGAACTTCTGGAGAGTGGATCACCAGCAGCTGAGGGGGTTTCCAGAATTATCAACCCATAAATGCCAAACAAAGTTAGAAGTCAGTGTGGAACTGGGGGATGGGGGGATAGAGCACATTCTGGCCCCTGTGCCTGGGGTGATAAGTGGTAGAAATGTGGTGGCCATGCAGCTATCTTCATATGGCTGCTTCAGAACTCCAGGCCTTCAGATTGTAGGGGCACAAGTGTGACCATTCAGAGGGCAATAGTTCTTGATTTAACCTGCTTGGATCTTAATCGCTGTCTTGGGAGGAGGTCCTGGGGTGTGTGACCAGTGATCCAGAGCTTGTGGTGTCTATAGAGAGGGCACCCAACTAATAGCTCTAGCATCTGCAAAAGCCCTGTAAATTTGGGACAAACTTCTCCTCTCTGGAAGCTGAGTTCTACTTTGGCAAAGAGTTCAAAAGTCAAGTAATTGAGTGGCAACATGAGCAAGCAAAGGAAGCAAAGCAAGCACAACAATCAAACCTTAGATTCCTTTTTGGGGGACAAAAAGGATCAAAGCATGGAATGGGAGGAAGACAATGAAGTTAGAACTCCTGCACCAAAAGTTTCCAAAAAAATATGAACTGGTTGCTTACTGGCCATGGAGGGGCTCAAGAAGGATTGTGAAAATCAAGTAAGAGAAGGTGAGGAAAAATTGGGAAGAGAAATGAAAATGATACAAGAAAATCATAAAAAGAGAGTCAACAACCTGACTGAAGAAAATAACACCTTAAAAATAGACTAACTCAAATGGCAAAAGAGGCTCAAAAATCCAATGAGAAAAAGAATGCCTTGAAAAGTCAAAATTTGCCAGATGGAAAACTAATTTCAAAAGCTCTCACTGAAGAGAAAAATTCTTTCAGAATTAGATTGGAGCAAATGGAAGCTAATGACTTTATGAGAAATCAAAATACAATTAAACAGATCCAAACAAAGGAAAAAATTGAAAGCAATGTGAAACTTCTCATTGAAAAAACTAGTGATCTGGAAAATAGATTCAGGAGAGATAATTTAAAAATCATGGAACTACCTGAAAGCCACTATCAAAAAAAGAACCCAGAGGGGGTGGAGCCAAGATGGCGCAGTAGAAACAGCTCATCCAAGCCACTCTGCCACCAGATTCCCCCCAAACTATGTAGAAGGGACTCTGAGTAACTTCTGGAGCCCCAGCGCCCAAGGAACGACACAGAGAAGCTGACCTCCAGCTGGGGACAGCCCAGCAGTCCTGCAGGAAGGACCAACGAAGCACTCTGGGATCCGGCAGTGCGCAGTGGGCAGGGAGCCGAGCCAAGTGGAGGTCGCAGTGAGCCGAGGTTTTGGCCCCAAGCCGGCAGGGCCAGCAGAGGGCTGGAGAGGCCCCAGAACACCAGCAGCTGTGGCGACGCCAGAATTATCAGCATAGACATGCCTGGGACAAAGTGAGAGGTTACTGCCCTATGGACTTTGGGACCAGTATTTGGGGAATGAGTCAGTTACCTCCCCTGGGGGCTAGAAGCCGCTGAGGAGACACGCCATTTTGAAGTTTTCAGAGGCAGCTCCAGCTCCTGGCCTGCAGACTGTGGGGGGATCCAGCAGTCGGTCTTGGGGGGTAGTCGCACCTGCTTTAGCCTCCGTGGGTCTGGATTGTGATCTGGGGTGGAGGTCGTGGGTGGGTTTACAGCTTGCCATAAATGGAAGTGGCCCCCCACATGTTCGGGACGAATTTTCCTCTATCTGGCCTTAAAGCCATACTGTGGCAACAAGCCCAAAGGTCAAGTGATTAGGTGGCATCATGCCAAGGCAAAGGAAACAGAAAAATGCAACCCTAGACTCCTATTTTGGGGGCAAAGAACAGGAAAAGGACTGTGAGGTCAGAGGTCCTGCTCCAAAAGCCCCAGGGGAAAACATGAGCGGGTTGCAGGCCATAGAGACCTTAAGAAGGACTTTAAAAATCAAATAAGAGAAGTGGAGGAAAAATTAGAAAGAGAAATGAGAAGGATGCAGGAAAAGTATGAAATGAGGGTCAACAGCCTGACTGAAGAAAATAACACCTTAAAAAATAGACTAACTCAAATGGCTTAAGGAGGCCCAAAAGGGCAATGAGGAGAAGAATGCCTTAAAAAGTCGAATTTGCCAGATGGAAAAAGAATCTCAAAAGTTCACTGAGGAGATTCATTCCTTCAGAGTTAGACTGGAGCAAATGGAAGCTAGTGACTTTATGAGAAATCAAGATGCTGTTAAGCAGATCCAAACAAATGAAAGATTAGAAGGCAATGTGAAATATCTCATGGGAAAACCACTGACCTGGAAAATAGATCCAGGAGAGACAATTTAAAAATTATTGGACTACCTGAAAGCCATGATCAAAGAAAGAACCTAGAAATCACCCTTCAAGAAGTTCTCAAGGAAAATTGCCCTGATGTTTTAGATCCAGAGGGCAAAATAGAGGTTGAAAGAATCCACTGATCACCTCCTGAAAAAGATCCCCAAAAGAAAACTCCCAGGAATATTATAGCCAGGTTTCAGAATCCCCAGATCAAGGAGAAAATACTCCAAGCAGCCAGGAAGAAACAATTTCAATATTGTAGAAACACAATCAGAATAGTACAGGACCTGGCAGCTTCTACACTGAGGGATCGAAGGGCATGGAATATGATATTCCAGAGGGCAAAAGAGGTGGGAATGAACCCAAGGGTCACCTACCCAGCAAAACTGAGTATTTTGTTTCAGGGGAAAATGTGGTCATTCAGTGGAATGGAGGACTGTCGAGCATTCTTGAGGAAGGAGCCAGAATTGAATAGAAAATTTGACATCTAGATACAAGAAGCAAGAGATGCCTGAGAAGCTAATCAGGGAAAAGAATTCAGAAGGAACTTGAACTATTTACATTCTTATATGGAAAAACAATAACTGTGACTGATGATATCTTTCTCCCTATGAAAATAATGGAAGCAGGGTGTGTGGTCATACGAATACATATGTGAATGTGTGTGTATATGGATAGAGGGCATAGGTTGAATTTGTCGGGAAGGGAGAATACTCAAGGGATGAAATTATGAGGTGAGAGAGGAAAACGGCAGGAGGAGATGGGGAGAGTCAGGGTAGGGTGGAATATCTCATGTAGAAGAGGCAGGGGTAAGTGGTTGCAGGGGAGGGGGAGAATAGGAAGGGAAGGGGCAGAACCACATTCTCATTGAGTTTGGTTCAGGGAGAGAGTGACATGCATACTAAATGGGATGTCTCAACCTACAGCAGCATAGGGGGAAGGGGGATGCGAGGAGGGATGATGGATGGGAGGGCATCCTTGGGGGGAGGGGAGGTTGGAACTGCCCACTGTAGAAGAGGGACAGGATCATGTAGGAAATGGACCGGGTGGGGTGTGGGATGAGTGGGAGGGGATTATAAGCAGCCTTGTACAATATATCTACTATGGTAATGTTTTTCGTAGCTAGACATGTACAACATATACTGAATTACTTATCTCCCCAGAGGGAATGGGTGACAGGGGAGGAGGGAAATGGATCTGAAATTCGAGGACTTGACATTAAATATTTCAAATATATATAAATACTGTTATTCATGCTCTTTTGCTTGTAGTGGGAAGATGAGATGTGCAGGCATTGGGACACAGGGATTCACCTTCCTCTAGTGGGGAAGTTGAGGGGGGTATGGGAGAGGGTATGGGAGAGAGCAGATTGGAGGAGGCGTTATCTTTCGGGACTGCTATTCTGGGAGGGCGGGTGGGGGAACAACAGGGGGGAAAGTGATTGTGACTCGGGGTCTGTCGGATATGGGTGATGTGGAATAGAAGTTGATAAAGCATTTGTTTAAACAAAAAGAACCCGGAAATCAACCTTCAAGAAATTCTCAAGGAAAATTATTTTGATATTTTAGAACCAGAGGGAAAAATAGAAATTGAAAGAGTTCACTGATTGTCTCTTGAAAAAGACCCCTAAAAGAAAACTCCTAGGAATATTACAGCCAAATTCCAGAGTTCCCAGGTCACGTTGAAAATATTACAAACAGCCAAGAAGAAACAATTTGAGTATCATGGAAACACACTCAGGATAGCACAAGACCTAGCAGCTTCTACATTAAGGGATCGATGGGCTTGGAATATGATATTCTGGGGGTCAAAGGAGCTGGGAATCAAACCAAGAATGACCTGCCCAGAAAAACTGAGCATACTGTTTCAGGGGAAAATATAATCATTCAATGGAATAGAGGATTTTCAAGCATTCTTTTTTATGGTTTTTTTTTTATTTTTTAATTAATAGTATTCATATATATTTGAAACATTTAATTTTAAGACCTTGAATTTCAGATCCATTCCTTTCCTCCTTTGTCACCCATTCCCTCTGGGAAGATAAGTAATTCAGTATATGTTGTACATGTGTAGCTATGCAAAACATTACCATAGTAGATATATTGTACAAGGCTGCTTATGATTCCCTCCCACCCATCCCACCCCCCACCTGGTCCATTCCCTACTTTGATCTTGTCCCGCATCTATAGTGGGTACTTCAAACCTCCCCTCCCCCAAGGATGCTCTCCCATCCATCATGCCTTCTCTCACCTCCTTTCCCTCTATTCTGCTGCAGGTTGAGATATCCCATTTAGTATGTATGTCATTCTGTCCCTGAACCAAATTCAATGAGAATGTGGTTTTTCCTTTTTGCCTTCCTATTCTTCCCCTCCCCTGCAGCCACTTCCCCTTGCTTCTTCTACATGAGATAGTCCACCCTACCCCGACTATCCCCATCTCCTCCTGCCATTTTCCTCTCTCACCTCATAATTTCACCTCTTAATTATCATCCCTTCCCAACAAATTCAACCTATGCCCTCTATCCATGTATACCTGTAAACATATATACACACATTCACATATGTATTTAAATGACCATAAACGCTTCTTCCATTATTTTCATAGTGAGGAAGATTTCATCAGTCACTGTTATTGTTTTTCCATGTAGGAATGTAAATAGGTCAATTTTGATAAGTTATTTTGATTTCTTTTCCCTGATTAGCTTCTCAGGCATCTCTTGCTTCTTGTGTCTGGATGTCAAATTTTCTATTCTACTCTGTTTTTTTCGTCAAGAATGCTTGAAAGTCCTCTATTCCACTGAATGACCATATTTTCCCCTGAAACAAGATACTAAGTTTTGATGGGTACGTGACCCTTGGGTTCATTCCCACCTCTTTTGCCCTCTGGAATATCATATTCCATGCCCTTCGATCCCTCAGTGTAGAAGCTGCCAGGTCCTGTACTATTCTGATTGTGTTTCCACAATATTGAAATTGTTTCTTCCTGGCTGCTTGGAGTATTTTCTTCTTGATCTGGGGATTCTGGAACCTGGCTATAATATTTCTGGGAGTTGTCTTTTTGGGATCTTTTTCAGGAGGTGATCTATGGGTTCTTTCAACCTCTATTTTGCCCTCTGGATCTAAAACATCAGGGCAATTTTCCTTGAGAATTTCTTGAACGGTGATTTCTAGGTTCTTTCTTTGATCATGGCTTTCAGGTAGTCCAATAATTTTTAATTTGTCTCTCCTGGATCTATTTTCCAGGTCAGTAGTTTTTCCCATGAGATATTTCACATTGCCTTCTAATCTTTCATTTGTTTGGATCTGCTTAACAGCATCTTGATTTCTCTTAAAGTCACTAGCTTCCATTTGCTCCAGCCTAATTCTGAAGGAATGAATCTCCTCAGTGAGCTTTTGAGATTCTTTTTCCATCTGGCAAATTCAGCTTTTTAAGGCATTCTTCTCCTCATTGCCCTTTTGGGCCTCCTTTACCATTTGAGTTAGGCTATTTTTTAAGGTGTTGTTTTCCTTAGTCAGGCTGCTGGCCCTCATTTCATACTTTTCCTGCATCCTTCTCATTTCTCTTTCCAATTTTTCCTCCACTTCTCTTATTTGATTTTTAACGTCCTTCTTAAGGTACTCTATGGCCAGTAACCCACTCATATTTTCCTTTGAGGCTTTTGGAGCAGTATTTCTGACCTCACAGTCCTCTGACTGTTCCATGCTTTGACCATCTTTGCCTCCAAAATAGGAGCGTTTCATTTTTCTGTTTATTTTTTTTCCTTTGCCTTGGCATGTTGCCACTTAATTACTTGACTTTTGGGCTTGTTGCTACAGTTGGACTCTGCCACCAGACAGTGCAGCTTCCATCCCGAACGTGTGGGGTCTTCACAACTTCCCTTTCTGGCAAGCTGGATACCCACCCCACGATCCCCCCCCCCCCCCAGACCACAATCCAGATCCAGGGAGGTTAAAGTAAGAGCGATTACCCACCCCCACCCCCCGCCAAGACTGATTGCTTCATCTCCCTACAGTTCACAGGCCAGGAGCTGGAGCTGCCACTGAAAAGTGCAAAATGGCATGTCTCCTTAGCAGCTTCTAGCCCCCATGGGAGGAAGCCGACTCATTCCCCAAATATTGGTCACAAAGTCTATAGGGCACTAACCTCTCACTTTGTCCTAGGCATGTCTATGTTGATAATTTTGGACTTGCCAGACCTGGGGTCCCTCCAGCTGGCTGCTGGCCCGGGCCACCCTGGGGCTAAAACCTCGGCTCACTCAGACCTGGGCTCAGCTCTCCAAGCGCTGTGCTGCCAGCTCCCAGAGCACTGGGCCCTCCCTGCAGGGCTGCTGGGCTGTCTTCAGCAGGAGGTTAGCTTCTCTGTGTCATTCTGTGGATGCTGGGGCTCCAGAAGTTGTTCAGAGTCCCCTTTTACATAATTTGGAGGTTATCTGGGGGGAGCGTACCTTGGACATGCTGTTCCTACTCTGCCATCTTGGCTCCACCCCCACTTTCAAGCATTCTTGATGAAAAAACAGAGTTGAATAGAAAATTTGACATTCAAATTAAAGAAGCAAGGGAAGCATTAGAAAGTAAACAGAAAAAAAAAGAAGTCATAAGGAAATTATCAAAGTTGAACTATTTACATTCCTACATGGAAAAACGATAATTATAACTCAAGAAATGTTTCTCAGCATGAGGATAGTTGAAGGGAACATAAATATATGTGTATACATATATATGTCTGTATACATACATATATGTCTATATCAGAGGGTATATGCACCTATGTGAGTGTGTGTATATGTGTGTACAGGTATACATAGAAAGAGGGCACAGGATCAATTGAATAGGAAGGGATGATATTTAAAAAATAAAATTAAGAGCTTACCTCTTATAATATATATATATATGTATATATATATATAGAGAGAGAGAGAGAGAGAGAGAGAGAGAGAGAGAGAGGAGATAGAGGGAGACAGGATGGGGTAAATTATCTAATATTAAAGAGGCAAGGGAAAACTTTCAGTGGAGGGGAAGAACAGGATGGCAAATGTCAACATTACTCTCATTGGATTTGGCTTAAGCAGGGAAAAACATAAACACTCAGTTGGGTATCTTACCCTACAGGAAAGTAGGGAGGAATGAGATGAGAGGGGGGAAGGAGATGAGAGGGGCATGATAGAAGGGAGAGCAGACTGGGGCAGGGGCGAGGGAGTTTAGAAGCACACACTTTTAAAAATTAACACGGTCAAAGTAGAAAATAGTACAAATGGGGGGCAGAATAGGATGGAGAGAAATATAGTCAGTCTTTCACAATATATCCACTATGGAAATGTTTTGTGTGACTACACATGTATAACCTATACTTAATTCTTATCTTCCCAGTAAGGATTGGTGACAAGGGAAAGAATCTGGAATTCAAAGTTTTAAAATAGAATGTTTAAAATATTATTGTTATCATTATTATTATTATTGTTATTATTACTATTATTATTATTATTATTATGCATGCAATTGGGAAATAAGATATTCACGCACTGGGATATGGAGATCCATCTTGCCCTCCCAGAAAGTTGGAGGGAGTCTGGGGGAGGGTATAGAGGATATAGGAGAGAGCACATTGGGAGAGGAAGTATTCAGTGTGACTGCTATTTTGGCATTGTGGGTAGGGGAAAGACGGGTAAAATTTTATAACTCAAAATCTTGTGGAAATGAATGTTTGTAATCTAAAAATAAACATACAATTAAAAAAATAAAAAAAATAATATACTCAACCCAATCTCCCCATCAGAAGTTTTTTGCCCAGATCTACTTCCCCTCAGACTTCAACATGATAAGACCACATCTCTTTTGAAAGGTTCAGTATCTGGAAGTCCACTTCATTTACGTCCCTATAACTTTGTGGACCCTTCCAGGCATACCCTCACTCATAATGGTCTGAAGGTTCAGGTCTAACGCTTCAGGAACACTCTTCTATCTTGGAAAGAGGCAATACTTGGGGGAAAATGACAGCTCTTTGTAAAGTATCTGCATCTTTAACCCCTACTTGGCATGGATTTTGTGAAAACATTTTGGGGACAAAAACTTTCTTATCTCTTTCTCTTTTTTTCTTTCTCTCTGTCACTCTCTCTATCTGTCTCTGTCTCTGTCTCTGTCTCTTTGTCGCTCTCTCTTTGTCTCTCTCTCTCTTTCTCTGTCTCTGTCTCTCTCTGTCTCTCTGTCTCTCTCTGTCTCTCTGTCTCTGTCTCTGTCTGTCTCTCTTTCTCTCTCTCTGTGTGTCTCTCTCTCTTTCTCTCTCTCTCTCCCCCCCCCTTCCCCTTTCTCTCTCCCATTTCTCTGTTTTCTTTAAATGCCCAGTACTAGAAAAGTAAAAGTTCATTTGCTCATACTGGTCTGTCCAAGTCCTGTCTCCTCTTCATTTATCCCCCCAAATTAACACAAGGGAAATGATCAATTGTTAGAAGACAGCCATGGAACAGAGGGCACATTAGATTATGCAGTTATGATATGCTGGAGGCATTAAATATAGAAAAGACACAGCACTAGGTAGTCTGGAGTACCTAAAAATTTAATAAGCTCTGGCTACAGGCAAAATCTAGCAGCTGGAAGAATTGGGAAGGAGGAAAATAGACTTCCACAAAATGAACAATCATTTGGAGTAACAACAGACTCTGTCTTCTCCAGCATCTTTCTTCTTGTTCCTCAGTGCCTCAGCTGGCCAAATTGGCATCTGACACCTGCAGAGAGGTAACCAATTTTCAAATATTTTGGGATGACCCTCAAATGCCCAAGCCAGTTATGAAGTCCATCTATATGGCTGCATGCATTCCAGTGGTGGGGGGAGTAGCAGGGGACAGGCTATTCTATTGGCATCTGATCTACAGTGAGAGTTTGACATGTGAGAACAAAGTTCCCATAAGGGGATCCTTTGATAAAGACCCTGAAGGGAGAAGTCAGAAAGCATGCAGTGTTGTTGGTAAGTGTTGCCAGTCCTGTCATGGAAATATAAGTAACTAAGAAGAAGGAATGGGCTATTCTTAGTCCAGTACTCTAAAGATCAAGGACAAGGTCTGCTCCTGTGGCAGAGGTAGGATGAAAATGTCTGACGATTGCCTATCAAATCATGGAAGACAGGAGAACCCCACTTTTTTAAGGCAAGAACCAAGTCACCTGGGCCCTTAAGTCGATGAATTATTTTGTCTACCTTCTATTAGTGAATAGGATCATGGACAATGAAATCATCAGATCAAGGATAAAATCTGATTTAAGAAAAAAATCATTTATTAACTTCCCAGTGTGTGTTAGGTATCTTGTATATGAAGACAAAGTGGAAAAAAAAACAGTTCCTAAACTTGAGATAATCCAGATCACACATTAATATGAATACATTTAACTGTGCAACTTCCAGTGCACATATTTAGCACAGGATGACCTCAGCCTATCTTCCTGCCATTGCTCTGCCCTAATCTCTGACCTGGAAAGTAAGAATAGTGGTCTGAAGGGATAGTATTAGATCTAAAAGCATAGCACTATAGAGGAGAAGAAACACCTATGTGGATCTCTCAAGGACAATAAGCAGGAAAATGTAATAATGGAAAAAAATCACCCACTGGATTTAAAATTAGAGCACATGGATTCAGATTCTGGCACTACAATGGACTAACCATGCAATGTTTGGCAAAATCACTCAAGATTCTGGGTTTCTATTTCCTCATCCATAAAATAAAAGGAATAGATTTGACTAGATGTCTTCTTAGGTTTTCTGAGCCAGGAAAGTTACCATGAACTTCACTGGATTGTGAATATATTATAGTCATTTGTATGGGTGTCCTCACCTGTTTATTGACAATGCATGAGCTTTGAGAAAGCATGAATAGGGTCATATTGATCTCCATCGTCCTATGCCCTTTCCAACCCTTAGCACCAAAGACAGCACTGTTCAAACAATAGGAACTTCTTAAGTATGTGGAGTTTGAATTGAATGTCTGCATAAAGCAGGTTAGCTACTGTCAATGCTGATGACTGTTCAAGAGATCAAAGAGGTGGCACGTGTCTGATTCATTTGCTTCAGGATAAGTAGTTGTCTCCGTGGCAGACATCCAGTTAGCCAAAGAACTGGTCACAGTAGCTGTGAGATTCTATAGCTCACTGATCCTACTCATCATTCCCTACCCTGTTTACTAGACTGTTTAGTAGACTAGAAATGATGGATCTCTGTTTCCATAACTACTCTCTGCTTAAGTTTTTCATACTAGATGTTTAACTGATATGATACCATTTGCTCAAAAGACTGACTTTTATGGAGTCAAAGAATATCAGAGCCAAATAGAACCTCAGAGGGCTCTAGTCTAACCCATACATGAATAGGATCCTCTATAAATACCCAACAACAGACCAATGAATCTTTGCTTATATTTTGTCCTTTTAGTGAGTCATCTTGGCTGGTAATCTTCCATGTCTCACCCACTGGCTTTAGAAGACCTGGCCTCATCGTTTTCCAGGCCTTCATCCCAGATTGGGATAATCCTCCATGAAATCAAAAATTCTGTTAAATAGAATCTCTCGATCTCAGCTTGCTGATTAATCAGGATTTGATCACTATATATATTAAGGAAGTAGCATTAAAGAATGTTTCCATTGTGAGTTTGGGGGGTACCCTTTCTCTGCTTTTTAACCAGATTTGAAGTTTTGAGCATTTTTTTCACATCTCTGGGTCTCCAAGTTCTCATTTGCACAATGAGGCCCCTTCTACCTCTAAATGCAATGATGAAATACTGGAGAGTTAGAATCAGAGTTGGAAGGCACCTCAGGTATCACATTGTTCAGCTCCTTCATTTAACTCACAAAGAAATTGAGGCCCGAAGAAGAACAGGCATGTATCATTGCTGCCATTCTTCAAATGGGGAAACTGAGGCCTGGGGTAATGTCATTTCTTGTGCATGAATGCACATCCAGAAATGGCAGAGTTGTCACTAAAATCTCTTGGATATGAAGCCAATGTTTATCCCCTCACCATACTACCTCTTTTACTAATGGTTGGCAGCCTCTCTCTGGCATCACAGCTCTGCCAACATGTTGAAGACTAGGCTGCAATCACATCCAGAGCAAGAAGTATTGTTTTCCTGAGGGTACGCCAAGAGAAGCTTCATGTTTTGCCTGTTGAGGAAACCAGAAACTTCACAAAAATGTATCGGGGAATGTCTAACCTGAAGAATAATGGTGACCATGACCTCATGGGTGAAATGGGTGCTAGATACCAGGAAAGGACAATGGGGGGCATTTTACACATGGAAGTAAGAACTATTACAGCCACGATTAGAGTCAGACCTAAGAATTAGATTCTCAAAATATTTTGAAAAACACTAGCACATTGAAGATAATATCCACAAAAATTTCTCACAAAATAGCATTAAAGTAAAAGATGCTAAGATATAAATTAAGTGATAAATGAAATGTTCTATACTTGGTTAGAATACACAAAACATGTGACAAAGTCAAGACTAAGAAGATTTATCTAGATGACTAACTGTAAGAAAGGCATCTAGCAGTGGGAGAAGGCTTCAAGCATAACATGGCCACACATAACATGGCAGCCCCTCCCCCTAAGTCAAAGGCATCAGTGTTACATTTTGTGTTAAGTTCAGGGGCTATGTTGTAGAAAGGACATAGATAAAATAGAGAATGTTCCACAGAGGGAAAGTGACTATTTCAAAGAAAATGCAAAGGATCGAGAAAACTTCTTCTCAAGGAAGGGGCATAATAACCTGGGCAAGTCACTTAACCCCAACTGCCCAGTCTGGCCTTATTCAGCTAGGACTTGGTGGATGAAACTAGAATCAAGAATGGATGAGAGGGGCAGATGCACAGCACAGTGAGTAGAGCACTGGCCCTGGAATTAGGAGGATCTGAGTTCAAATCTGACCTCAGGCACTTGGCACACTTACTAGCTGTGCGACCTTGGGAAAGTCACTTAACCCCAATTGCCTTGCCTTTCCCTTTCAAAAAAAAAAAAAAAGAGAATGGTGGAGGGCAAGTGACGTACTGTTGTCAGACAGAGCTGTTAGAAGCAGCACGGTCTGCCTTAAGAACTAGAATCTTCCCCATCTTCTGAGGACTGCTAGGAGACATTCAGTAGATGCTGCTCAAAAATGCTGTCCCAAGTGGTTTTTTTTTTTCCATTAGATGGCCTCTGAAGTCCATTCCAACACTGATCTCATATAATGCTGAAGGGAGGTATGTGGGACTAGTGGATGGTGCTGGAGTTGTTGGGAGGTTTGAATCCTTCTCTGCAGCAGCCTGCCTCTATGACCCTGGACATGTCACTGAATTGAGTAGAATCTGAGGCATTTCTTCAAGACGATAAATGGAGAAGGAAGTGCCGATGTGCTTTGGTGAAAGAAATATCCTCACTATCTCACAATGAAATTGTAAGAGTGTCTCCACCCGAAATGATGCTAACAGACTTTGATGGATAAATTTGTGTCAACTAGAAAACATAGGGAGGCAGGACAGTGGGGGAGGGGGTACAGTGTGAAAGAATTCAATACCTTAAGTAATATCTGTTAGGAGATTTGACTAAATGGTTCTGGGGAAAAGACCCTGAGAGAGCCTTTGGTCACAAGATGCTCCAGGAAGGAGGGAGAGGGATGGCAAGCCTCGAGCCCAGGGCTTTTGGGATTTGCATGACAGATCAGGGGTTAAGTTAACCCTTTTGAGCACCTGTGCATTTCTTCATAGTATGGAGCAACAGGAACATTTTGTAAACTTACAGGAGTGCTGTTATGCTGTGCTGATTTTGGAGGGTGGGGCTAGAGAGAAGGGAGACCCTGATTCCCCCTTCACAAAGGGAGAACTAAGTAGGAGGAGTCAAATCAAGAGAAAGATGACGGTGGGCTCCAGCACCTCAGTGTCAGCAGCAGTGAGCAAAGCTAGGGGGCCTGCTGGCTTAGGAAAGTGGGGGTCCTGAGGTTCCCAGCAGGCCAGTCCCTCTCATGCATACATACATATTCTCAGCACATCATTAAAATGTAGTTGATCAAAACCTGGGCTGAGGAGACTACTGTTCAATTACCTGAAGAGGAAGGATGCACCACCAGATATCTGCTGGAGTCAGGGTGTTTTGATCCATCATTTATAAGGTGTGAGGTGGGGGTGAGGGGAGAACAGAAAGTTTTCTCCCCTATGCAGACCTTGTATAATGCAAGGCTCCATGGGTGGAAGTCTTTCTCCCTGTGTGCCTCCACCTCATGCAAACTTTACACAGCTCACCCCCCTGCCAATTGGGTCTACTCCCCTTGGTATGCTGAAAACCTGCCCCCTCTGACTGGCAGGCTGTCTCTTATCAAACTCAACAGTCTGTGTCATCTCCTCAGGGACCCAGAGTCCCTTGGCTCCCCTCTAATGAGAGGAGGAGCTAAATGGTTAAAAAGCATCCGTGGCCAGCCTGACATAACTGACAATAGGACATCCTGGTCAAAAAAACCCTCTTAAGTACACACCGGCTTCCTGCTATCAGACACGTGGTGTGGACTCCTTCAATGTCAATTAATTTCCAGTCCAACTTGAAAACTTGAGGGAAGACTTGAAAGGCTCATTTCAGAGAAATATCAAAATGTTGGGATTTTGATCTGATGGAAAGATGAGCAAACTGGAGTAGAGGAAATCAGAGGTGTCAAAACACTGGGAGGTGGATGCGCTTGTGGGTTTCTATGGTCCTTAGAATGAAAGGGAGGGGGCTGGTTTTATTTATTTATTTCACTTTTTCAAGGTTGGTAATTTTATTCTGCCTCAGAATCCTATGATGTACAGAGGCAAGCTTTAGGACCTGTGTTTCCAATGTGAATTTTAGGAAGTGGTCTGTAATACTGATGCTAGTGTAGAGAAGGGAGGGGAAAAGGAGGGAGGGAAGAAGAATGGAAAGAGGGAGGACCAAATGGACTGACCATTAGTGGGACCTGGGAATGTACTAAACATAAAAATTCAGTTTCAGAGGATTTTAAAAAGTGGGATATTTTAGCATCTCAGAGGTGGTAGGACCTGAGAGCATCCAGCACCCCATCAAAAGAGAAATACTCTAAACAGGTATCCATGAGACACCTCTTCCCCCAGTTGAAGTCTGCCAGTGAATTTCAGACTTGGAAGTGACTTTGGAAGTCACCTAACATCTCAACGCCAAAACCACATATCTCCCCTAGGAAATCCCCACCAAGCACCATCTAGCATCCACTTTGAAATCTAAGAAAGATAGTCCAGATGCAATTCCTTCCAGTCTCACTCAATCTGGTTCCTGTCTTCTGGTGTCTTACTATAGTGTAGGAGTGACTCTGTGATCTGGAATGTCATAATTGGTGGTTCCTTGATCCTACAGGTCCCACAGATTGGAAAGGCAGCTAATATGAGCTTGCTAATAGATTGTCATCTGATAAATTCAGAGTGATCCATCACATAGGTGGCTGCTGGGGTATCTAATCAGAGACCTGAGAAACTCTCAAGGGACAGCTCAGAAACTTTCAGATCTTGATCAGTGAAGCGAAAATTCACATTGATAAAGGCATCTAGTATTGTATTGAAGTAAGGTAAAGAATAGCAGTTACAGACTAAAGGGAAGGGGAAGGAAGCCCTGGTGGGAAGAACTCTGGGCAGCCTCCTTCCTGACTGGGGTCCCCATTTCTCACAACATCCATGGTTACTAAAACCTATGGTTTCTTAGCTCCAAAATTTCTCTGGTTTGTGAAGTTCCTCTACAGGCATAGGGTCCAGTCCCTTCTGACCTTCCCACTTTCACATGATGAACTATTCTCATTCATTATATTTGAGGGGACATGCAGACAGAGACACAAATATACATATACATGTACATACACATACACATGTGTATATAGCATATATGTACACACATGCATATACATGCACACATAAGCTTACACACAAATTTGTGTATATATTTATATAGACCTACATGTACATATGTATATGTATTTATATATTGACTGGCAGTCTTTTTCATTTTTACAGTAATTTTTAAATGAGTTACATCATAACATAACATACAAACATAACATCCAATCACATTGAAGGTAAATGTTATATTTTCTACAAAGATAAATATATATTTAAAGTATGCATCCATACATATTTCAAAACACATTTTCATATATGAAGATAAGTAGGCCTTCCTGGGAAGCAATGGCTTACATAGATGACAAGAATGCTTACAGCCGAAGCCATAGCTTCTTGAAACATTGGCATTCCTATCACTGGACATGAGAAAGTGTCCCTCAGAGGCTGCTACATTAATCCAAGGCCCCTTCCTCCAGTAGCCCCAATTTGAATACTACAGATTCCCTCCCTCCAGTCCTTCAGGTTCCCTTCTTCTACCCCTGCCTACTCAGATTCATGCCATTAGTCAGCAGAGGGTGAGACCAGATGAACAGAAAAGCAAGCCTTTCTTCAAAATTCATCACTACTTCGTGCTTAGATTTCACAAGGATCACCCCTGAGGGTTGGGGTCCCCTGGCAGAGGGATGGAGCTAGATGCTCAAATCCATTGCTTTCTGTGCTGCTGTTAAATCCAAAGGACCCCTGGACCCTCTCATTCACCCTGTAGCTGAACTCCCCTCCATGGGTCTCCCAATTAAAATGGGAGCTTTTCAAAAGTACAGACAGTTTATTTTTCTATTTGTATCCTCAGAACTTAGAACCAATCTGGTCATGTAATAAGGATTTTAAAAAGGCTTTTCCCATTCCGTTTCAATTTGTTTTGCTTCAAAAAATGCTTCTATTCACATTTTGGCATATATAGGGCCTTCATTTTGGAACTGACTTCATAGGAGTTGTGTGTCTAGCAGTGGAATCTCTGGTTCAAAGGGTAGGGACATATAATTAGAGACTTCACATAATTCCAAATTACTTTACAGAAGATCCAACAAATTCAAAGCCCCAGGAATAGTGTGTTAGTGCTTATCTTTCCACTAGCCTTCTAACATTCACTATTCTTGTTGTCAACTTGCTGGTTGTGATCCTTAGAATATTTTTTGCATTTCTCTTACATTTGGTGATTTAGATAGTCATTTGGCAAGGTTGTTAATAGTTTGCAATTCTTTTTTGGAAAAAACAAAACAAAACAAAACATAGTGGAGCCAAGATGGCGAAATGGAAGCAGTAACTTCTCTAAGCTCCTCTGTAAATCCTGTCACTATACCTCAAAAAGTGAATCTGAACAGATTTTGGAGTGACAGAATCCACTGGGAGACTTGAGTGTGGCAGAATCCAGCCCAGGAAAGTGCCCAGTGGATCCAGACCAGGAAAGTAGGATGTACTTGGGAGCTGCAGCAATTTGGATTAGAGGGTGGATTACAGCTGTGAGGAGTCCCAGTCAGCAGACTCACCCATCCCAAGGGCAATTCGCAGCTATCTCCCCAGCCTCTCATCACAGGATGGGAGGAATCATTGGAGCCAGGCAAGAGAGGGTTCGGGGGCCCCAGCAGAGACAGCAGCTTCTCCTGGGGCTTTCAGCCCCCAGCCTGGAAGTTTAGAAATAGCCTGCTTGTTTTTCCAGGGGCCAGAATGACAAAGTAAACTCTGGCTGCCCTGATTCCTCCTCCATGACCTAGAAAACCCAGGGATAAGTGTCCCACCCAGAGTGAAATCCTAAGATAGTGGAAATAGCCTTGGGCTTAGGAGGCATTGAGAAGGGGTGTAACTGAGGCAGCAAGGAGTCTGAGGAGAAGATGGGGAGGGTTCCCAACAAGCCCCACCTCACCTGACCAGCAAAAGCCTGCCTGAGCTGTAGCCCAGGGGTAGAGAGGCAGAAATCTGAAGTGGCCAGATCACTCTCCTCCACAGATTACTCTGGCACATCAGCATACCTTGCTGAGACTCCTGCCTTAGCCTCAAACTAGACACCCAGAGGCCACAGCATTCAAACTCAACAACCAGGCCCTTAGCTCACAGCCTGAGAAATTAGGAAATAGGAAATTACAATGGGAAGGAAGGAAGCTGAGGAGAAGGGAAAGACATGAAAATTGATCAGAGCTTTTTATGTGGATCAAGAACAACCAAATACAGAGGATAACTTGGACTCTTGATCCACCTATGAGACCACAGAAGGAAATATGAACTGGTCTCAAGCCCAAAAAGCATTCTTGGAGGAGCTTAAGAAAGATTTTAAAGACCAAATCAGGGAGGCAGTGACCAATTGCAAAATGTTTCACTGAAGAAAATAAATCCTTAAAAAGTAAAATGAGTGAAGTAATTGGAGAAAACACCTCCCTAAAAAAAAAGAACTTCCAAAAACTAACCAAAGACTATAATTTGCTAAAAATTAGAATCAGTCAAATTGAAACTCAGAACTCTATGATGCACCAAGAGTCAATCAAACAAAACATAAAGATCAGAAAACTGGAAGAAAGTATAAAAATATCACCCTGACCTAGAGAAAAGATCCAGGAGAGATAACTTAAGAATTATTGGTCTACTGGAAAGCCATGATGAAAAAAAAAAAAAAACAGCCTGGACAACATCCTCCAAGAGGCTATTGAAGAAAACTGTCCTGAAGTCTTGGAATCAGAAGATAAAATAGTTATCACAAGAATTCAGCAGACTCCTCCTGCTGACATCCCAAATTGAAATCTCCAAGAATTATAGTAGCCAAATTCCAGAATTACAAGATTAAGGAGAAAATATTGAAAGCAGCAAAAAGAAACGATTCAAATATCATGGTACTACAGTCAGGATCACACAGGATCTAGCAGCTTCTACAATAAAAGTTTGGAGGGATTGGAATTTGATATTTTATAGGGCAAAAGAGCTAGGACTGCAACCAAGAATTAACTACCCAGCAAAACTGAGCATAATCTTTCAGGCAAGGACATGATTGTTTAATGAAATAAGGGACTTCCAGACTTTCCTGATGAAAAGGCCAGAGCTCAATGGAAAATTTGATCTCCAATTAAAAAAAAAAAAACACAAGAAAGACATAAAAAGGTCAACAAGGAAAACAGAAACTCACACATTCTTACATGCACACACTCACACTCATGCACACATGCACATAACTTGGGATGCAACAAGAGCAAAAAGTTCACATCCCTCTATGAGAAGCTGATAACTGTCAATATTGAAATTTGTATGATTAGCATGACCTTTAAAAGGGTTATACATAGATAGAGAGTATGGGCATCAATGAACTAATCTGAAGACAAAAAAAAAAAAACCTTATTAAGGGGATCAAAGGGATTGTAATGGGAAAAAAGAAAAGAATAAGATAGAAAAAGGTAAAGTATGCCATTAGAAGAGGCATAAAAACTCACTATAGTAGAGGGGAAGGAAAGAGGAAGAGGAACATCATTTGAAGATTATTCTCATTGGTTCTGGTTCAAAGAGGAATCAACATAATGAGGTAAGTTTAAGATTCTAATGTGAATAGACATGAAAATTCATTATTTAATGAAAAGAGGAAAAGGAGGGAGGGAGAGGAGCACTGTTTGAAATTTACTCTCATTGGTGTGGGGTCAAAGGGGGAATACCATAATCTGATAAGTAAAAAATTTACTGTGTCCTATAGGCATAGGAGGGTAAGGGAGGTAAGGGGGGAGGGATAGAGGGGAGGGAAATAGCAGTAAGGGGAGAGGGTAGGTAAAGAAGGGAGGTCACCGGGTGGGAACACTGAGGGAGGTGGCAGTCAAAAGGGAAACCCCTAAGGAGGGGAAAGGAGAAGGAAGAAACAAAAACATGAGCAGGGGAGGGAATAGGATGGAGGGGAAGACACAGATAGTCATCATTACTTTGAATGTGAATGGGATGAACTCTCCCATAAAACAGAGGTGGATAACAGAATGGATTAAAAATCATAATTCTACAATATGCTGTCTACAACTAACACATTTGAAACAAAGGGATACCCGCAGGGTAAAAATAAAAGGCTGGAGTAGAATGTATTATGCCTCATCTAAAGTAAAAAAAGCAGAGGCAGCAATCCTTATCTCAGATAAAACACCAGAAAAATTAGATCTAATTAAAAGAGATAGGGAAGGAAACTATATCCTGCTAAAAGGCACCATCGAGAATGAAGCAATATCATTGCTTAACATATATGCACCAAGAGGTATAGTGTCCAAATTCCTAGAGGAGAAGTTAAAGGAAATAGAGGAAGAAATACATAGCAAAACTATACTAGTGGGGGACCTTAATCTCCCCCACTCTGAACTTATTAAATCTTACCTCAAAATAAACAAGAAAGAAGTTAAGGAGGTGAATAGAATTTTAGAGAGGCTAGATATGATAGATCCCTGGAGAAAACTGAATGGGGAGAAAAAGGAATTTACTTTCTTCTCAGCAGTCCATGATACATACTCAAAAATGGACCATGTACCAGGGCATAAAAACCTCACAATCAGTGCAGAAAGGCAGAAATATTAAATGCATCATTCTCAGATCATGCTGCAATAAAAATTATATGCAATAAAGGGCCAGGGAAAGATAGACTAAAAACTAATTGGATATTAAACAATTCAATACAAAAGAACCAGTGGGTCAAATAACAAATTATAGAAACAATCAATAATTTCATTCAAGAGAATGATAATAATGAGACACCACACCAAATTTGTGGGATGCATTAAAGGCATTTCTTAGGGGAAGTTTCATATCCCTGAGTGCATACATGAATAAATTAGAGAAAAGGGAGGTCAATGAATAGGGCATGCAATTGAAAAAGCTAGAAAAAGAATAAATTGAGAATGCCCAATTAAATATTAAATTAGAAATATCGAATACCAAAGGAGAGATTAATAAAACTGAAATTAAGAAAATTATTGAATTAATAAATAAAACTAAGAGCTGGTTTTATGAAAAAAAAAACAATAAAATTAATAGACCCTTAGGCAATATGATAAAAAAGAAAGAAGAAAACTAATTTATGAGTATCAAAAATGAAAAGGGTGAATCTACCTACAATGAAGAGGAAATGAAAACAATAATTAGGAATTATTTTTCCCAATTGTATGCACATAAATTTGACAATTTTGGTGAAATGGAGGAATATTTACCAAAATACAAGTTGCCCAGATTAACTGAAGAAGTAAATTACTTGAATAACCCCATTTAAGGAAAAGAAATCAAACAAGCCATCAGTGCACTCCCTAGGAAACAATCTCCTGCGCCAGATCGATTTACTAATGAATTCGATCAAACATTTAAAGAACAATTGATTCCCATACTCTACAAGCTATTTGGGAAAATTAGAAGGAGTCCTACCAAATTCTTTCTATGACACAAATACGGTACTGATACCTAAATCACGAAGAGACAAAAAAGAAAAAGAAAATTATAGACCAATTTCTCTCATGAATTTAGATTCAAAAATTTTAAATAAAATATTAGCTAAAAGACTACAGAAACTTACCACAAGAATAATACACTTTGATCAGGTAGGATTTATTCCAGGAATGCAAGGATGGCTTAATATTAAGAAAACCATCAGTATAATTGATCACATCAACAATAAAACTAGCAGAAACCACATGATTATCTCAATAGATGCAGAAAAGGCTTTTGATAAAGTACAACATCCTTTCCTATTAAAAACACTATAACGTATAGGAATAAATGGATCCTTCCTTAAAATAATAGGTAGCATCTATTTAAAGTATTATATGCCATGGGGATAAACTAGAAGCATTTCCAATAGGATCAGGAGTGAAACAAGGGTGTCCACTATCATTCCTCTCATTCAATCTGGTACTAGAAATGTTAGCAGTAGCAATTAGAGAAGAAAAAGCAATCAAAGTAATCAAACTAGGGAAAGAAAAGACCAAGCTATCACTTTTTGCAGATGATATGATGATATACTTAGAGAATCTTAGAGAATCAATTAAAAAACTACTTGAGATGATAAATAAATTTGACAAAATTGCAGGATATAAAATAATCCCACATAAATCCTCAGCATCCCTGCATATCTCTAATGAATTCAACAGCAAGAGATAGAAAGAGAAATCCCATTAAAGTTACTGTAAATATTATAAAATATTTGGGAATCTACCTGCCAAAACAATCCCAGGACCTATATGATCACAACTACAAAACACTTCTCACACAAATAAAATCAGATCTAACTAATTGGGAAAATAGCAATTGCTCATGGCTGGGTCGAGGTAATATAATAAAAATGACAATTTTACCCAAACTAAACTATATATTTAGTGCCATACCAATCAATTTATGAAAAAACTACTGTATAGAGCTAGACAAAATAGTAACAAAATTTATTTGGAAGAACAAACATTCTAGAATATCAAGGGAGTTAATGAAAAGAAAATCTAGGGAAGGTCAAGTAGTTATATCAGATTTTAATCTGTATTATAAAGCAGCAGTCATCAAAACTACTTGGTACTGCCTCAGGAATAGAGTAGTGGATCAATGGAATAGGTTGGGTTCATGAAATCCATCAATCAATCAGTATAGTAATCTATTGTCTGATAAACACAAAGACCCCATTTTTGGGGATAAGAATGCACTATTTGACAAAAAAACTGCTCGGAAAACTGGAATATAGTATGGCACAAACTGGGCATAGACCATTATCTAACATCATATACCAAAATCAAATATAAATGGGTGCATGATCTAGGTATAAAGGATGATACTGTAAGCAATCTGGGAGAACATGGAATAGTTTACCTGTCAGATTTGTGGAGAGGGAAAGACTTTATGACCAGACAAGACTTAGAGAGTATTATAAAATGCTAACTGGATAATTTTGATTACATTAAATTAAAAAGCTTCTGTACAAACAAAGCCAAGATAACCAAGATTAAGAGGGAGGTGTGAAATTGGGAAAGAATTTTTACAACCTATGTCTCTTATAACGGACTCGTTTGTAAAATATAAAGATAATTGAGTCAAATCTATAAGAATACAAATCATTCCCTAATTGATAAATGGTCAAAGGATATGAACAGGCAGTTTTCAGAGAAAGAAATTAAAGATATCTATAAGCATATGAAGAAATGCTTTAAATCACTATCGATTAGAGAAATGCAAATCAAAACAACTCTGAGATACCACATCTCTCCAGTCAGATTGGCTAAAATGACAAATGCTGTAGAGGATGTGGGCAAATTGGAACACTAATATATTTCTGGTGGAGTTTTCACCTGAATCAACCATTCTGGAGAATAATCTGAAATTATTCCCAGAGGGCTATAAATAATTTTAGACCCTTTGACCCAGCAATACCACTTCTAGGGTTATATTGCAAAGAGATCATAGAAGTGGGAGGAAGAACCATAGTTACAAAAATGTTTATAGCAGCTCTTTTTGTTGTTGCAAAGAACTGGAAATTAAGGTTTTGCCCATCAATTGCAGAATGGCTAAACAAGTTGTGGTATATGCATGTAATGGAATACTATTGTGCTATAAGAAACAAGGAGCAAATGGACTTCATATTTACCTGGAGGAGCTTAATACAAACTGATGGTGAGTGAGAAGAGTAGAACCAAGAGAAATTTGTATACAATCACAGACACAACATATGTGTGATGACCAACTATGACAGACTAGACTATTCTTAGCAACGCAGTGATATAAGTCAATCCCGAAAGATTCATAAGGGAGAGAGATGTCTACATCTAGAGAAATAACTAGAAAGAACTGAGTTTGAATCCTGATGGAAGCAAACTACTTGAACTCTTTCTTTTTATTGTTTGGCTTTATATCCTCTTTACCATTTTCCATTCCATCTAGTGCAACCTGCCTTTGTAACCTGACAGTATTTACAGATTATATACTTTACAGAAAGTGTTTACAGATCCTTTACTGGATTGCATGTCATTGTGGGGGTGGGGAAGGGGGGGAAAGAAAATTTGAAACTCAAGGAATTATGGAATTGAATCTTGCAAACTAAATTTAAACAAACAAATTAATAAAGACAAAAATTTAAGAAGGAAAAATCATATCCTTGGACCAATTATGAACTTAATCATACATCTTACTAGTTGCATATATATAACTTGATTATCAATCTCTAATCAGAAAGATTTAATACATATTTTCCCCACCTTCTCTATCCCTTTTTGGTTTACAATTTAACCCCTCACCATTGATGGGAAAAGAACTTAATAATATTCCCATCAATATCTTCATAGTAATATTGCTATTAATAGTAAACCTTGATATGCAGTAATATTACTATTTAGTAGTAACTCTTAATAGTCAGTAATATTAACATTTAGTAGTAATTCTTAATACTCAGGTCACATCTATTTTGAGTTTTCTGTGGTACATATTGTAAGACATTGGTCTATACGTAATTTCTGCCAGATTGCTTTCTGTTTTGCCCAGTAGTTCTTATCTAATAAAATTCTCTTAGGTAATATTTTGGGGGGTTTCTCAACACTGGGTTATTGATTTCAGTATTTCTGATTCTTCCTTTTCTGCTACGTGGCACTATGAGTGAGAGTATTGGTGTTGAAGTCGGGAAGACCGGAGTCAAAGCCTGACTCACAAAATCAAAATCTATGTGACCCTGTCATTTATACTCTTAGCCTCAATTATTTAATCTATAAAATGGGGATTCAGGGGCAGATAGGTGGCACAGTGATAAATAGAGCACTGGCCCTGGAGTCAGGAGGACCTGAGTTCAAATCCAGTCTCAGACACTTAACACTTACTAGGTGTGTGACCTTGGCCAAGTCGTGTAACCCAAATTACCCTGCCTTCTATCCTCCAAAAAGCAAGAAGTGAAAAATAAAAATAAATAAAATGGGGATTCTGACAGCATCTATCTTACAGGGTTGCTTTGAGGATTCAATGATATAACAAATATACCACTCTTTGCAAACCTTTCGATGCTTTATGAAAGAGAGTCATTATTATCCTTTTTACCTATTTTTCTATTAAAAAAGCACTAACTTGATGAGGTTATGAGCAAGTTTGAGGTCAGGAGGAGAAAGTTCTCTACCCTCAGTCCTACTTATTAATTATTTTTATTTTATTTTTTTTTAATAATTTCTTTCTTTTTGGGGGGAGCTATGAAAAATACCATCTTGCTAGATTGATAGCATTAAATCTGCTCATTTGTTTTAGCAGAATTCTCCTTTTTATTCTGTTGTAATTACTTATTAATTAACAAGAAATATGCCTCCAATTACTAATGTTGGTTCTGATTTCTTTAAAGAAAATTTTGTATTTGTGTCTATAGAGGCCGTGAATGGGTCTTTGTAGAATGACTCCTATGCATTTTATGCATTCTGTAGTTATTCTGAATGTTATGATTCACTATTAGATTTCTTTTTATTGTGATATAGAAATGCCATCCCCTTCATAAAAAAGTTTCTGTAACCTTCTGACTCACTGAAGCTATTAATTGTCTCAATTAGATTCTCTGCTGATTCCCTAAGTTTTCAAAGTAAACTATGTCCTCAGTAAATGGGATCATCTTGTCTCCTCTTGCCTATATTTATGACTTTAATTTCTTTCTCTCGTTGCTATTGCCAGCATCCCTAGAATATGTCAAATCATGTGGTTGAAAGGCCTGGCTTTGCTGCTGCATTTTTTTGGGGGGAAAGTTGCTAGTATTTATCATTGATATATAACACAAGGTATTTGGTTTTAAAAACAGATGTCATCACTAAAAATGGCCCTTGCTATCATGGACCTACACTTTCTGACATTTCTTAGCATGTGCTATACTTTGCTAAAGGTTTTGAATATCTCAATGTAATTATGTTAATTGTTTTCCTAATGTCTAGTCATCCTTGCATAGTTGGTTATAATTCCAGCTTGCACATAGAGGATGATTTGGATTTTTTTTTGGGGGGGGGGCAGAGTAGGATAAATTTCTGTAGTTTTTTTTTTTTTTGGCCAGGATTATATTTGAACTTTTGGATGAATATTCATTAGCAATATTAATCTACAATTCTAGTGTTTTGCTTCATCATTCCCTGGTTCAAGTACTAGTGCTATATTTGTGTACAAAAAATGAGTTTGATTGAGCAGGTCAGTCAGTCAACAGCCATTTATTTAAACTCAAGCATTGGAAATGCTTGGAAGAACACAATTCCTGGGCTAAAGGATCTCACATTCTAAAGAGAAAAAATATGGAAATCAAATAGCTGATCAATTTTGGGAGGGGGGCATTTTTAACTACTAGCTCTGTCTCTTGCAGAAAGTGGAATTTAAGCTGAATCATGGGGGAAGCAGGGCAATCCAGGAGGCTGAGCTGATGAGGGCAATTCTTCCTTGGATGGAACTGGTCAGTGAGAAAGCATGGTGTCTGGAGATAAGGTGAACTACTCAAGGAATAGCAGGAAAGCTAGTGCTACTGGTTCATTGAATATGAGGAGGGGTAGAGTGCAAGAAAATTAAATCAATGGAAAAGGACTAAGCTGTGAACAAAGAGACCGTGTCCTATTTGATCTGGAAATACTGGGGAGCCAATAGAGTTTATTGAGTGGAGGAGAGGGCAGAGATGGCATGTTGGAGCTGCATTTTAGATGAATCCCTTTGGCAGCTGAGTGGAGGATAGAGTAGAAGGCAGAGAGATTGAGGCAGGTGGACTGCAATAGTCCTGGGGTGAGGGGATGAAGACCTGCACTATAATCAGGGTTGACTTCAATTACTTATTTTCATTGGGTCTAATTTTCCCCATCCATAATGTGAGGATTCTTTTTTTTTTCCTTTTGGAGGGCAATTGGGGTTAAGTAACTTGCCCAAGGTTACATGGCTAGGTATTTTTTTCATTTGTGTGTGTTAAGTGTCTGAGGCCGGATCTGAACTCAGGTCCTTCTGACTCCAGGGCCAGTGCTCTACTCACTGTGCCACCTAGCCACCCCCACTGTGGGGATTCTTTTAAAGAGCATTATGTATGAAAAGAGAGTGGGCTTCAGTCAGAAGGACCTGAGTTCAAGTACAGCCTCTGACCCATAATGGCTGTGTTACCCTGGGCACATCACTTAGCTACTTGATCTCCCAAGCAGCCCTCTATGACTGTAAATTGTTGCTAATCTATATTGGTCAAAGGACAGTCTTCATTAAGAGTTTCCTAAACCAGTAATCAGATGTTTGAGTGTGTGCATGTGTGTGTGGGCAAAACCAAGAGTAATGTCAGTTAACCAGCACTGATCAAAATTAAAAAAAAAATCGCTTCTCTGCTTACCTGACTTGAGAATGCACTTACTTGGAGACTTTGGTTGGGGAAGAGGTGGACATTTCTCCTCAATGAATCTCGATTTTCCCAACTGTAAGATTGGGGGGAGGGGGTCAAAGCCAAGATAGTGGAGTAAAAGCAAAAACTTGGCATGTTACCATCCAACCTCCAATACCTGTAAAATACGACTCTAAACAAATTTTGGAGCTACAGAACACACAAAGCTACACTCTGGAAACCAATCTCCTGCTGAAGGCAGTACAACAGGCCAAAAGGAAGGGTCTATCGCACCAGGCTGGGAGCCAAGGGAAGTCCCCCATGGTTCTAGACCCAGGGCATCCCTGACCAGCTTCAGAAAAAGACCAGAGCAGATTTCAGGAGAGTGAATCACCAGAAGCTATGGCAGCTTCTAGACTTCTCGACCCATAAACACCAAAGAAAAAGTGAAAGGTCAGTGGGGAACTATGTTGGAACCAGGTGAAAAAACAGCATGGTCTGGCCCCTGCCCCAGAAGTGGTGGAGGGCTGGCGGCTGCAGCTGCTGCCACGTGGTTGTCTCCAAAGCTCCTGGCCTGCAGATAGTAGGGGGAACAAGTAACCATTCAGAGGATAATTGCTCTTCCTTTGACCTGCTTGGATCTGGATCTCAGTCTTGGGTGGTGGTCCTGGGGTATGTGGCCAGTGTGTTTGGGGCGTCTCTCTTTTTTTTTTTCCTATTAAACAAATGCTTTATTAACTTCTGTTTTACATCATTCATTTCCGCCATATTTTGAGTTACAATCATTTCCCCCCCGTTATTCCCCTACCCAACCTCCCAGAATAGCAGTCCCAAAAGATATCACTTCCTCCAATCTGCTCTCTCCCATACCTTCTCCCATATCCCCTTCAACTTTTCCATTAGAGGAAGGTGAATCTTTGTGTCCCAATGCCTGCACATCTTATCTCCCAATTATAAGCAAAAGAGTATTAATAATAGTATTTATATATATTTGAAACATTTAATGTTAAGACCTCGACTTTCAGATCCATTTCCTTCTTCCCTTGTCAACCATTCCCTCTGGGGAGATAAGTAATTCAGTATATGTTGTACATGTCTAGCTATGCAAAACATTATCATAGTAGATATATTGTACAAGGCTGCTTACAATTCCCTCCCACTCATCCCACCCCCACCTGGTCCATTCCCCACATGATCCTGTCCCTCTTCTATAGTGGGTACTTCCAACCACCCCTCCCCCCAAGGATGCCCTCCCATCCATCTTCCGTCCTCTAATCCCCCTTCCCCCTATTCTGCTGCAGGTTGAGATATCCCATTTAGCATGTATGTCATTCTCTCCCTGAACCAAATTCAATGAGAATGTGGTTTTGCCTTTTTAGCCTTCCTATTCTCCCCCTCCCTTGCAACCACTTCCCCTTGCTTCTTCTACATGGGATAGTTGACCCTACCCTGTCTCTCCTCATCTCCTCTTGCCACTTTCCTCTCTCACCTCATAATTTCATCTCTTGAGTATTCTCCCTTCCCAACAAATTCAACCTATGCCCTCTATCGATATACACACACATTCACATATGTATTCATATGACCACACACCCTTCTTCCATTATTTTCATAGTGAAAAAGATATCATCACTCACAGTTATTGTTTCTCCATATAGGAATGTAAATACTTCAACTTTGATAAGTTCCTTTTGATTTCTTTTCCCTGATTACCTTCTTAGGCATCTATTCCTTCTTGTGTCTGGATGTCAAAATTTCTATTCAATTCTGGTTTTTTCCTCAAGAATGCTTGAAAGTCCTCTATTCCACTGAATGACCATATTTTCCCCTGAAACAAAATACTCAGTTTTGCTGGGTAGGTGACCCTTGGGTTCATTCTTAGTTCTTTTGCCCTCTGGAATATCATATTCCATGCCCTTCGATCCCTCAGTGTAGAAGCTGCCAGGTCCTGGGCTATTCTGATTGTGTTTCCACAATATTGAAATTGTTTCTTCCTGGCTGCTTGGAGTATTTTCTCTTTGATCTGGGGATTCTGGAACCTGGCTATAATATTCCTGGGAGTTTTCTTTTTGGGATCTTTTTCGGGAGGTGATCTATGGATTCTTTCAACCTCTATTTGGCCCTCTGGATCTAAAACATCAGGGCAATTTTCCTTGAGAATTTCTTAAAGGGTAGTTTCTAGGTTCTTTCTTTGATCATGGCTTTCAGGTAGTCCAGTAATTTTTAAATTGTCTCTCCTGGATCTATTTTCCAGGTCAGTGATTTTTCCCATGAGGTATTTCACATTGCCTTCTAATCTTTCATTTGTTTGGATCTGCTTAACAGCATCTTGATTTCTCATAAAGTCATTAGCTTCCATTTGCTCCACTCTAACTCTGAAGGAATGAATCTCCTCAGTGAGCTTTTGAGATTCTTCTTCCATCTGGCAAATTCGACTTTTTAAGGCATTCTTCTCCTCATTGCCCTTTTGGGCTTCTTTTGCCATTTGAGTTAGTCTATTTTTTAAGGTGTTGTTTTCCTCAGTCAGGCTGTTGACCCTCATTTCATACTTTTCCTGCATCCTTCTCATTTCTCTTTCCAATTTTTCCTCCACTTCTCTTATCTGATTTTTAAAGTCCTTCTTAAGGTCCTCTATGGCCTGCAACCGCTCATGTTTTCCCCTGGGGCTTTTGCAGCAGGACTTCTGACCTCACAGTCCTTTTCCCGCTCTATGCCCCCAAAATAGGAGTCTAGGGTTGCATTTTTCTGTTTCCTTTGCCTTGGCATGTTGCCACTTAATTACTTGACTTTTGGGCTTGTTGCCACACTATGGCTTTAAGGCCAGATAGAGGAATTTTCTTCCCGAATGTGTGGGGGGCAACTTCCGTTTCTGGCAAGCTGTAAACCCACCCACGACTTCCACCCTAGAACACAATCCAGATCCAGGGAGGTTAAAGCAAGAGCGATTACCCCCCAAGACTGATCACTGGATCCCCCTACAATTAATTGCAGGCCAGGAGCTGGAGCTGGGTCTGAAAACTACAAAATGGAGTGTCTCCTCAGCGGCTTCTAGCCCCCAGGGGAGGAAGCTGATGCATTCCCCAAATACAGGCCCCAAAATCCATAGGACACTAACCTCTTACTTTGTCCTAGGCATGTCTATGTTGATAATCCTTGAGTCTCCCCAGCTACTGGTGTTCTTGGGTTCCTCCAGCCGGCTGTTGGCCCTGGTGCCCTGGGGCTAAAACCTCAGCTCACGGGGACCTCAGCTCAGGCTCGGCTCGGCTTCCCGAGCTCTGCGCACTGCGCACTGCCAGCTTCCACACCCCTGGGCTGGTCCTTCCTGCAGGGCTCCTGGGCTGTCCTCAGTGGGAGGTTAGCTTCTCTGTGTCGTTCTGTGGGTGCTGGGGCTCCAGAAGTTGTTCAGAGTTCCCTTTTACATAGTTTGGGGGTAATCTGCGTGCAAAGTGGCTTGGATGAGCTGTTTCTACTCTGCCATCTTCTGGGGCGTGTCTTAGAAAGGGCGCCCTCCTTAGACCTCTGACAGTATTTATGAAAACCCCAGCTATCTGGGACATAGCTCATTCCACTCTGGAAGCAGAGTTCTACCATGGCAAAGAGCTCAAAACTCAAGTAATTGGCTGGAAGGTGAGCAAACAGAGGAAACACAAACAGACCATAGGATCATTTTTTGGAGAAAAAGAGGATTAAAATGAGGAACCAGAAGTCAATGAAGTCAAAACTCCTGCATCAAAAGCTTCGAAGAAAAATATGAATTTGTTACAGGCCATGGAGGAGCTCAAGAAGTGTTTTGAAAATCAAGTAAGAGAAGTGGAGGAAAAATTGGGAAGAGAAATGAGAATAATGCAAGAAAATCATGAAAAGCGAGTCAACAGCCTGCCAAAGAAGACTCAAAAAATACTGAAGAAAATAGACTAACTTAAAAATAGACACCTCAAAAATAGACTAACTTAAATAGCAAAAGAGTCCCAAAAAGCCAATAAAGAGAAAAATTCCTCAAAATGTCAAATTGCCTAGATGAAAAAGGGATTCCAAAAACTCACTGAAGAGAATAATTCCTTCAAATTAGTTTGGAGCAAATGGAATCTAATGAGTTTATGGGAAATCAAGATACTATAAAACAGATCCAAATAATTAAAAAAAATAGAAGGCAATGTGAATGATCTCATTGGAAAAACCACTGACCTGGAAAATAGATCCAGGAGGGATAACTTTAAAATTATTAGACTACCTGAAAGCCATGATTAAAAAAAAAAAAGAGAGAGAGAGAGAGAGAGCCTAGAAATCACTCTTCAAGAAATTCCCAAGGAAAATTGCCCTGATTTTCTAGAACCAAAGGGCAAAAGAGAAATTGAAAGAATTCACCAATCACCTCTTGAAAAAGATTCCCCCCCCCAAAAAAAAAAAAAACTCCTAAAAACATCATAGTCAAATTCCAGAGTTCCTAGGTCAAAGAGAAAATATTACAAGTTGCCAAAAAAAATTGAGTATTGTGGAAACACAATCAGGATAATACAAGACCTAGTATCTTCTATATTATGGGATCAAAGGGCTTGAAATGTGATGTTCTGGAGGTCAAAGGAGATAGGATTCAAACCAAGAATCACCTACCCAGCAAAACTGAGTATAATGCTTCAGGAAAAAAATATGGTCATTCAATGAAATAGAGGACTTTCAAGTATTCTTGATGAAAAAACCAGAGCTGAACAAAAAAATTAACTTTCAAATACAAGAAATAAGAGAAGTATAAGAAGGTAAACAGAAAAAAGAAATCATAAGAAACTTATTAAAATTGAACTATTTACATTCTTATATATGTAATGTATAAGAGGGTGTATGTGTATATAGAAGCATATATGAATGTGTGTATATATGTGTCCATGTATACACAGACAGAGGGCACAGGATCAATTTAATATGAAGGGATGACATCCAAAAAATAAAATTAAGAGGTGAGAGAGGAAGTTAATGAGAGAAGGTAAAAAGGAGAGACAGCATAGGGTAAATCATCTCATACAAAAGAGGCAAGAGAAAACTGTTACAATGGATGGGAAAAGAAAGAAGGTGAAAGGGAATGGGTCAACTTTACTGTCATTGAATTTGGCTTAAGGAGGGAATAACATACATACTCCATACATCTTGCCCTACAGGAAAGTGGGAAGGGGAGGTGATGAGAACGGGGATGATTGAAGAGAGGGGTTGGGGGAAAGGGTAGTTAGAAGCACAAATGTTTGAAAAATGACAGGGTCAGGGAAGAAATGGAATGGGTGAGGGGTGTGATAGGATGGAGAGAAATGTTTTTAGTCTTTTACAACATAACTACTATGGAAAAATTTTGAGTAACTACACATGTATAACCTATATTGAATTGCTTATCTTCCCAGTGGGGATGGGTGAGGAGGGAAGAAAGGAAAAAATCTAAAAATCCAAGTTTTAAAAACAAATGTTTAAAAAATGGCTTTTGCATGCAACAGGCACTGGGGTATAGAAATCCATCTTTCCCTACGAGAAAATTAGAGGGTTTATGGAGGAGGATATAGGAGAGAGGAGATTGAGGGAAAGGGTACTCAGTAGGCTTGCTATCTTGGGGTGGGGCTAGGGGAGAGATGGGGAGAAAATTTGTAACTCAAAATCTTGTGGAAATTAATGTTGAAAACTAAAAATAAATTTAATAAAAAGAAAAAAATAAATTAAATTTTAAAAGAGACATTAATAAGGGGATTGAGTAACCTAAAAAATTAGCATACATTTTAAAATCATCTATTTAAAAAAAGATTGGGGATTGGGGGCAGGCAGATTATATCTGTCCCAAATCCCTTCCACTACTCTAAATAGCCCAGGATTCTCCTTTTGTTTCGAAGGCTCTGGGCTTACTGAGGAGGGCTTCTGCAAGGATCAACAAGCTATTTCTAAAGAGACCCAGGTTTAGAACATCTGAGCCAGCTGGGCCTTCTCAGTTGTAGCAGATTCCCATCCAGGACTGGTTTTGAGCTGCAGGGCCTCAAATGCACTAGGTTTCAGCCTCTCATAGTACATAACCAAAAACTGAGCCCGAAGATAACAACTTAGGATCACATATCTGGGGCTGGTAGGAAATCCAAGACTATCTGGCCTTGCTCATTTATTTTGTGGATGAGCAAACTGAGGCAGAGAGAGCTGAAAAGGCTCCTACAGTCATACAGGTGCTAAGATCATGACATGGAGTGTTCACAATGCTCAGGAGGGCCAGTGGCATTCTAACCATCTAAGTATCCCCAAGCACCATGAGAGACCATCAAGATGGGGGTGTGAGAGGGATGTCCTATGGTTGTGTGAGAACAATGACTTCAGAGGCAGAGGACCTAAAGTTCAAATTCTGGTTCAGTTACCTAGTAAATCTTTCTATTTTCTCTTTGTTAAAGTAAAGGGTTTGGGCCAGGTTGTCCCCATGGTCCCTTTTCACTTCAAATCTCAGCTGCTTCCTCCAATCTTATACCTCGCCTTCCCTCACCTCTATAGCCAGTGTCTGGAGCTAGGCCTGGCCCCACCTCTACCTTCTTCCCCAGGTGAGAGACTGCTACCATCGGCCTAAATTACTTGTCAGACTGCTTTCCTCTAGTTATCTCAGAACAGCTTGACTTTTTATTTCCCAAATGTCCTTATGAAATCTCCTTTCCCTCACTTTCCAGGGGGGAGGGAATGGAAAAGGTGGGGTGGGGGTGGAGAAAGCATGATTCTACTTTTTTACAAATATCTGTGCATTAGTGATTTATATTCCTTTATTCAGAACCCTACATGACCATTTTACATATTTGTAGTGTGGAGGTCAGGGTCAGCCTGCCCTGTCCTGGTAGATGGAGTAACAGTCTTAGGGGTAAGAAATTGGGCTCTAGTTCCCCCCCCCCATTTAGTGATCTGGCCTGGGGAGGGCAGTTTCCTGCCTCAGTTTCCTCATTTATAAAACAGGCTACTCTCTATGTGTCACATATGTGTGATCTCTTAGGGACACATATATTGCTGCTTTCTACCACGTGGCTGAGTCCTCTAGTGTCTTCTAGACAGAAATCCCAAAGGATTGCTAGAAATGAAAGGAAGTTATAACTTGAGAGGGATCATTGCCTGGCTCTGGTCTCCAAACCAGCCTATTGGCTATTCTTTTTTTTTTTTTTAAAGCAATTGGGGTTAAGTAACTTGCTCAAGGTTACATGACCAATCATTCTTTATGTGTGGGTGCTCATTTTCTGAGGCCAGATCTGATCCTGGCTTGCTCCAACTCTGGGGCCAGCACTCTTACTCACTGTGCCACCTATCCGCACCCCTACTGGCTATTCTTAACACCAACATGACATTTCCTACCTCCAGACCTTTGTACAAGCTGTCCCCGATGCCTGGATTGCCCTTCCTCCTCACCTTTGGGTCTAGGAACATTTGGCTTCCTTCAGTGCTCAGTTCAAGCCCCATCTCACACATGAGTACTTTCCTGATTCCCTGAGTTATTGGGTTCCTCACTAACCTCCCCCAGCATGATGTTAGTACTTTGAAGATGGGAACAATTTCACCTTAGTATTTGTGTCCCCAGGCCTTGGTATATAGTAGAAGCCTAATAAATGTTCATTGATTGGTTGTTTCCTCAGTGACTGGTAATCTGCAACTTGCCAGGCTCTCGGAGCCATGCTTTAACCCCAGAGGAGTTAGAGAAGGTGGCAGAAATAGTGAAAACCACCCTGCCCACATCAAGGGACACAGCAGGATCTCCTGAGAGGCAAAGTCATGTACCCGATATTTCAGGAGCCTGGCCTCAGAAAGGCAAAATCTCTGAAGCTTCAGAGAACTGAATAGTCCCAGCAGAGCCAACTCAGGGCTCGAGGTTCTGTATCCAGAGCTTAACCAGGCTGGAGCAGATTCCCAGTAGGGCAAGAGGCCATCGTGGTCAAAGTGAAGTCACTGGCTCTAGGGCGTCGAAATGTGGAATAATTCTTAGAAGAGCAGCCCTGTTAACAAGCTCTGGGAAGGACTAAAGGGCCATTGATTCAGTAAGACTGAAAAGGAGAAAATCCAGGAAAACCCCCAGCTTCTGAGCTGGAAAGTCTTTAAAAAGCACTTATTCCAGCTGACTCATTTTATAGATGTGGAAACTGAGGCTTACATACCTTAAGTGACTTAGAGTCAAACATTATTTAGTAAAATCCCTCTTTTTTAGATACTTCTCTGCAGTGAGGAAGAGAGGCATCTCTGGGGAGAATGGGGAAAGCTGTGGTGTGGAGTCAGTCTGTGGCTCCATCTGATCAGCCCAAGATGAGCATCCCAAAGGAGAGGAAAGGTGGTGGTCTTAGCCTTCCAGTGTGAGAAAGAGGGGGCAGTGTGTCATGGGGAGGCTGGGGGGCCCAGCTGGGCCCATCTCTCCAGTCTGTCACCTGAGCCCCAGGGTGATTGGCAGGGTCCTATCCTTCATCCCATCCTAGCCTTCATCTCTCACCTTGTAGAGACAATGGCAGCAGATTACTGTCATGAAGGGAGGGCATCTAAGTGTCCACTAACTTATTCTCTGCTTCACAAAGATGTTTCAGAATTAGCCATCCTCAGCAATGATTTCAGTGTGTATATTATAGGAAGTACCTGGGACTTACTTGAGGCAAACTCTTTGGGTCAACACTCACTCACCCTGGCTTCGAGGTAAGCTGAATGAGCACACCATTTTCCTATGTCCCAGGGGCCCAGTTCCTCAGAAAAACCCGAGGGATGGGGAAGGAAGGGAAAAAGATGAAGCAGAGCTTAGGCAGGGCGATGAAAGAGAGAACACCTCCAAAGTTCCCCAGTGACCAATGGCTTCCAGAAACTCAAAGGAAGTAGATGTGGCCAAGAGCTGGGGTAGAGGGGTATAGACTATCATGCTTTAGGTACCAGTAATGCATGCTTACCCCTTGTATGTAATAGATAATACTGTGAAGGGAAATGTTTGTGCTTTATGATACCATACACAGAACAACACGGTGCATGCTACACATGGCACATACATGGTCCATGGATGTTGGAGGAATCAGAATCCAATTCTTAGAGCTAGAAAATCAAGGTTTGAGACCTGACACTCAGACTTCCTAGCTGTGTGATCATGAGCAAGTTAGTTCAATTCAATTTTGCAAATGCACACTTATTTACATCTTTTCATGAATGGCCCCTTCCTGGCCACCTCCAAACCAGGTGACCGGAACTCCAGCCTCCCTTTTGACGTTTGTCATTTCATATTTTTCAGTTTTTTTTTTTAACTTATAACAGAAGATTTGATCTGGAAGGTATTCTGGCTTCCCTTCCAATAAGAGATATGATAAAATTGAATGTGATCAAAAATAAAGTTTTACATTAGGGTTCCAAAACTGAACTATATAATTAAATTCTGGTCATGGAGAAATAAATATTTTGCAGTAAATCTCAAAAAAAAAATCTTGGTTTTATAGTGGACTCCAAACTTAATCTGAGTCAATACTTCACTAGAGTTCCTATTATTTTCTTAGGCTGAATGAAGGTACTAGGGAGGTGATAAGCCTGTAGGTCCCTCCCTCTCTATACCTCAACTGGAACACTGTGTTCAGTTCCAAGGGACCACATTTCAGGAAATTCAGGAAACCTGGAGACTGGCCAGTAGGAGACAATTAGGCAGGGGAGAAGACTGCACTCATGTGGCATGGCCATCAGTTGGAGGAACTATTTTATCCTGGAAATATATGTATATATACATATATATGTTTTCAGACATTGGAAGAGTTGTCACGGTTAAGAAGAATAGACTTTCTTCTTGGTCCTAGGAGAAATAATGAAAAGGAAGGGATGGAAATGCCAGAGAATCATCAGCTCCTCATGATGAGAATTGTCCAGAAGGGAAAAGGGCTGCCTTGATTGAGGCAGGAAGTAGGGAGTCACTTCTTACTGGAGGGCTTCAAGTAGACACTCTATTTCCACTGGCAGGGAGTGGTTATACCAGGGATTGGGGAACAAGTTTAAGGTACATGGGAGGCCACTAATATCTCTTCTGGCTCTAGCAGTCTGTTATTTGTTTTGAAAAGGGAGACAAAATATTGCTAGAGGAAATCTTGGAAGTCCTATCCATGATAACTTTAATCATTATTAGATTCAATTTAAC
This sequence comes from Gymnobelideus leadbeateri, assembly GCA_011680675.1. Classification (NCBI taxonomy): domain Eukaryota; kingdom Metazoa; phylum Chordata; class Mammalia; order Diprotodontia; family Petauridae; genus Gymnobelideus; species Gymnobelideus leadbeateri. The sequence goes on from WOXC01001846.1 coordinate 477,750, forward strand.
TTAAAGTATTAGAGTCTCAGAATGACAGGATTGGCAGAACGATCACAGGGCATTTGTTATAATCCACACCTGAACAGTAAAATGCTGAATAGCAGGGGTTATTAAAATGGGTTCAGAAATTTCTTTTAGCAAGCTAGCTAGATATAGTTAGAGCTATGGATTGATATAGGTATGGATATAGATAGATATAGGTAGATGATTATATACCAAAATATATATCAATATATTTCCTTTTTATATATATCAAATATATATATTTGATATATATATATAAATATATCAATATTTCCTTTTTAATTTTATGCATTTCAAAACTATTATGAGATGTCCATAACATTCACAAGACTGCCATTAAAAGGCACCTGTGAAAGGGTGCCTATTAGATGTGCATGCAAACAGGGGGACACACACAGAAGAACACAGACACACACAGACATTTGAAGAACCCCCTTCCTGGAAAGTGGGCATCTCATTAGAGAACATCTAATGAGAAGAAACTCATCAGCTTCCCTGGAGTTCCATTTGGCTTTGTGGACAGTTTTAGTTGTTTAAAGAAATAGCTCATTCTCTTTGCAAATTCTACTTATTTTCACAGTCATTTTCTTTGCCTCGATTACAGATTCAAAAGGATATACTTTAAAACCCTGCACCACTTCCTACAAGTCAACTGACTTTACAACAGGCACAAGGATTCCTAGGATTGGATTTGGTTAATGGCCAGCCATTGGGATAGATGGCACATTTATCTTGGTATCCTGCCTCTCCCTTTAAGGTCCTGGTCTCAGGTGCATGGTGGTCTTAATACCCTTATATACAAGATCTTCAGTGCCCTTAGACTCTCCTCCCAACTCCTTCCTTCAGCCAAGCAGTTTTCAGGAAAGGTCTTGAGGTCAACCCGGAGAGCCCTCAGTATGAATGCCAAACAATCCCTTAGGTCTTTTCTCCCAAGTACTTCCTCATTCTGACATTAAACACTTCCTAGGGAAGGAGGAGAGGGGATGTGAGGGACCATAAAAGTCCTCAGAACTCCTGAGATCGCAGAAGGATCTCTTTATGGCTATATCTACATGAATGAGGATGTGAAGCAAGGGCAGATGATTGACCCAAGGTCTCAGGACTATCACTCAATCAAACCATCAATACAAACACTTTGAAAAACTAAAGAGCTCTGATGATGGTCAGCTCTAATTCATAAAGGAGGCTGCCCATATCTTGACTGGGAATGACAGAATAAGGATCCACAATCAGACACATTTTTTTATATTGCCAATGTAAATGGTTTTGTTTGACTGTACAGAGTGTTATAAGGGTTATTTGCTTAAGTTTATACACACATGTCTGTGTTTCTACATATAATAGAGTATCCAGGAGAGAAGCATCAGAGAAAGGATTCAAACCCAGGCCTTTTGGGCCTTTCACCTCAGCATGAGAGCACTTGGGATTTGCACTGGGTCCTGAAGGATGGGCATGGGAAGGTTTGTTGGGGAGTTGGAAGTGGTAGAACCATCTGGCCAAATCCCTGGGTCTCTTGCCACTCTATGTCTCTGTACTACCTAAAGACACCTGATTGCTCAGGTCTTGCCTGTTTTCTATTTTCCACTCCAGGAGATATGCATGAGACTGACGTTCATTAATCCCTCCAAGTCTTTTACATTTCAACTTTTAAACCATATCCTCCACTGTGCATCTGAATTAAAACATCTTTTTCAACAAATTATTTCAGCATCTTTGGTAAGTTGCAGTCATCATCTGGAGAAATGATTGTATTAGAGAGGATCCACAGTAAGAATTCCTCCATGGGATGAGTGAAGAATGAGTTTTTGAATATGAAACCATGAGGGACATACACCTGCAGCCAGATACGTGCACATGTTACAGATATACTTGTGTGTGTGTGTGTGTGTGTGTGTGTGTGTGTGTGTGTGTGTGAGTAAATTCATAATGTTGATTGGAGAGGATGGTTACCATCCATCTGACAGAGGAGGCTGACTGTGATTTGAAATCATGGACTCACAGCCTCAGAAGGAACTCTAGAAGTGATCTAGTTAACCTGGAACATTAACACAAAGCCCCTCTGCAGCATCATTTTCAGTTATCCAACCTTTCCTGAAGAAGCTCCTGGAGCAGACAATTCAGTACCCTTAAAGGCACCATGGGCCATTCCCTTTGTGCCCATCTTGGATTATTAGAAATTTTACTTTGAGCTGAAATATACCTCCCTTCTTCATCAATAACTTCCACTTTGTCCTCCTGTGTTCGTCCTTGAGAGATGCACAGTGCAAGTCTATGTTGCCAGGATTACTGGTGGGATATAGGGTGATCTCCAGCTCCCCTTAGGAACTAGTCCCCCTAAACTTTTGGAATCTTTAAACTGGCAATAGACTGAACCCCAATAAATCACATGCAAAAAAAATCTTGAACAGGGACTATTTCTAGATGGCACAGAATTAAAAAGTTCCTGGACTATTTTGAGGAAATTAATATGAATGGGCAAATCAATCAGAAAATAGTTTCTATGAATTAAGAATATAATTTTAATAATGCCCCCTAAATATCTGGAAATGTGCACATTCGCAGATGGAAATAGATTTTTTTTTTAATTAGAATCTTAATACACTCTTCTTAGAAATGGTAATGGGAGTGGTCTGGTAGAAGAAAGAGGGGTGGGTGGGGAAATTAATGGTGAAAGAAGAATGTAGAGAAGACAGATCCCTCCCTGCCCTTGGGGCACTTTACTGACCCCTGCAGTGGATTTATAAGATAGAACAGACAAGAGTCACAAGGAATAGACAGGTATGTGGAGGGTAAGATCTCTTTTGTTGGCATGGGTTTTCCATACCGAAGATCACAGATCTATTAGGGTGTTAGAGTTCACTAGAGTCCCCAAATTAAAAGGAAGACCCTAGAAGGATGAGGTATTTCCCCCACCTTGTTTTGCTTTTGTATTTTTCAGCACCATAAACAGTGTCTTACCCAGGAAGGTACTTCCCCAATGTTTGCTCAATTGAAATGGTTTGAGAGATTGACATCAGCTAGAGGGGGACAGGGACCAATTCATAGAGGAGGGGGGCACCTGGGCTGTGTGTGGTGTGGTGTAAGTAGATATCAGGAAGGAAGACATTCCTGGAACGGACCGTAGACTTGTGGAGGTAGGTAATGGTGAGATGAATTTGGGGTGAAGATAACTAGAATGTAAGGTATGTAAAGAAAATAAAGCAAAATAAGGCCAGAAACATATCTTGGAATTCGATTACAGAGAGTTTTAAATGGCAGGCTAAGATAGGCAGTCAGTCAATAAGCACTTACTCTAGGCAGATACTGTGCTAAGTCCTGAAGATTGAAAAGAAAGGCAAGAACAGTCTCTCCCCTCCAGGAGCTCATAGTCTAATGGAAGAGATGATGATAATGACTAGCATTTCTATAATGTCTGATAGATACCAGGAACTTGCAATCTGTATCTCATTTGACCTCACAACAACCCTAGAAGGTAGAAACTAATATTATTAGCCTCGTTTTACTGATGAGGAAATGGAGGCAAGCAGAGGCTAAGTGATTTGCCCAGGATCACATGGCTAGAAAGTTTCTGAAGTTGGATTTGAGCTCAGGTCTTTCTGACTCCAGGGTCAGCACTCTATTCAGTGTTCCCCTTAGCTGCCCTTCATAGGGTAGAAGATGTAAACAAGTAAGTATATATGTGATAATTTAAAATGGAGAAAGAGAGCATTGACCATCATATCAGTAAACGCTTGTCATAGGACTTGGCTCTTGTCCTGGACCTTGAAGGGAGTTCGGGAGTTTAAGAGGTGTGATGAAGAGAATGTGAACTCCAGTCATATGGGACTCCTCCACAGAGGTCCAGAGATTTAGTGCTCCATATGGGGGAATGCAAGTATGTCCATTTGGTTGCAGTCTAGAGTCTGTGACAGGGAGTAATTTAAAAGAAGCCTGGAGAAGTCAGTTGGAGTGAGATTATATAAGGGATTAAGTGCCAAACACAAGTTGCATTTCACCCTAAAAGCAAGTGGGATCCATTGATGCTTCTTGACTAGGAGAGTGACAGTACCATGAAGGTGATATTCAAAGTGACTGCAGCAGATAAGCTCACCTAGGGAAAGATTGTAGAGAGAGACTTCCTAGAAGTACACTTTGGAGTCAAGTCTGATAGTCTGTCTGCCTTGCAGCTGGTGGTATTCTCCAGCCATGTTGATAACTGGTGACCCGTCTGAGACTATGATACCTTTCAGTGTGTAAGCAGATGTGTTTCTACTAATGAACAGGGATTTATTAAGCACTGATATTCCAAGTACTTTACTAGACCCTGTGAATACAAAGACAAAATTGAAACAGTCCCTGCTCTCGATGAAATTGCCTTTCATTGGTAGAAATAACAGGGACCCATAGAAGTGTCCATGAAATACTGAAAAAGTTTCCAACTACCTTGTATAACAAATATTTTTTTTTTTATTAAATATCTTGTGAGTCCTCTTTTCCCAAGTTAAACCAATTCAGTCCTGGACACCAAGAACAGGAGATGATCATCTGCTTCATTTGGAATGCTGCCTGCTAAATGCATATTCCCATTTCTGAACCCCAAAAGAAAATGATATAATCATGATTATAAAACATTTTCTTCCCTTACCATCTATCCTGGGAGGAGATGAGAAACTGGGACCATTTTTTCCAACTGCTAATGAAGGCTTCAAAATTCACCAACAATAAATCTGATATCAGAGCTTGACGGCAGCAATTAAGATCTAGCCATTATATTTGCGTTCACTCCCCAAAAGAAGACACAAGTATTGCTAGGAGGTAGTCCAATCTGCATAATATATGTGCCCTGCACACCAATGGTAATTGGAAATATTCCTAGAAACCGGCACGAGAGCCCCCTCATCCCCACCTTGTAAACAGTGATGGATGAGCTCAGTTTAACTGGTGCCCTTGTGGATATCAGAGGAGAAACATGTGAAACTAAGAAATCATTAAATGTTCTCCAATCCAACTATGCTCCTGATAATGGAAGCAATGAAGAACACTGGATTAGAGATGAGGAAGACTGCCCCTTAGCTGTGGCTTAGCCTCTAACTCACTCAGTGAGGTGGGTACACCCCCTTCCTTTTCCTTTCCTCCTTTGTAAAATGGTGGGGTTGGCTTAGCCGACCTCAAGGCAATGTCCTAACTCTGTGTGTGATATTTCAGTAGAAGGTAAGCTCCTTGAAGGAAGGGATTACCTCACTTTTTCTTCACATCCTTGATGCCTAGCACAAGGTCTGCCTGGCAAATAGAAGGCACCTAATAAATTCATGCTGTTTGTTTGTTTAATTAGTTCATATATCTAAGACATTATTTTGGTTTTCCTTGTATGGTTTTATATTCTCTTGACTCATTTTTAATTTCTCATAGGAGGGAAAAAGACTAATTTATAATAATAAAAATTATTCCCATTTATGTAATGAAGCAAGCCAGAATTTATGAAGCTCTCTCGATATGCCAATACTATGCTAGTCAGTGCAGACAGAAAGGTAATAATAAATCTCCATCCTCAAGAAGTTTACATTTTAGCTATGTGTGTAGCTTATTCAGTTTTGCAAAATGCTTCTGACACCACCCAATCAGGTGAGAGTACAAGAATTATTAGCATCAAAATCCCACACATGAGAGAACCGAGTCTCTGAGGAATGTCATGACTCATCCTGTTGCAAATGTCATAAATGTCAGACTAGTGACTCGCACTGTTGTCTCCTGGCCTGTCTAGTGCTATTTCCAGCTCAGGGCCCTCTGCTACCCAAGCATTCATGATAGTGCCTCCCTTGAAGATGATAAATCACATTTCCTCTTCTCAATGGTGAATAGTTAACAAATGGATGCAATTTAGAACTCTGCTCCAGCATTATTGATGAGAAAGTGAGGCCACCAATCCTTTCCTGAGTGACTGCCCAGATGAATTGGGATGTATCTTGAGGTCTCTGCTGCTGACACTTGTAAAACATAAATAAGCAAAAGCTGGGGGTTACTGGCTGAAACGCCAAGGTGTTCACCGTGGGCCACAGCAAGAAGTCTAGCTAAAACTTCCCTGTTTGTTTCTCAAAAACCATCATTGATCTTTTTATCTTCTTGCCTATCAATCAATCAATCAAATACTGATATTATGAAGCAGGCTGCATCTGGAATATCAAAGGTACACACTGAAGCTGTGGCACAGAACCTTGGGCATGTCCCTTACCACCCTCATGAGGAATACTGAGATAGGAAATGACCTCAAGTCCATACCACCTGTGCAGTGGAAGTAACTGGAGGGATTGGACTTTGAGAAGAGAAGGCTTAGTCAGGACCAGACTGGGATGTGATAGTAGGGATTACTTTCATGTAAATTGGAAAAGATTGTCTCTGAGGAGCCTTCTACCTCAGAGATAATGTGACCTAGCTGAAGCCATTTAATATAAAAGAATTTATTAAGAAGCTAGTGGGTCAGACATTATGTTAGGCAAAGGAATTTCAAATCACAATCTTCATCATCATCATCATCATCATCACCACCACCAGCACTACCACCTCTCCTCTCCAGAGGTTTATGGGCTCCTCAGACTGTGTATCAATCAATCAATCAATACTTCCTAAGGAGCTGTTCATATGTGCCAGGAAAAAGTGAAGCATCCCCCATTCTCAAGGAACTTCCATCCTCCCTCTTTACATGCTACACCCTCTGCTTATCCTCTACAAGCCTCCTTAGCTTCAGTGGACAGAGACTCACCAATCTGGGAAGGCCACTAGTAGGAAGTGGTTTGGATCCCAGACAACTCTCTAAAAGCCCTGATGACGTTGAGTTGTATTCTTAATGTTGCTCATCCTTGTAATAATAATTAGCATTCTGATTGCACTGTGTGGCTTACATTCTCTATTTCACGTTGGACAGGATCTCCACACACCCAGAAGTCATGGTTCTGACTCCTAAGGTGTGGAGGGGCTGTGTGCTCTGGGTCAGACAGAGGATGGACCAAGGAAGATGAACCCACAGTTACTCAGAGGTTTTAGATCAATGTTCTTGATAGTCACCATGCCAAGATGAATGAAGAACTTGTGATGGTGTGGTCTTGAAGAATGATATCTTAAGAGTCCATTGGTGGAGGAATCTCGTTGTTATTGAGGCGGAGATGGGCTGTGGGGAGGAGGGCCAGTCAAATATGATAATGATGCCTGATTTATCTGTGGGGTTCCCTAAGCAGCTAGGCATGCTGGGAGTTAAGAATTTGATACCCACTCCTTCCTAGGCACAATGTCATTTTCTAGGTCACCCTGGACAACTGTTGGGAGCTTCATCACTGGAAGGGCAGCCCTCGCTACCAGGATAGGGGCTTTGTGTCCCTAGTATTAAACAGTTATGAATATTATTCTGTGAGGAAGAAAATACTAACTCATTGTAGAGTCATGGGACCCATCTAGAGCTGGGAGAGATCACAAGGTCATCTTGCTCCATCTCCTCATCATATAGAAGAGGAAACTGAGCCCCAGAGAAGAGCAGTGATTTATCTAGGATCTCACAGCAATAGAGTAAGAAATTGGATTTGGCTAAGCTCTTTTGACTCTTAAACCCAGGGTTCTTTCCACTAGGACATGCACTGAGCATGCCATGAGTCTCAGAGAATATAAATAATCCTCTTAAAGGTGATAGAGCTAATAAGTATCCAAAGTCAAGTCTCTGGTACTAGATCTACTGCTGTTCCCTACTGCACCATGGCTTCCTTTGGAATCTCACTTAGGCTGTATACTGAGGCATAAAGGTCCTAGGATCATGGAGGGGAGGCAGAGTTCTTATGAAGAAGGCATTCTTAACGTGGGGTCTGTGAGTCTTTTTTTTTTAATTTTGATGTCTGGATTTCAATATGATTAACTTACTTTTCTAATCCTATGTATTTTATGTTATGTATTTAAAAAAAACATTATTCTAAGATGGGTCCATAGCTGTCACCAGACTGCCAAAGGGGTTCATGACATGGAGAAATGGTTAAAAACTGGTCTCTTAAAGTATTTTTAAAATTCCAATTTTTGTACCTATTTTTAAATTGTGTAATAAATCTAGTAATTCCACAACAGTGTAATTAAATATATGATTGCATATGAAACTGAAAATCTATAACGTACAACTTGCTATTCTTTTTAAATATATAATAAAGTTACCATGTAGATTTCCCCCCTTTTTTTGTTCTTCCCTCCCCCCTCTTTTTTAATATCTCATCATTATAAAATGAGTTACAACTGCTCAAACTCTTCCCATTAAGGATCACACAGACTAAGTTTAGGGTCCCCAGTTTCAGGATGTGTAAATTGGAGGTTAGAGAGGTGAATGTATCTCCTTAAAGTCACATAGCTACAAAGCAGCAAAGCCAAGATAAAAACTTGGCATTCGAAGGCAGGAAATGAGTCTGTTTCAAGCCCTGTCCTTCTCTTTGTTGTATCTACTTTGATCTATTGAGGAGGGGTGGGGGACGGGGTTTGTATGTGCCTAAGAGGGTAATGACTGGATGTGGGGTTTCCTTGGCCAAGGGACTTCTTGGGGAGCCCAGTGCCTGGCACACAGCTGCTGCTCAGTAAAGCTCATTGGCTTGGTGTTGGGTTGAGGAAGATCCCTCTGCCAGGGCAGACCATCACCTTTTCAGCAATTTGTGGTCTTCAAGAACTACAGCAGTAATAAGAGGTTAAGTGTTTTGTCCAGGGTTGCACAGCAAGTATGCTCAAGGTAAGGCATGAATGGAGCTCTTCCTGGGGTCAAGGGCTAAGTTCTCCATTCTCCACCATGTCAAATGCTCATAGAACTCAAAGACAATAACAACTTCTTGACAGTAAAGACTTTTGTTGTAATGCTTGGCACACAGTAGGAATTAAATAAATGCCCAGTGAATTAAGCCTAATGAAACAAATATTTGATGAATAAATAAAATGATAGTAAAATAAAATTTAATAAAATATAATTTACTGCAGGCTTTTGGTTCCCTAGCCTTGTGTCACAAACTGTGGCCTGCCCTCCCTCCATTCTAGTCTCAGCATTAACCCAGGATTCTATACACAATATGTATATGTTTGCATGTATGCTGTGCTATATATGTGTTGTATAGATACATATATGCTGTTATGTGTATGTTGTGTAGACACATGCATGCTTTATATGCTATGCACCATGTGTATATTCTAGGTGTAAATTTATTTTATCTATGTCATGTTATTTATATATATATATATACATGCGTATATAAGCATATATTATAAACATACATGCATGTTTCTATTTGTGCATGTTGTATGTATGCTATATTTTATGTTTTTATTGCATATACATGTGTGCTTTGTATGCTATGCTATATGTGCATGGTGTAAATACACAAGGATGGGGCAGCTAGGTGGAGCAGTGAGTAAGAGCGCCGGCCTTGGAATTGGGATGACCCGAGATTGAATCCGGCCTCAGAAAATGAGCACCCACACATAAATAACGACTAGCCGTGTAACCTTGAGCAAGTTACTTAACCCCAATTGCTTTAAAAATAAATAAATAAATACACATGGATGCTATGCTATATGTGCATGGTGTAAATACACATGGATGCTATGCTATATGTGCATGGTGTAAATACACATGGATGCTATGCTATATGTGCATGATGTAAATACACATGGATGCTATGCTATATGTGCATGATGTAAATACACATGGATGCTATGTTATTTATGGATGTTGTATATGCTCTATGCTCTCCATGCATGCTGTGGGACAGCAATGCGACACCATGGCATCACTAGTGGCCCTCGGAGTCCTGGCATGCATTCGAATTATGATTCAGATACTTACCAGTCATGAAACCATGAGCAAGTGGCTCTCCCTACCTCCACAAGCCCAAGTTTCCTTATCTGTGAAGTGGAGATAACGAGATTTTTGCTGACTCAAATAAGTGTAAGGAAGAAAGTATGTTGTAAACCTTAAAGTGAGATTGAAATGGGAGCAGTTATTATTAAGACCCGGGTATGTTTCTCCAGATTCTTCACATAGTTCTTCAGACTCAAATATTCAAATTTTTCTTCTGCAAATGCCTCGATTCCACCGCCAAAAGAGTGACAAGGATCAATTATTAGCAGAGGGAGGCAGTGTCCTTTGTCTGCACCAGTGCAGTACCAGCCCCGCCCTTTGCCTAGAATGAGAACTAGGTGTCTCCACCAGGTTCCCTTTGGGATGTTCATCACAGTCATTGGGTGAGTTCATCTCTTAACCTCATTTTCCTTGCTCTATACCAGTTCATGAAGTTCTTCCATATTTCTGTGCATTTTTCATATTCATTATTTTTGGTATAGGGATATTCCACTCAATTCATTTGCCAGTGTTTCTCGTACACAAATTTTTAGAAACATATGATGTTTACCGCTTCTAGTTTTCACAAAGAATGTTAAGATATATGCATATCTACATGTATTCATATATATATATATATGTATATATATATGGGCCACATATGTGTATAAATATACAATACATAGAAATGCATATACATATATCCATTTTTGTTAAGAAAATATACACACATTTATATGTATACACTACACACATATACATATTGTACTATACACATATTGTATATGATTTTGTGTATCCCATTTTTACCAACAAAACAATCTTATTGGAATAGAAGTTTTTCTAGTCAAATTATGCAAGCTCTTTCTGTTTGCTTTTGTAATAGATCTATTGTCCCCCACAGCCACCTCCTGAGGAGAATTTGGCCACCTCACAACTCTATTAGTGGTAAATTAGTGTGCCTATCTGCCTATCTGCCCACAACCCCTCCAACAATGGGCTTTCCCATTTGTGACAGACTGATAGATGTGAGGTAATTGGAATTACATTTTAGTAACAAGATTCTGGGCACTCGAAGTATCAGTCAGCTTTGTGTCACAGACTAAGGTTTCATGGCCAAACATTAATTATTGATTGATGCTAATAATCAGGGCACATCTGTAATAAAGAAATGAGAAGATAAAGGGCTATTGGAAGCAAGGCCAATGCTTGACCGAGGCAGTGAGCTATCCAGGAGGCTTTTCTTTCAGAATAGGACTAGTCTGGTCTAAAAAAAAAAAATAGCGTCAAAGTGTCTGAGGTTTTAGTTGATTGAAACTGTCACATCAAGTGTAGCCAAACAAATGCTAACATGACTGGATTAAGAGGTAGTAGGGGAGAACTGCCTGAGTCTTTGCTAAGATGGAGAATGTCCAGAGGAAGGTGGGGAAGGGTTTGGAAATCATCCCGTTTAAGTCACGAGTGAGAAGGGGACAGTTAACTAGTGCAGTGGGTAGAACACAAGGCTGGGAATCAGGAAAAATAATTCTCTGGAGTTCAAATTCAGCCTCACCCTCTTACTAGCTGTGTGAGACAATTCATCCTTTTTGCCTCAGTTTCCTCATCTGCAAAATGAGCTAGAGAAGGAAATGGCAAACCACTTCAGTATCTTTGTCAAGAAAACCCCAAATGGGGTCATGAAGAGTCAGACACGATTGAACAAATCACACAAGCAGTAGAGAGTTCCAGATAACAATGTCCATGACATAATGATTATAGGAACTCAGGAAGATTGTCTAACTCCCAGGAATTCAATCACCAGCTTTTTGTGGATGTCTCAGAAGTATGTAGCCAAGAATTTTCCTTTTGCAGTCCCATCCCATATTACTCAGCATCTCCACCACACTTTTATTGGTCAATCGGCCCACAAGCATTTATTAAGCAAGTACTATTTATCAGGCACTGTCCCAAGCTCTGAGAATACAAGGGAAGTAAAAGATAGTCTCTTTCCTTAAGGAGCCCACATTTCATAACAAATGTTAAAATAGTAAAGTCCAGACAAGATTTGTAGAGTAAAAATCCAAAACATCCAAACAGAATTCATTTATCCCCAAATTCTTCCCTCTCCAACTGTGATGGCAGTATCACTCTTGTGGTTACCCTTATGATTTAAACCTCCAGTTGTCCTTGCCTCCTTCCTTCCACTGCTCATATAGACAATAGGTCACCATTTCCATACCATTTCTTGAATCCACTTCCTTCTTATCATTGGAAAACCTGGCATGATTGCTGGCAGACCAGGGAAATTATATAGATATAGGTTAGCTACATTTTAGCAAAACATTTGTAATGTCTCTCATGCTATTCCTATAAAATGGGGAGACATGTAGGCTAGATGCTAATATAGTTAGATGGTCTTGGAACTGTTTGAAAAAGTCCTCATTATTAGTTTGATGGAAGGATATGCCCAATGGATTGTCACTGGAGGTTCTGTGCTTGGTCCTGCACTATTTAGCATTTGTATCAGTGCTTGGATAAAGGTATAAATGGCACTCTTGTCAAAATTGCAGATAACACAAAGCTGTGGGGAGTTGTTAATATACTGTATGACAGTCGGGGTTGAAAAAGGCCTTGCCAGGCTATTTTAAAATATTGGACTGATTAAAATAAGATGAAACCTAATGGAGATCAATTTAAAACCTCACATTTAGGTTTAAACAAATCAATTTCAGAAGATGGTTAAACAAGTTTGTCTGAGAAGGAACAGACAGGAAGAGGTCAATGACAAAGAGAATATGATTTCAGAGACTGAAATATTACAAACACAATTATTTGTGGTAGAAAAACAAAACAGAGTCCATCATTACGCAGTGAAAAGAGAGATGACCTTAAAATTAGCAAGAACTGAGTTCAAGCTCCACCTCTCACACACAGTGCTAGCCTAATATTGGGCAAGATACTTGCAATGACAATGCTCTAAAACTAGAGATGGCTGTGCAATTGCAGATCCTATTGGTCAGAAGAGTTTCCTATTTGGATAGCCCTCATGCCAATGATGACAGTGGTTCTCTCAGAGAGAAAACTGGAAACAGTGGATGTCCATCAAGTGAGAAATGAACAGACAAATTGTACTAGGTATATTGATGGATAGAATATCATTTTATTATAAAAATGATTAGTATGAGAAACTCAGAGAAAACAGAATTTATATGGAATTCCTCACATAATGTGAGAAATAGAATTTGAATTGCTTTCCAAATTTTGTAATTTTGAAATAAACACCTAATTTGGTTTCATTATGTAGTTAACAGATATCACGAGAAAATTTATTTGAATTGATGCAGAGTAAAGAAAAGAGAAACAGGAAGACAATACACAAAATGACTATAATGATATAAATGAAAACTACCCCTTATGGCATCTGTATTCTGATTAAATGCAATGCCTATTCTTCCTTGGTTCAGGAGGGCAGATGATAAAAAATGCTTCTCTTCTCGTGGCTGAGGGGAGGACGCCTTTGGAAGCAGAATGCTTCCTATACTGTCAAATGTGTTTTCTATCAGTTTGGTTTGCTTTGACAATTTCTCAGCGTTATAAGAGGGAGAGATCTAAGAGGTGAGAGAGATGGGATGATGATGAGGATACCAGGAAGGTACTGCAGTATTAAAAGCAGAAAAGCATATGTAAACTTTTTTCTTAAATAGGGTCTTTAATGGATTGTATGTTCATTATGAATTGTTAATATAATAGAATAATTGAATTAAGATTGTCTAATTAATAGACAGCTAGGGAGTAGAGTGAAGAGAATGATGGTCCCAGAGTCAGGAACACCTGAGTTCAAAAACAGCCTCAAACACATACTGGATGAGGGACCTTAACTTGACCTCTCTTTGCCTCATTTTTCTCAATTATAAAATGAGGATAATAATAGTAATGAAATCTTGAGGTTGTGGTAAGAATGAAATGAAATCATTTATAAAGCACTTAGCATTGATGATGATGATTGTGATGATGGTGGTGATGATGGTGATGGTGATGGTGATGGTGATGGTGATGGTGATGGTGATGGTGATGGTGATGGTGGTGGTGGTGGGGGGGGGGGTGGTGATGGTGGTGGTGGTGGTGATGGTGCTGGTGATGCTGCTGCTGCTGATTAGTATGTGTTGGCATCCAAGAAAGCTAGAGACCTCTTGGACTGCTTTAAGAGAGGAAGAGTGCTGAGTCATATCAATCTTGGTACTGGTGTACTTCACCCTATTCAGATGTGCAGGTCATCAATTTGATTTTGCCTTGACCATCCCCTGTGCCTGGAATAATTTCCATCTTCATTTACGCTACACCAAATTCTGGTTTCTTTCAAGTTTCAGCGCAAGTGGTACCTTTTACACGCCATCTTTCCACCTTGCCTGAGCTCCCAGTGTCTTTACCTACAAGGTTATCTTCGATTTGTTTTGTGGGTGCTTTGTATATATCTAAATAGGATTTTCTGTCTTGTTGCTTAATAGAATGTAAGTTTCCTGGGGGAAAGACCTGTTCTGCTTTGATCCTGAAGCCCAATGTCTGGCAAACTGTAAATGCTTTTAATAAATGTTTGTAGATTGATTGCCTCTACACCGTGATGATCCAATCTATTTTTTCTTGAAACAAATTTTTGCCTTCCTAGAGCAATTCATTCATTCACTTCTTCACACATGCATTTGTTTATGCATGCATACATACAGTTTATTCAACAACAAAAATCAAGTGCCTATCCATGCTTCCTCCCCACCCTTGCCCCTGCCATAAGGCAGTCTAGGAAGAGGATAAGACACTAATAGACAACTAGAATACCCAATCACAGGCTTCAGAGAGGTCTAAAATCCTAGAAAAAAGAGCAACATTTCAAGATGCTGAAAATGTACATGACAAAATCTCATCTCTATGCCATTCTCTTCCTAGGAATTTCATTCTTCTTCAGTGTAACTCTTATTTTAGCCCAACATTTATGTTTCAGAAAAATGCCACTCATTTGAGAGTCTATTTCCTGAATTCAATATCTCCAAGCTCCTAATTAACAAAAGCTTTTTTCGCAGTTCAGTAAAGATAATCAAAATGATGTCTATTTGAGGCAAGAATACTTACTCTTTTTCAGTCAACCATAATTTGATCAGATTTCAGAAGGGCTTTTTTTGGGTCCACACTGGTGGAAATGTGAAATAACCAAGCAGTTAAAATTCATGATCTACACTTTGTGTCATTATGATTGCATTAGCATGAAATTATGGTTCTAGTTAGTCATAATTATACTCATAATTATTCAATTTATCACTATAGGTCCTCCTGGAAGTTTTATTGGAGGAGTTATTAACATTAATAAATTGTTTTTCTTCATATCCATATTATTAATTCTCCTCATGTTTGATGTGATTTATTACCCATAAAATTCTAGCAGACCCTGGGCATTGTGGGGCTGCTGAGTGACACTCCAGAAATACTTTGTCAAGTCCCCTGACTCAATGGTGGTAGTATGGAGGAAGGATCTGTAAAAACCTAGAGTCTTCTTTTGAAAGGGTAGTTAGGCAGTGATACTGATAAATACTGAAAATCACTTGCTCAACAGGTGTGATTCAGAGTGGAAAACAATGCCTTTAGAAAGTAGCCCTGGCTTGTAGCTCTACTTCATCCACTCCATGAACTTGTGTGGGTCTTGTCCCCTCTCAATTTTCTTTTTTGTAAAATGATGAGGTTAGTCTAGAAGGGATCTAATCTCCATCCCCCAAAAAGAATGTAAGCTCTTGAGGGCAAGAACTGTTTAAGATTTGCCATTGTGTCACAGTACACGGTAAAGACATAGTAAGTCCTTGCCCATTGGGATTGATTGCTTGATTTATTAAGGGGTTTGGATTTCAATTGATTGTTTTTAATTGCTATGATCCTACATTCCTATAACCAACAAGTCCCATCTTGTTAGGATCCTATGTTCCCCTCCATTAGTTCATATCCTCTCCCTTCTGCAAAGACCAACTCAACCTCTCCTCCTGTGCAACGCCTTTACTGATAGTCCAAGTTATAATGTATTTGCTCTCCTCAAAATGTCTATAGCATAAACACTCTGTATTCTTCAACTCACCCCCAATTTGGACTTTCTGATGGTCTTATCTAGCTATGCCCTTTCCCCTAATTGGATTTCAGTTCTCCAGAGGATAGAGACTATATGTCATTTCTCTTTATTCATTGGTTGTTTGATGACTGCCCTGAGCAGGTTACCATCTAGTGAAATCACTGACTTCTACCACCTTAATGAGTACATAGAGATGATAAAGCAAGTGATGTGGACCCACTGACACATAGACATGGTCACACTCTATCACAAAGATCTTGCACCACATCAGAATGTTTTGGATTTTAAGTGGGAGGGGTAATTAATCATTTTGGACATTTGTGAAAACTCTGTGTCTTCATACCCCACTCCCACCAGATTATAAGGTTCCTGAAGACAGGTTCTGCCTTACTTTTGTCCTTATATCCCTGGTGCCTACAGTAATGCCTTTCACAAAATGGGTGCTTCATTGGTATGATCCTAGATCCCTATGTCCAATATGTTCCACATTTCTCAGATCTTATATTCCTTTCTACAAAACCTATCCTCCATCTTCTGTGAAGACCAACTCAGGTTGGCTTGTTGGTTAGTTAGTTAATTCAATGTCAATAAATGTTGAATTGAAGTAAGGAGATAAGAGATACTATATATTTAGAGATGGAAGGGAAATGAAGGGCCACTGAGTCTGATTCTCCTGTTTTATAGATGAGGAAACAGTTTTAAGGAGAACTGGCTTCCCCAGTTCTTAAGTGTCTAATCTGAACTCCTGATTCTAAGTTCAATGCTCCATCAACTATACTATGTATCCCAAGACAAAGAGGTTATGGGAAGAAGAGAACAGTAGGAAGAAAGCCTTGTATCCTAGGATGGAAAGACTTGAGATACACTGTATCCTCATGTCCTAGTTGTTCAGAGAATCCTCATTGCATGTCCACACCCTTAACATTGGATGTTTGGCTGCTTCCCAGGTTCCTGTACCAAAGAGCTTCTGAGTCATTGGCCAAGTTACTGGTTGGCATCGAGTTTTCCTGATGAAAGACCATTCCATAATTCATCTCACTGGAGAAGTCACATTACACTGCATTTATTTACATAGCTGCAGGACCCAGAGAGAAATACAAAATCATGAATATCCATGAGGCATAAATAGGCAATGAATGGCATAAGCCCTAGATGCTGCCTTTTTCTTGAGGCACCTCTCCACACACTGAGGAAGCTTGTAAAATGGCTTCCATTGGCAGGAAAACATCACCTATATACACAGAAACCGGTGCTCAGAAAGAATAGGACACCCAGAAAGCAGCCTTTCTCTTCTCCTTTGCAGGTAATTCCAGGCAGAGTTACTATATCAAAGCGGGGCTCCCAAATGAAGCAGTCATTCTGATAATTCACAGGTTGGAGTCCACTTCCATTTAAATTACTGAAAAAATTTTGGCAATGAATATGTTGTGTACTAAGTTATTCAAATAAAGAACATGGATCTCACTCTCAAAAGCCTGGACTCTTAAACTGACTAGCTGAGTAACCTTGGGAAACTTTATAGGATGAAAATGATCTTCGATGTCACAGAGAGGCAGTGTGGTTAGTCCTAGACTTAGAGTCAGGAAGAGCTGGGTTCCGATCTTGCTTCTGGCACACTAAATGCTATCCTGGGAAAGTCACTGAGTGATTCTGTTTGGTCCTTAGTGCCCTCATCTGCAAAATGAATATAATCGTTAAACCCATTTCACAAGGCTCTGTGAGGATCAAAGGACACAACATATAAAAAAGAGCTTGGCAAACTTTATGTCACTATGCAATACAAGTTACTCCTAGTGCTTTGGGCCCTTCTCAAGTGCCATTTCTACTTTTATAAATTTTTTTTTTTAAATCCCTTGCTACCTAAATCACCTATGAGGTGGCTAGTGGCACTGTGGATGGAGTTCTGGGCTGGGAGTCAAGCAGACTCATCTTCCTGAGCTCAAATCCAGTCTCAGACACTTACTAGCTGTGTGACCCTGGGCAGGTCACTTCATCCTGTTTGCCTCAGTTTCCTTATCTATAAAATGAACCGGAGAAGGAAATGGCTAAAACGTCCTAGCAACTCTGCCAAGAAAATCCCTAATGAGGACAAAAAGAGTCAGACACAAGTGATATGACTGAATAACAAAAACCTAAAACACAGGAAAAAAATAAAGTTTTGAATAAAATGTTTAATATACCTTAAGATATTATGGGAGTTTGAATAACCATTTTATTATTCTTAATATTACTTGAATTTTTATCTTTATTACATCTCATTAACACAGAAGCATCCCAGAGATAATTCAGTTCACCAAACCAGTATTGATTTCCTAAGCTGTGGCGAAAGTGAAGCAAGTTTTGCCTTCAAGGAGCTTCTATTCTGCTTGGGGGGCAGGGGGAGGAAATGCAATTCCTGGACCCTTGGGAATCTAATTGGGTGGACTTTAAACTGAAAAGGACAGAGAGAGAAAACTGTCTTTGTATATGAACAAAGTGAAGAAGCAGAAACAGTAGCTGTTAAAAGAAATTGTGATAAAAATCATCTGAGAAGCCATTAATAGATACTGCTTCCAAATTCATAATCTCCATAATTATATGGAGATATGACAAATACTAATTGATTGTTCTCAGGGCATGGAGAAGTTCACTGTATAGAAAGGTCAGTGAGCCCTGATCAGCAGTTTCAGCTCTATCATATAGGTTTTGACCCTATAAGGAGGTTGGAAACAATTGAATTTCAGGGATTTCAAAAGGTAAATGAGGAAAGATGATGATCTCCAGACTGAAAAATAGACGGCAAAAGAGGAAGTTTTGTATCAGGTAAAACAGGAAACTTGTAGTAAACACCAGAGTTATTTCTGAACTCTCAAGCTATTGATTTGATGGTAGAAAAAGTACTAACCAGTTAACTTTTGGCTCAGCCTGGTTTTGCTGACTGAGGTGCTTACAAGATGTGCTTATCTTAAGTAAATGGTGGTAATTAAGTTCAGCCAGAAGTTCTCTTATCACAAATTTTGTAGGAGACAAAGTACAAGAAAGGAGCTAATAATAAATCATGTAGTCCAAGACATCATATGATGTACATGAATCAGTGTATTCACATATGCTCCTCTATGCATTTATGTACATACATACATAATATAAATATCTTTGCATCCCCAGGTAGGTATTTAATAAATGCTTGTTTATCACTTCATAGCCATTTATCTCTGTGTACATTTGTATAGGTAGGCAATATGAATATGTAGACATAGTATGTAGTATACAGAAATAAGCATATGTGTTATATGCAAACAAATACACAAAAGCAAAAGCAGCTAAATAGCTAAGAAAGGAGGGTGGGTGAGGTGGGAGGGAGTGGAACAATGCATATTCAAAATGTTGGTTCAAGTGATGAGGGCTAGGGATTAAAGGAAGAAGTATAAGGAGAGCATTTGAGTGAAGATCAATAGAGACTGAGAGAGAAGAGATATAACCATTGGAGGACACTTCACAATGGTAAGAGACAAAGAAACAAAAGGAGAAGTTTAAACATGTCAGGCCGGGCAGTGACTCAGTGGAGCAGGAGTGGGGATTTCTGGTTTCTATAGACTTACTCTGGCTCTCTTTACCCAAAACGGACCCATTAACATTGTTTTTATGATGAATCTTAATGTGAATTTTACCTTTCAAAAAGTGAAGGATCCAAGGGAAATCTTTCTTTGGGATCTTATTCTCACCAATAGGAAGAAACTTATGGCTAAGGTGAACATGATGGGAGACATGGGGAGAAATTTTCGCTCTATCTTAGAATTTGTTATAGAGAAGGAGAGAAAAGGTGGGCATAGTCTCACATTAACCCTGAATTTTAGAGGGATAGATTCCAAGAGTTCAGAGAAAGGATAGGCAGGGAATAGTAGATTTAAATTACTCAAGGCAAGTTAGCCCATGAAAACCAGAAAGCTCTCAAGCA
This sequence comes from Gymnobelideus leadbeateri, assembly GCA_011680675.1. Taxonomy (NCBI): domain Eukaryota; kingdom Metazoa; phylum Chordata; class Mammalia; order Diprotodontia; family Petauridae; genus Gymnobelideus; species Gymnobelideus leadbeateri. Next base: position 497,595 of record WOXC01001846.1, read on the forward strand.
AGAAATTCTGAAGGGATAAATAAGGATAAGTTTGATGAGGAGTGAGTGAGTGAGTGAGTGAATAATAAGTGTGGTGTGGTGTGGTGTGGTGGTGGTGGTGGTGGTGGTGGTGGTGTGTGTGTGTGTGTGTGTGTGTGTGTGTGTGTGTAAAAAGGCTGATACAGATAGAAAGAGCATTCATTAATCAACTTAGATCATCAGAAGGTATGTACAGCAGTGGGAAGCAAAGGGAAATGATGAAAAGAAAGTGGTTCAGTTCTGGAAGAACAGTGTCAGGGACACTGAAGCTCCAAAAGAACTGAGACTGGTGAAAGAAGGAAAGGCACAGAGGGACTAGAGTTTCTTCATGGGAAATATCACAGCAGATATTGGAGGGGGCGAAGAGCCACTCAATTCTAGCTTGGCTTGTTTTCTTCGCCAAAGAGAAACATCTTTGGACTGAAAAGACCAAAACAGAAATGAATAAAGGAAAATTGGTACCCAAGATAATCAGAAAGATGGGAAGAGAGAAAGTCATTTTGCTCCATGACATGCTCAGGTTCTAAAAGGAGGAGTGGGTGTGATCACTGAGCCACTGTCAGTGATAATTGAATAAATGTTGAAAACAAGAGAACTGCAACAGGTTTGGAGAAGCACAAATGCTATTTCAGTTTTCAAAATAGGAATAAAGTTGAGTCTGCAGACTATGGAATGGTGACCTTGACATTGATTCCTGGCAAGATTCTCAAACAAATTAAAGAGATGGTTAGGGAAACTAGAGGAAAGGTTCAGCTCATCACAAAGAGGCAGCCTGGCTGAGATGGGTCATGCTAAAATAATTGCATTTCCTTTGTGACTGAAACTAGATCAATGGAAAACTATGGCTATAGTTAACTTAGATTTTAGACAAGCATTAACCAAAGGTCAATTTTTCAATTAATCAATGAACCAAACATTTATGAGACATTTACTATGTGCAAAACTCTTTACTAGGTTCTGGGCATATAAAAGCAAAAGTGAAAGTCTGTGCCCTCGGGGAGTTTTCATTCTCTTAGAGGTTAAGCATTATGCAAATCTACAGTGAAAGGATTGCTTATACCAGGGAACTTTAGTTGAGATAAGAAAGCTCATTTCCATATCGCATGACTTTCTCCCCCTCTGGTGGAAAAGGTAGAAAGATGTTGGCAAGATACTAATAGAGTTGGGTCATTTTGGAGCTGGTAAATGGCCCAAATCCAAGTGTTGTCAATAATGGTTCCTTGTCAACCTGGAATTATGTCTTCAGGTGTTTGCCCTGAGACTATGCTTGGCCCCTCACTGCTTGACATTATTTTAAAATCAGCGACTTGGATAAAGTTATAAATGGTATGCTTATTACGCTGTTTAATGCCACAAAGCCAGAAAGGATAACTGGAAGACAGAGCTAGCATCTATAAAGAAAAATAATTTGAGTATTGGACTGAATGTAAATGCTTAAATACTTTCACTCAAACTGTCCAGCTACTACATTGATGTGGGTGCTCCCTTAATAATGCAAATGTCATTTCCTCCCTGATTGTCAATCTCCTGTGACTATTACTATCTCATACTTTTACCACAAGGGCCATATCCAAATTGTTGGAGATCTTCCTCAGAATATCCTGATGGCATGAGGGTATCTGTGGTTAGCTGAAGTTCTTCACCTGTTTGTTATCCCCTATACTGGTCATGTGATGTTTTTCTTCCGTGTTCTTTCTTGGTTATAAGTTGGAATTTGTCCACACCAACCAGGAGGTCCCCCATTTTAATCAATCAACAAACATTTATTAAGTGCCTACTATGTTCTAGGTACTGTGCTAAGTGCAAGTTTCCTTCTGATTAATATTTCAGTTCTTCACAGTAGATGCAATGATTTGAAATTCAAGACGGTTCAGCAAAATTTTATATTGGTATTCACCAAATCAATCTGACAATTTCAAGATGAGGGAGGCATGATCAGGCTGTCATTTGTGTAAAAGCTTTTTTTTTTTTTCCTGGTGGTTTCAGTAGACTTGAGGATCAATATGAATTGGTAATGTTCTAAAGGCAATTGGAAAAGTAGAGGAATGGGAAGATGTTCATCTGCCCTGGTCAGACCACACCTAGAAAACTGTGTGCAGTTCTGGGTGTCACAGTTAAAGAGAATATTGGGAAACTGCAACCCGTTCAGTGCAGAGCAGCCAGGAGGGTGGAGGCTGGCCACTTATTTCTGCATTGCATGCTCTTCTGGACCAGATAGAAAGATATGGACAAGATGCTAGCATGATTAGATCAATCTGGAGTTTGTAAATGGCCTGAATCAAAGTGTTAATAACGGGGGTTCACGGCCAACCTGGACTTATGTCTTGATACCATGTGGTATCAGTTATAAGTAATGGGGGATTTTAGCCTAAAGAAGCAAAAATAGCGGAAGCCTTGGCAGCTGTCTTCGGGTATCAGAGGGCCATCCTGTGAAGGAAGGGAAGAAGGGGAAATCAACACACATCCTCACCACATATTTTACATGCTGGTCATGGGGCTAAGCAGCAAGAACACTTTAATGTAAGTACTATTCGTACTCCCATTTTACAGTTGAAAAAACTGAGGCAGACAGAGGTGAAGTGACTTGCCTAGGGTCACAAGCCTGTAAATACTTACAATACTTCACATCCAAATTTGAACTCAGGTCCTCTTAACTAGGGCTCAGTGCTCTACACACTCTGGGTTCTCTCCTTTAGCCCCACAGGCAGAGCCAGAAGCAACACCAGGAATTTGCAGAAAGGTGCATTTAGGCTGGATACGAACAAAATTAACAAAGAAAGAACAACAACTTCCTGTCATAGTCTACCTTGGGAGGCAGTGGGTTCAGCAATGGCTCTAAAAGCTTCTCAGAGAAACCTAATAGCTGGCACTGCAGAGAGGCTGGGAGCCCATGACTCCCTAACAATCAGAGATGTCTAAAAGGCAGAAGGCAAGGCTCTGTCCAGACCTAAGGGGGGATGCACTGACTGGTTTCCAAGCAGAGGCTGAACACACATAGCATCTTTGGTAGAGGAGTTCTTGTTCAGGAATGGGGTTTATATTGCCTTTCAGCTCTGAAATTCAGAAATATTGTACAGAATAAGTACAATCTAAAGGTAGCAGCATGGAGGGCAGGTGATAGAAGACTTCATTGAATAGGGGGAAAGGGAGCTGCCCCAAGGAGCAAGATAAGGCTTGTGAGACACCAAGCAATGAGTGCATTACCGGCACGAGGAGCAACTGGTGCAAATGTCTGGAAGAGGGATATGAGATGATAAATGTGTCTTTGAGAATGAAGGACAAACAAGAAAAAGAAGAAGCTGGTGGTCCAAATGGCTGAAAAGACCATTTGTAGCCTATAACCTAGATTCTGGAGACGTGATTCCTACTTGAACTTGGATGCTAACCTAGATAGACTGCATCTTTATATCTGCTTCTCACTCTGGAGCCCTTCCTGGTAGAATTATAGAATCTCAAAATTGAAAGGACCTTCAGAGGGCAAACGGTCAAATGAGTATGTAATGAAGAGCTTACAACCCCACTCCAGTGCGCGCACACACACACACACACACACACGCACACACCTTACCTAACAAGTGATCATCCAACATTGACTTTACTTTTTTAATTAAGTATTATATTTCCCCCCAATTACATGTAAAAACAATTTTAATGTTTATTTTTAAAATTTTGAGTCCCAAATTCTCTCCCTCCTTATCCCCCTCATCGAGAAGACTAGCAAATTATAATAGGTTATACATGTGTAATCACAGCATCTACTTTAAAACTGCCAGTGAATTATCTCCTTCCCATTATTGGAAAGATGGGAACTATGGCCCTAGAGCATGGTAGGTGCTTAGTTTTCTTTAATTACATTTAAAATTGTTCTAAGGGATGAGGAAAGGAAGGTGTATTCAGAAATGAAAGTGATGTAAAAGAAAATATAGCGTTCCCTCTCTGTGTCTCTCTGTCTCTGTCTCTCATGTATATATATGCACTATTATGAAATGAATAAATAGCTGGGTGCTGATAACAGCTGGGTTTCTGTGAAGAAAGGAGCAGGTGTATGGAATGCTGCTGTTTGTAGATTGTCTGCACTTCACATCATGATCTGGAACATGTGCAGTTGTTTTTATTCGACTCTCTTTCTGCTCTTAAAGTAGTTACTCTGTGCTTGAGATGCAGTGTATAAGGATGGGGGTGGGGGACTCTTGGCTAACAGACAAGGGGATGTTTTTTCTTTACACTTTAGGGCAAAAGAGAGTACAGACTTGTGCTGAAATCTGGAATTACATGCCCCCAGAAATCAGGGCCTGATTTCCTGTGGATCTCTTATAAGATGGACATTGACCAGTAGGTGTTCATTCAGGTGAAAACACTTGGGTTTCTAGAGGTTTGGATACCAAAAAGTTAAAAAAAAATCTGGACAAAATAGAACATTAGACTAAAGGAAATCAAGTGAAGTTTAATTGGGATAAATGTAAGGTCCCACTTTTGGCTTAGCCTCACAATATGGGCAGCTAGGTGGTACAGTGGATAGGGTGCCAGGTTTGGGGACAAGAAGATCTATCTCTGTGAGTTCAAATCTGGCCTCAAAAATTTCCTAGTTGTGGGACTCTGGGCAAGTCACTTAACACTGATTGTCTCAGTTTCCCTATCCATAAAATGAGCTAGAGAAGGAAATGGCTAAACTCTTTTAGTATCATTGCAAAGAAAACCCCCAATGGGGTCCAAAAGAGTCAAATATAACTGAAAATGATGGAACAAGAACAAAAAAAAATAAGTTTCACGAGTCTAAGGGGGAAAATAGTTAAGGTAGTTATTTGTCTGAAGAAGATCTTGCAATGTTAAGGGACCACAGACTCAAAAATAAGCCAATAATGTCCTAAGGCAGTCAAAGAAGACAATGTGATTTTGAGATCTATTGAAAGGCTGAGTTTCTAGAATAAGGATGCAGTCATCCCACTGTCCTTTTTCCTGGCCTGGCCACATCTGGAGCCTTGTGGCTTATTCTCTGTGTCACATTTTAGAGCATTGATAAGCTGGAGAAAATTCAGAGGAAGGCAAGCAGGATGGTGAAAGGTCACGTGTGTGTGTGTGTGTGTGTGTGGCATGAGTGTGTGCATGTTTGAGTGTGCATGTCTGTGTGTGTGTGTTTTTTGTGTGCATGTGCATGTACGTGTTGATGGGAAGGGCAGGTAATAGTAATAACTGTCTTCAAGCATTATCAGACACAAAGGGATTGGACAGTTCCCAGAGGTCAGATTGAAGATGATGGAACAGAAATTATAAAGTAGCAATTTGATTGTGATGTAAGGAAACACTTCCTCACAATTAGAGTTGTCCAAAAAGAGAAACAAGCTGCCCAGGGCTGGGAAGCTCCCCCTCTCTGTAGGTCTTCAGGCAAGACTTGATAACCACTTTTTGGAGAGGTAAGAGAGAGGCCACCCAGATTTGGACTGGCTCTGGGATTCTATGAGACTGAAATCGGCCAAGTATTCAAAGGGTTATGACGGGGACAAGGGCTTCCATTCTTTTTTTTCCTTTTTGGAGGGCAATTGGGGTTAAGTAACTTGCCCAAGGTTACCCAGCTAGGTTTTTGTTTGTGTGTGTTAAGTGTCTGAGGCCGGATCCATACTCAGGTCCTTCTGACTCCAGGGCCGGTACTCTACTCACTGAGCCACCTAGCCGCCCCTACAGCTTCCATTCTTGGTCCTGGAGCAGCACAGAATACAGCAGACAAGGAGTACAGTTTGCATCCCAGCTTTCACTTTGACTTAAGGAAAGGTGACCTTAAGTAGAGTTTGAAAGGGCAGCTTTGGAGCGGGGAAGACCCTCCAACACTGGGAGTCTCTGATCAGAAGCTGGAGAAACATTTGTGTGGGATTTAATCAAAGGGATTCTCTTTTGGGCACAGGTCACACTGGCCATCTCTGGTCCTGCCAGCTATAAGATTCAATGACTTGGAAGTGTGAATTACAGTTAGAAGTGTCACGGGGATTTTGTTCTGAATTTTGCCTCTCTTTGCTGCAGGTTTCTGTTCATTTTCAAAGTCTAGCCTCCTGACCCCAGAAGACCAAAGATAAATAAACTGGGCAAGAGGAGAAGATAGAGGTTTCTTTAAATCTCAAATCTATCTACTGTCATTGATAACTCGGATGTACTTGTCTATGGATAGCACGTTGCTTTAAATACCCCCCACATAGTAAATAGGCATAAATTACAGAGATATTATCACAATTCAGAGCAGAAATAACCCCCGACTGTACCTAACAAGTAGAATGCTGATCTTAAGGGTTGTTTAGCTGAATAATTCCAGAGCCAGCCTATTAATGGCCACAGCGTGGGAAGGATCAGAGGTCTTTGAGCAATGTCTTTTTATAGAGTTTTTAAAGAGACAGGTGCTTTGAAAATGGTTGGAGATAAATGGGCGGCATTCATTACTTTTGCCACTTAACATTTCTTTTCCCAGATATGGAGTGTGAAACGCTAATCACATCTAAATTATATTCTTCCATTGCCAAAGCAGCAGAATAAAATGCTGTGACAATGAGTTTGAATGAAGATGGAAAACTTAATGCCAAAGCTATGGTCAATGGGCAGCTATTTTAGGATCAGAGGAGAGAGTGTAAAATAAAGTAGGCTTACTTCCCATCGAGAACCTCTGTGACTGTTCCCATCTAGGGGAAAATGGATTAATTGGAGGGAACGAGGCTGTGCCCATTATGCCTAGACATAAATGCAGTTGTCAGTTGCCTGGGTAAAATGAGGCAAGAGACTCTTAGGTTACCCCTATTTTAATACTTTTCTCCCCCCACTATAGAATAAATTCAGCATCCCCTTACGGTATTGGGAAATACCAAGCAATTGACCAAGACTCACACTGCCTGCCTTCCCTCCGATCCAGGAACCTATGAATCAGTAGAACACTGGGAGATATGGCAATGATCAAGTGAGGTTCCTGGGAGTCTTCACTAAACACATGGAAAAGTTTGCCATTTCCTTTGGCCTCTCAGAGTTGGCACTGGAAGATGTGGAACAAAGAACTCATTTATCCCCACTCTCTTCTTTTCCATATGACTAAAAAGTAGACCCATTGAGCCTAGGCAACTAATCCAAAGTTACACATATAGTAAGTGGCAGAGTTTGGATTTTGGACTCTAAATCAAGTGCTCTTTCTTTGAAAGGAAATATTCATATTTTTGTTTTTATATCCCTTAAATTTCCTCCTATGGACATACTGTAATTGAAAGGTTCTCAGTCCCAAGTTTGAGGGCCCTGCAGGATGGGGTCACCCCCTCTGCTCCATGGCTCCCCTTTCCCACTGCAGCCAGGTCCTTGGCTTCACGGGCCAAGGGCTGACTTCTGTCTTGTTGTATTGGGGGTGTTCAGAATGGGTGGGGCTGTCACATGGGGGTGCAGCTTCTCTGCACCGCCCGCTCCAGCCATCATCTGTTTCCCTGTAGGGATTTGCTCCTTCTGCATTTACCCCACGTGGGAAACAATAAAACTTTGAGGTTGTTTGAAAAAAAAAATTCCTCCTATGTCCCCTTTCCCCATCCCACCACTATCCCCTATCACAAAAATTTCTTCTAAATCAAAAGAAAAAAAGTGGGGGGTTGGCCAGATGCTTTAATATATTGACAAAATCTGCTAATATGGTACACAGGGGGATCCCTCACTCTCTTCCCACAGTAACAGATGACCTCTCCAAATCTATTCAACCACGATTTAGTAAGCTCTTCTCATACAAAGTCTTGGGCAGAGCACTGAAGGCATGAGGTATTTTTTTAAGTTCTATCTCTGCTTCCTAGGAACTGAAGTTCTCTAGTCCTCCTGTCCATACTGACCAGGTAATTGAAGGTCGACATGCTCCAGTAAGGCTGATTGGCAAATTGCAGCAATTTCCAGATTGTTCTCACAAAAGACATAACTCTCATTTCAATGGTCTATATGTTTTAAGGAGTGACTGCCTTGTGGATGGAATTTGCCAGGTAATATAGGCCATCACACTCTCCCAACTCACCTCTCCATCCCACCCCCAACCCTACCCACCAAATCACAGGTAATTCAGGCAATGTGGCATGACTGAACATATTGAAGCACAACGATGTAGGGCCTGCTTACAGTAGTGCTGGGAGATCCTGGGCTGTTTGGTCACCTCTCGGAGTCACAGGTTCTTAATTTTTTATAACGTGATTAAAAGTGCTTACATTCCCCACCCCTCTGAATAGCTATGGGGGTCAGACATGGGACTAGTTTGGCTGCATTTTAACAAAGAAGAAGAGAACTATACCAGGAGGATGATAGAATGGACTGCAGCCAGCTTGGAAGAGGTTTTAAAAGCTAAACAAATGAGTTCCAATTTGACACTGGCAGCAACCAGCAGCCACAGAAATGGTTGAGTAGAGGAGTCACATGATCCAATATATACTTTGGACTTGGAGGCAAGAAGGTCTGAGTTCAAATCCTGCCTCAGACACTTGCTAGTTGTGTGACCCTGGCAATTGGACTATGTCTTCTCAGCTTCAGTCTTCCCATTTGCAAAATGAAGATAACAGAACCTAATCCCCAAGGTTGTTGTGAAGCTCAAATAAGATCATACTTGTTAGGCACTTTGTAAACCTGGAAGAGCACTGGATTCAAATTGATGATACTTGGTTGACCCATCTATTCTCACATAGCTCAGGAGCAAAGGGAGAAAGGGAGAGGGGGCTCAGAATCCAAAGGACCCAGATTCAAATATCACATTCAATGTTTCTTGGCTGTGTGACTTTGGGTAAGTCACTCTACCTCCACAAGTCTCAGTTTCCAAATCTGTTAAGTGCAAAGAGTAATCCTGGCACGATCTTACACAGAAGATTCTTCTAACCAACATGCTTTGGAAACCTTCAAGACGACAGGAATAATCTGAGTTATTGTTTTAGCTGTCACTTATTATCGTTGTCACTAGTACTACCACCTGCCTCTGTCAAGTTCAACATATATCACAAACATTGCAGGTAGAAGGGACCTGGAACCCATCTAGTTCAACCCAACACTCATGAATTTCATTAGTCATTTGATGACCTCAGATAAGGAGGAAAGCAGTGTTTCTTAGTGCACTCCCCCACCACTTTGTTTCTGCCCTTTCACTGGGATGATTGGCTCCTTCACATGACTGACCTTTGTAACTCATTCTGCTCTATCAGAATAAGTAGAAGCCCATTCTTGGCTTCTAGGGGACCACTTTTCTGACATTTGAAGGAGATCCTGGGATCATTGATTTAGAACCGGAGGGGATCATAGAAGTCACTGGGACCAAACTCTTTATTTTACAGGAGAGGGAACTAAGGTTGTTGAAATGAAAGGATTTGCTGTTGGGAGTAGGCTGCACATATCGCCCATGAGCCTTGCTCATTGGTCTCTAAATTCTGCATATTTCATGCTTTGCCATGAAGACAACTACTATGTTGTATCCCCTTGGCTCTTCTCTTTTTATGTTGCCTAAATATCTCCATTTTCTTCCTCGTTCATATGAGATTTTCCCAAAGCTCTCATCATATTGGATGTTATGCTCTGGACACATTTCAGTCTGTCTATACCTTTCCTAAAATGTGATCCCTTAGAGCAGAAAAGGACTCTGACTTGGGGCAGATTCATCAGATCCATTGTCTCTTTGATTCTAGTCCCTGCTTGTGTTCACGTAACCTGAGATCATCAGTACTTTGGGCTAAAATGTCACACTATTGATTCCTCTAGGATTTGCAGTCTACTAACCCCTCAGAACATCTTTCATTGGGACCTTTATTTCTGCACACTTCCCTAATCCAGTACTCCTGAAGCTGATTGTCTAGGCTAAAGTATAATCATCCTAATTGTTGTTCGCATAAAAATTCTTTCATCCAATGTGTTAGTTGTCATGCTAAGCTTTATACCATAAACATCCCATTTCTATCTTTGTCCATTTATTAAGCACTCCCTAATAAGGAGATAATAAGAGAGATGCCGCTTCACTTCCCTGACTTCCTTCAGGATTCAGCTCAAATCCCATTTTTTACTGGAGGCCTTTCCTAATAATTCCCACTACTAACATCTTCCCTCTAAACTTACCTTCCATTTATAGTCTATGTATTTGATATGTGGCTTTTTCAATGTTATCACTTTCAAAGGAATGTAAGCTCCTTGAGGACAGGGCTTTTTTGCCTTTCTTTGTATCCTTAATACTGTCTGCCATACAGCAAGTATTTAATAAATGCGTGCCAGAAGGACCTAAGTTGAAGCCCTCCTTTTTTTTTAAACATGTTGTTTCAGTGGACTAAGGCAGTGATCTAAAATGTTAAGTCCTAAACAAATTGAGGGTGACTTCATGCCTAGAGTTCCAGATCATAATCACAGGTTTGAACAAACTCTTGATCTCCCCACCACACACCAAAAAATAAAAAATAGTATGAGGCAGCTTGCTAAGTGACAGTGAGTTCGATAGCCTAGAAGAATATAATTTGTTGGGGGATAGGTGTAGTCACAATCATAAATAGCCATGAAAGAAGGAAAAAAGTACAAGTTGTTCATAAAAAAAAAAATGAGACATGTGGGGTGGCTAGGTGGCTCAGTGAATAAAGCACTGGCCCTGGAGTCAAGAGGACCTGAGTTCAAAGCTGGCCTTAGACATTTAACACTTACTAGCCGTGTGACCTTGGGCAAGTCACTTAACCCCAATTGCCCTGCCTTCCCCACTCCAAAAAGCAAAAAAAAAAAATGAGAAATGAGAGAGAGAGAGCACTTTCATGGGGGGGGGGGGCGGAGGATTCAGGGAGAAGAGGGCAGCTGAGCTATACCTCGATCAAAAAAGAGGGTCTTCGTAGCCGTGTAACCTTGAGCAAGTTACTTAACCCCAATTGCTTATAAAAAATAAAAAAGAGGGGGCGGAGCCAAGATGGCGGAGTAGAAACAGCTCGTCCAAGCCTCTCTGCCCCCAGATTCTCCACAAACTATGTAAAAAAGGACTCTGAAAATCTTCTGGAGCCCCAGCACCCACAGAACGACACAGAGAAGCTAACCTCCCGCTGAGGACAGCCCAGCACCCTGCAGGAAGGACCAGCGCAGTGGTCTGGGAGCCGGCAGCAAGCAGAGCACAGGAGCCGAGCCGAGCCCAGGTCCACGTGAGCCGAGGTTTTAGCCCCAGGGCGGCAGGGCCAGCAGCCGGCTGGAGGAACCCCAGAACACCAGGAACTGTGGAGACACCAGAATTATCAACATAGACTTGCCTAGGACAAAGTAAGAGGTTAGTGTCCTATGGACTTTGGGACCTGTATTTGGGGAATGCGTCAGCTCCCTCCCCTGGGGGCTAGAAGCTGCTGAGGAGACACACCACTGTGTAGTTTTCAGAGGCATTTCCGGCTCCCAGCCTACAAATCGTGGGGAGATCCAGCGATCAGTCTTGGGGGTAATCGCTCTTGCTTTAACCTCCCTGGATCTGGATTGTGATCTAGGGTGGAAGTTGTGGGTGGGTTTACAGCTTGCCAGAAACGGAAGTTGCCCCCCACACGTTCGGGACGAAAATTTCTCTATCTGGCCTTAAAGCCATAGTGTGGCAACAAGCCCAAAAGTCAAGTAATTAAGTGGCAACATGCCAAGGCAAAGGAAACAGAAAAATGCAACCTCAGACTCCTATTTTGGGGGCATAGAGCGGGAAAAGGACTGTGAGGTCAGAAGTCCTGCTCCAAAAGCCCCAGGGGAAAACATGAGCGGGTTGCAGGCCATAGAGGACCTTAAGAAGGACTTTAAAAATCAAACAAGAGAAGTGGAGGAAAAATTAGAAAGAGAAATGAGAAGGATGCAGGAAAAGTATGAAATGAGGTCAACAGCCTGACTGAGGAAAACAACACCTTAAAAAATAGACTAGCTCAAATGGCAAAGGAGGCCCAAAAGGGCAACGAGGAGAAGAATGCCTTAAAAAGTCGAATTTGCCAGATGTAAAAAGAATCTCAAAAGTTCACTGAGGAGATTCATTCCTTCAGAGTTAGACTGGAGCAAATGGAAGCTAGTGACTTTATGAGAAATCAAGATGCTGTTAAGCAGATCCAAACAAATGAAAGATTAGAAGGCAATGTGAAATATCTCATGGGAAAAACCACTGACCTGGAAAATAGATCCAGGAGAGACAATTTAAAAATTATTGGACTACCTGAAAGCCATGATCAAAGAAAGAACCTAGAAATCACCTTCAAGAAATTCTCAAGGAAAATTGCCCTGATGTTTTAGATCCAGAGGGCAAAATAGAGGTTGAAAGAATCCACCAATCACCTCCTGAAAAAGATCCCAAAAAGAAAACTCCCAGGAATATTATAGCCAGGTTCCAGAATCCCCAGATCAAGGAGAAAATACCACAAGCAGCCAGGAAGAAACAATTTCAATATTGTGGAAACACAAACAGAATAGCCCAGGACCTGGCAGCTTCTACACTGAGGGATCAAAGGGCATGGAATATGATATTCCAGAGGGCAAAAGAACTGGGAATGAACCCAAGGGTCACCTACCCAGCAAAACTGAGTATTTTTGTTTCAGGGGAAAATATGGTCATTCAGTGGAATAGAGGACTTTCAAGCATTCTTGAGGAAAAACCAGAGTTGAATAGAAAATTTGACATCCAGACACAAGAAGGAAGAGATGCCTGAGAAGGTAATCAGGGAAAAGAAATCAAAAGGAACTTATCAAAGTTGAACTATTTACATTCCTATATGGAAAAGCAATTATCTGTGACTGATGATATCTTTCTCACTATGAAAATAATGGAAGAAGGGGGTGTGGTCATATGAATACATATGTGAATGTGTGTGTATATGGTTACAGTTATATATGGATAGAGGGCATAGGTTGATTTTGTTAGGAAGGGAGAGTACTCAAGGGATGAAATTATGAGGTGAGAGAGGAAAGTGGCAAGAGGAGATGGGGAGAGACATGGTAGGGTAAACTATCTCATGTAGGGAAGTGGGTGCAAAGGAGGGGGAGAATAAGGAAGGCTAAAAAGGCAAAACCACATTCACATTGAATTTGGTTCAGGGAGAAAATGACATACATACTAAATGGGATATCTCAACCTGCGGCAGGATAGGGGGAAGGGGGATGAGAGGAGAGATGATGGATGGGAGGGCATCCTTGGGGTGAGGGGAGGTTGGAAGTACCCACTATAGAAGAGGGACAGGATCATGCAGGGAATGGACCAGGTGGGGGGTGGGATGAGTGGGAGGGAATTATAAGCAGCCTTGTACAATATATCTACTATGATAATGTTTTGCATAGCTAGACATGTACAACATATACTGAATTACTTATCTCCCAAGAAGGAATGGGTGACAAGGGAGGAAGGAAATGGATCTGAAATTCCAGGTCGTAACATTAAATGTTTCCAATATATATAAATACTATTATTAATACTCTTTTGCTTATAATTGGGAGATAAGATGTGCAGGCATTGGGACACAAAGATTCATCTTCTTCTAATGGAAAAGTCGATGGGGGTATGGGAGAAGGTATGGGAGAGAGCAGATTGGAGGAAGCGATATCTTGTGGGACTGCTATTCTGGGAGGTTGGGTAGGGAATAATGGGGGGAAAATGATTGTAACTCAAAATCTGGCGGAAATGAATGATGTAAAACAGAAGTTAATAAAGTATTTGTTTAAAAAATAAAAATAAAAATAAAAAAAAAGAGGGTCTTCAAGTGTCTTGGAAGGGTTAGAGTTAGTCACAAACATCTTAGGCATTATGGTCAAAGGCATAGCAAGGGGCAATAAGATGGTGATAATAGAGACATAGGACCTGCCATCTGGCTGCAGCATAGATTAGGGGCAAATGAGTAGTATGAAACTAGTCTGGAGAGGTAGGTTGGAGTCAGATTGTGGAAGACCTTGAATGCTATCACCAAGAGTTGATGCCTTATTCTAGGCCAATGGAACCACGGGAGGTTTTTCACTAGAAGAGCACTTTGATCAGACCAGTATGTTCAGAAGATTGCTCAAATAGCTGGAGAAAAGATGGATTGGTACAGAGAAAGACAGGAACGAGTGAAACCAGAGTGATCATAACAAAGATGTAAGCTAGAAGAGATAAGGCATGGGAATGAAGTGTTGGCAGTGTGAGTAAAGAGGGTGATGGATTTGACTTCTTTGGCTCATAAATATCTAGTAACTTTGTATTTGTGCTATATTTTGAATGTGTTTGTTGTTTCCCTTATTAGAATATAAGATCCTTGAAAACTGGGTCTGATACAGTCTTTGTGTGTAAGCCTAGAGCAAGCAAAATCCTGGTGCTTAGTAAACACTTAAAAATTCTTCTGGATTAATTGGATGACTGTGAGACATGGTGACAGTCCTTGAGCAATGGTGGGATTTGGGGGTGAGGGAAAGGGAATGGGACTCCCAAGTTTTGAGCATGGCTGATGGGAGAATGATTATTTCACCCAGAGAGATGGAGAAGCAGGGAGGGGCAGGTTTAGGGAAATGAGATGAGTTGATCCTGCACTGCTCCCAGCCCTCAGTCCCCCAGCTCCGCTCACTTCCACCCGCCCAATGGATCTGGTGCCAGTAAGAGAATTACAAGTCTGGTCACACAGCCTCCTTCCAGCGTCTGGCCACAGCCAAGCCAGGCCGTAATTGAGTTCCTGGTACCCCATGGCATTTTGCATTAGCCATTCATAATGCCTGGGCATGGCTATCAAAGCAAGTTATTCATCAAAGGACCTGAAAATACTTCCTTTAATAGTGAGAAAGTATCAGATGCTGGTGCCGAAGAGGCCCAGGCAAGACGTTCTGCAGGGGCAGCCTTTAATGAAAGGCCAAACACTTAGTGTGGTTCAAGGAATCCACAGTTCTCAAATCCTCTGCCTTGTTTCCATGATTTACAGAAGAAGCATTTGTTCTTGTAACCATCCCAGAAAATGGGAATTACATGCCAGGCCTGATAGCTTGGGCAGAAAAATCACTTTGATCAAAATGTAGCAGGCTTTATTTGAAGGATGGGAAATAACGGTGATCATGCAATGGTCACTCTGGAAAATAGCCTGGAGACTGGTGGTCTTCACCACGCAATTAGCAGTGGCTTGCCATCTGCCTCATTCATTCCACAAACATTTCTTAAAATACAATCTGTGAGCTGATGAGGCCAATGAACCGCTCAGATAATTCCCTCTCCTTGAGCACCTCAAAGTCGAGGAGGGAAATAAGATACAAACAAAGAAAAATACAGCATCAGGAGCTGAGGCCCTTTTTTTCTAAGGGAATAGATGCTGAACTCGCCTAGCCTCAGTGACTGGTATCACTTGTCACCAACCTTGGCAGTCTTTCCCACTTGCTCACTTTTCTGCCCTTTGCAGCTAAGCAGAGGCAGGAGAATCTTTCTTTGCTCTTAGCCCTGTTTTGACATAGAGCTTTATTGTTGCTTTTAGGCTACTTTTCAGTTGAGTCTGACTCACAGGGCAAGTATAGGGGCCCAATGGTAACTATGGCTCACTTTGGCTTGTATTGGCCACTTTCGGGTTGTGTCTTGGAGGACATCACTGAATTAAAGTAGATCCCAGACCCACCAGTGTGTGGGGGTTGTAGGTATGTGTGCATTGGGGCTATTTCCATCCCAAGAGGAAAAATCACTTTTCTATTGAACAGATCGAATCAACTGGATGAGGAGCTTACCCCATGACTCAGATGCTATGAATGATCCTCTCAGCAACCCAAACAACAATTCTTCATCTATTTGAAGGCAATGCTCATCCCTGACCCCCTTCCCACCAAGCCTCCTTCCCTGAAGACTCCTGGTCTTTTCTCCAGACTACTTACAAATCAGTGCCACTAAGAGGAGAGAAAGGCTCTGGCCCACTGTAGATGGTTTGCAAATCCTTTCCAAGGTTGGAACAAGGTGAAGGTACTGGGGATGGGATGACTATTTTTAGACCACCGATCCTTTCACTTTCTCATAAAGAAAGCAGTTTGGCCCCTTGAGAAAGGCTTTCTTTTTCTCCCTGGGTCTCAGTTTCTCACTCCATAAATGCAATGGGTTATACTATCTGACCATTGGTAGCTCCCTCCCTGTGCTCCATCTTCAGATTTCCCATCATGACTATTTCTAGGCCATAGAAAATGCACTTTCCACACTGGCCTGGCCTGGTGTTGGACTCCTTCCCAGGTAAGGGGGGCCCTGGGGATCAAGTGAGATCAGATACATGAAGGGCTTTGCAAAACCAAGAATTCCACATGAAGATTAGTGATTGCAGTTGTTGGTTTGGTATGTGATGATCATAAATACTTTTATCATGCTTATTTTCTCACTTTCTTTCCAGCATCCTACAGCTGAATGCAATAAGGCGGGATTGTTGGATGTCTCGACCAAGCCCTACTAGGGATATTTTTAATTATAAAAAAATATACTTTTTGTTTTTGTGTCAAAAACTGACCCAAGTACTGTGAACTTGTGGGTCCTACCACAGAGCAGTGGCTTCTGGTGATGTTTAAGAGACTCCTTGATGACACAGGCATGAAGAACAAAGACTCACATGGGGGAGGGGCAGTGAGGCCAAAGGGAAATGGTGCTAGCATAGTTATAGAGAGAATCAGAATCAAGGATTGTTGATCCTGAAAACAACCTAAAGAATTCCAACCTACAGTTTAGTTGAGGAGAAAGATGAGTCTCAGATCTCTCCCCCAAGAACCACTATAAGATTATAAATGACAGAACAAATGCAGGGAGTTTCCTCATTGGGAGTTCCTTAAGCAGTGGAATCGCAGGTCCATTCCCATCACACAGTAGCCCCCTGCCCGGGCCCCCACCATGCCACATGGGAACTGCAAAACATTAAAGAAGCAGATATTGGGGACAAGAAGGAAAGGGGCCTAGAGAAGAACATTGACCCTTTCATCTTGGGGTGGGATTAATAACTCCAGAGAACTGTGTAGAGGCAGAGATGGGGCAGGTTCAGGAATGGTAACAAGAGAGCTGCCTCATGGCTGTCTTGGGGTCATGACAGGAGGAGAGAGTCCATTCTACTAGGGTTCTTGTGTTCCTGCTTCCTAGCAGCTCATTCAGCTCCAGGGGTTATGGAAGCTCCAGGATCAGAAGAACTTGGAGCATTCGCTGCCCCACCTTCCAGATGCCTAAAGCTAGTTCCTTCTTCCCTGACCACACTAAAACAGTAAATGTATAGATTATTGTACAAATTTGTTTTATGTGCAATCGGTACTTGTCAATATAATGAAAGCTCATTGAAGGCAAGGCTTATCTTATTTCACTTTTTATCTTTGAGTCCCTAGAAGCATTTAAGAAAGTCTTTGTCACTAGTTGATTAAGTGGTTTTATAGAGAAGGGAATGGTTGTATTAGATGAGGTTGGTTTCTCCCCTCACCTCCTGATAGCACAGATAGAGAGAACAAACCCCACCCCTTTCACCCTCCTACATTCCCTCCTGACCTAGGAACCTGGAAGCTTCTTGTGTACAACAGTAGCGTCTACATACAAGAAATCATAAAGAAGGGGCAGGGAAGAAAAGATGGGGGAGCAAGGTGAAGGCAAGGAGAAGGTCAAACCAAACAGGGAAAGAAAGACAAGATGAGAGGGAGAGGACAAAAACAAAGCAGATTTCCCAGACTCCAGAAGCAGGGAGGCAGGAATCATGGAAAGAAGGATGGATGGTTCCCAAAGTCTAGAATAAGAGGAAACTTTGGGGAGGACCATTGGTTCTAGACACTCCTTTGGTAGATGAGGATGCTGTTATTTGGAGAGGGTGAGGGTGAATGGCCTACTCCTAGTCACAAGGAAAGTGGTGGGGAGCTGAGCCAGAAACAGAACCCAAGTGTTCAGACTTCTAAATCTCCAGCTCTTCCATCCCATCAGGGAGTATT